>JALHCF010000081.1:139605-319596 GCA_024341135.1 Tolypocladium album
CCCAGCCTCTGGAAAGGAACAGCGGCGAGAGCGAGGGCAGAGGAGTTGTTATGTCCAATGGCCTACACGAGGCAGAAGCTCGAGACGAATGAGGGGGTATTCTCATCTCGCAAGCAACGAATTTCCTTTTCCAAGGGCAAAAATCAACAACAGCATCAGATTCGCCGGTGCAACCACCTCTCCTTCCTTCTAATGAGATCCGTCCTCTACAGGAAGTTGACGAGCCATGGAACCAGAGCCCTAAAGTGAATGCATTAGCTTCCGCATCTCGTTTTGTGATCATGGCTGTACGACTTACCCGACGGCGACAGTGGCGCCTATGCCGAAGAGAGCCCTGGTTTTGACCTTGTCCTTCTTCAACTCAGTCTCGGTCTTGACCTTCTTTGCCCGTGGTTGGTCCTCCTTAGCCTCGTCGGCGGCGCCAGCCTTCTTGCTGGGCGTCTTCTCGGACGCGGAGATGTCGGCGGCCTTCCGCTTGCTCTTCTTGTCTGACTTGGGCTTCTTGTCATCCGCCTTGGAGTCTTCTGTGGACTGCTGCTCAGCCTCTCTATCCTTCTTCACCATGTCCTTGGCAGCCTCCATCATCTTGGCAATCTCCTCCGCGGACGGCGGCTCTCCCGCGGTCGGCAGAGGAATGTCGACCTCGGTGACGATGTGCTTCGTCTCGACGCCGTTGACGTCGGTCGAGATCTCCTCGTCGACGTGGACCTTGACCTTGGGGTCCTCTTCCCGCGGCTCCAAGATGACAGCCGGCTCAAAAGCAGAAGTCTTCATGACGATCGGGTCCTGCTTACCCTTCTGGGTGTCTCCATTTACCTGCGTTTCGGCAGCTTCTACCTTGGCCTTGGTGGTGCGCTTTCTAGGCGACGCGGGCGCACGCTTCGTCGTCGTCTTTGTCGGGCTGGCAGATCGTCGGGCACGGGAGGTGCGCGAGGCGGTCGATGGCGTAGGCGGGGCGAGCTGCTTCTGCGCCTTGGTGATGTCAAATTTGGGGGGCGCGGTGATCTTCTTCGGCGAAGAGTCGGAGGCGGTGGAGACGGAGATCTTGGCAGGGTCGAGCAGAGCATGAATCCACGGGGCGATGTTGTACTCTTCGGCCAAGGCAATCGCCTGCTGAGGAGGGATCCAGATGTTGCCCGCCGTCTCCTCGGAACTCGTGGTTTCAAGGGATTTGATGTACTTGCGCTCGGCCTCCTCCTCGGAAGCCTCGGCGTAAGGGAATGTCGCCTTGAACATGCCCGTCGCGGAAATGTATCCGTCGAAGCTCCGGCGCATCAAGAAGTAGCTGTTTGGGCTCGACTTGAAAATGCCCGAGACAATACCCTTGGGAAGGGGAGCTCGGAGATGCACGTAATCGAAGGCTCCCAGCGTGCCAGACTCGGCCTCGTCCCCGCCGACCATCTTAGGCGTCAGCGTGGTTTGACCGAGGCGTCGTCGCGTAATGAGGTCGGCGTCTGTTCCATGGTCAGTCCGGCGGTGCGGCGGATTGGCAGAGACGATCTGCTGCGTGGGTTTGGGGAGATGTACGATCGGGGATGCCCTCGAGCATGAGCGGGTTGGTGCGCTCGGGCAGGCTTCTTTTAGCCGCAGACGCCATGGTGGTTTCGTCTGAAGCGCGAGTTTGACACGGCGCAAGCGGGTCCGTCGGGCTGGTCAGGGGATGACAGCTAATTCGTGCGCGCAGAGATGCTCGAAATTGCTGTCAGTCGTGGGATAATATGATTGAATCTGCTAGAGGTCGCGAGGAGCCTGTCAGCCGTGCCAACACCAGCACATGGCGCGCGCATCCGCCGCGGTGTCGCGAAAAGTGGTCGCATACATACAGTGACCGGGGTTCGCGCGAGGGGACGGAGAGGCAGCGCGGGCGAATGCGAATCAGGCGAGGCGCCAATTCATCAAGAGACGGGACTAAACGATGGAACCTCGTCGGAGAGCGGCGGCGTATTGGCTGGAGTCTTGCGTCGCCCTGCGGTGGCCAGCTGCGGAGGGTGAAGAGGGAAGAAAGTCGCGATCTGGGGGAGGCGGAAGCGTCGCGCAAATTAGGCCAGAGAAAGGAAGGAGGAGGGAAGGACGAGAGCGGCCAGCTGGGGCGTGCTGGAGCTGTGCGGTGGGCTGGGGTAGAGAGTCTGGTGGGCGTACGAGGTGGCCTTAGCGCGTCTTCAGGTCACTCCACAGGTGCTTCCGCAGGCGTTCGAGGCGCCGCGTCGGTGATGATCTTGGCGTGGGTTAGGACACGGGAGCGCAAGCCGGTGGGAGGAGAGGTACCTCGTCGCGCGGCTTTGGCGTGGGAGGTACTTGGTTCTGACCTGTCAGTCCCTGAACGCGGGACGGGGGTTGAGGTCCCTGCTGGCGGGCGCGCAGGTGTTGGGAAAAAAGCAGCGGGGGGATGCGCGACTCGACCCTTCGGCGCCTGGGGGGGAACGAAACGGGTATGGCTGCATGAGCTGAAGTCGGCCGCTAGTGTGGTACTCTCAGGCCAGCGCAAGCTCTGCAACTAGAAAGGTAGCCCCCTATCTACTAGAAATACGCTTTGGGCGCGCTCTCTCCTTTGGGTCTAGCGTCCTCCATTCATTGCCGATGGCAATGGGCGTCAGGTTGGCGCATGAACGAGCTCGTAAACGAGAGTTGTCCTGACCTCTACTCGTCGCGTCGCCAATGTTGCTCTCATAATTGGCTCTCTTAATATTTTTGTCGTCGAAGCGAGTGTTCTGAGACGTAGATAGAATGCCAAATCTTGGGTCCCCATTCATGGGGACAACTTCACTGGCAATGGCAGCTACTTGCTGGCATCTTCACTCATACTTCAAGCCACCCATGGCCAACTGTCGACAATTCCAACTGCTCGAACAGGAATAGTGGCCTCTCCGACGACACAATTCTCTCCTAAGCTCGATGCATGTCTGCCAGTGACCAAGCCGAAGCCGTGACACGCGTAAGAACGGCGTAGAGAGCGTGTTGCTTTTTCATCAGGTGGTGTAGGGTAGCTTGTGGAGGCGGCGGAGTGACGATTCGTATTGTTTCCCCTTGATGCATCGTCGGCGTCCAACTTGGATGGACCCAGTTTGGGCAGCGGTGAGCCAGTCCCACGTTTCCAAACAACAATCGACGATGCATCCATCTGGCCATGTCCACCCGACCCGGAAAGCTTTGAAACGCGACCCTTACTCGTATGCTATGATCCGTGACAGACTCTAGCAGAGCACAGTCGTTTCCTGTCACACAGCCGGATAGCCCAACTCACGTCTCTCTGTCACCGCCACGGCCCGCACCTTGGCCTCCACCACGAGCATCGCCAATGCCTTCTGCCCAATTCCACCAGTTCCATGAACGATTCCACGCCCGCACCAACCCGGCCCCTTGCCGCCGCGCTCTCAGACCCCTGGGAGCACCCGCTGCGGCGCGTGTGTCCAATCATGCCCGTGCGTCGCCCTGAACCCCACCGGCGCGGCGCTGCAAGCCCCTCCATCGTCACCGTGTTCGCCGCCTCTCCACGGCTGTGCTCCTGACCGACCTTGGCCCGTGACATTTCTCCTCCTTTCCCAATCTCCGCTCTTCCTCAAAACAAAAGATTCCCTCGTTTTGCGTGTCATTGGCAGACGCGGAGCGCAATACTCGAGACCGATTCGCCCTCCTCTGTGAGCTATCTGACGAGCAATCTGGCCAATATGGCTTCTCACGATGAGGATACGATGCCCGAGGAGACGCAAGGCTACAAGCTCTCCCAGCCCAAGCAGAGCTTGGCCGAGTACCAGCAGATGGGTATGTACAGAATTCCTTCGCGAGCCGCCCAAACGTGGTAAATCGGACGGCTTCGAGAGCTGTTCCGCTAGTTCAAACATCTTCGGATCGCCACCGCTTCCCCCACCATTGAGGACATCACCAAGCGCGTCGCTGACCCACCCTCTCCTAGATGCCGGCGACGAGTCCCTGCAGCGGTACAAGGAGTCTCTAGGCCTCGGCGGAGGCAAGGACATCTCGGATCCCAACGACCCGCGCGTCTGCATCATCCTCTCGCTCACCATGGACTCGCCCGGCCGCGACCCCGTCACCATCGACCTGTCGCATGCTGGCAGCGAGAAGACCCTCAAGGACAACCCCTTCCGCATCAAGGAGAACGCGAAGTTCACCATGAGCGCCAAGTTCAAGGTCCAGCACGAGATCCTCAGTGGCTTGCACTACGTCCAGGTGGTCAAGCGCAAGGGCATCAAGGTGTCCAAGGACTCGGAGATGATTGTACGCCCTCCCTTTTCCTGTCGAAGGCTCACCCGAAAGGGAACTGTGGTAACTGACAACGAACACAGGGAAGCTATGCTCCCAACACCGACAAGCAGACGACGTACACCAAGAAATGTAAGGGCGCATGGAACTTCTTGACCCCGCTGGTTTCGGTAGCTGACGCACACCCTAGTTCAAGAGGAAGAGGCACCCTCCGGCATGCTTGCCCGTGGGCACTACAACGCCATCTCAAGCTTCGTCGACGACGATAAAAAGACGCATCTCCAGTTTGAATGGAGCTTCGACATTGCCAAGGACTGGTGATGAGAGTACGCCGAGTACTGATGTGGGAGGAGTGGAGAGCGTCCCAAGCCTGAGTTGTTAAGAAGCGTCATCATGAAGACACGAGAATACCTGGTCCCGAAAAGTGCGCAAGATTTGTCGGAGGATTTAGTCTGGCTCATCTATATAAACACGTGTAGGGCCACATTATCCATATCCATATACCAGGCACGTCCTGATTGGTCTACCCGCGGATCTCTCTGTGAAACTCTGTCCACTCCAGCGCCCGCATATTTGGCCAGATGGAGGAATGGCTTTGTACAGTCCAGCAGCGTCTGCGCACAAACCTGGCCGCTGCTCCTACAGAAAGTAGTCCGGTAGGGCATTACCATCTGCAGCCTTTTCGTTGCCGGGTTGTTGATCTTTGTGCAGGTCGTTCTCCGGGGCCGCCGCGAAGACGTTGAAGAACCTCTCTCCGCCGTCGCTCACTTCCAACACGCTCGCCATGTTGCCGCACCGGTAGCAGTAATTCGGAGCACTCCACACGGTGCTCAACCGGTCATCGTACAATACTTGGAAGCCTTCCTGGCACAGCTGGTGCGCGCGGAGGATGTGCGACATGTTGTTCACGGCCAGGAACTTCTTGACCACCTGGGCGCCGAAGGTGTAGCCGGCTCCGCGAGGCGACAGGGAAAATTCGTCTCGTTCAGGGTCGGGATCGGACCAGACGAGATCGGCCATCGGGCCCTCGTGGGGAATCTCTCGGAACCGGTCGATAATCTTGATTTGATCGATTGAGTGTATCGAGGGCGACAGTCCTGGAATTGGTCAGCCCCGGTGCGCCTTCCCAAGAAGTTATGCCTCATACCGCCGTGTACGCAGAATATTTGGTTGTCGATTACCACACTCAGCGTCAAAAAGTCAAACATATCCGTGAAATAATGCCACACATTGGCATTGCCGTATTTGCGAGAACACTCGGTGTAGAATCCATACGACTGGGTAACGCCACGCGACTCGTGGTTTCCGCGGATTAAATGCACGCGATCGGGGTATCGTAGCTTCAAACACACAAGCAGCGAGATGGTCTCCACGCTGAACATGCCTCGGTCGACGTAGTCGCCTGTGAATCGTGCCTGGTCAGCCACCTGTCTCGTGCATGGGCCTGGCGGGCGGACGCGTGAATACCCAGGAAGAGATAGTTTGTGTCGGGACAGTAGCCGCCGATCCTGAATATCTCGATCAGATCGAAGAACTGTCCGTGAATGTCACCGACGACGGTGACTGGCGCTTTCACGTGAACAACGTTGCTCTCGCGCATGAGCAGTTCCTTCGTCTTTGCGCATATTGCTTCGATGACGGATTCGGCGAGGAGTTCCTTTTTATACAGGCGCGAGATGCACTCGTCCAGGTCGACCGACGCTTTTCGAAGCGCGGGTAGGGTCAGCTCGTGGCTCGCCGGGGGCAAGAGGGGTAGCAATTACTGGGTAGCCCAGGCATCGCGGCGCGTGGTTGGGGGGTTGCCCCGAAAGGAGGCGCGTCTCTCGGAGTCGAGTCGAGGGTGCCACGTCTGAGATGCGGGAGTGCGGGCGCGGTTCATCAAGGCTGGCTGTGACGGCGTCTGCTCCGGGCGAGGGCGATGTCTGGAGCAAGGCTGACGGCATACACCATTATGATCGACGAGGCCACCAGATCACATGGGCGCCGGGCCGCAGAGCCAGAGGAGGAGCTTCAGGCAACCATCGGAGAGCGACAAGGCGACGATGTTGGCTGCTGCGACTCGTGTCTGGACAGGCACGCTGTTGATATTGTCGTCGCTGACGTCGGAAGCAGTCGCTGAGAAATTGACGAGGTCCACTGGGACGAGTAGAGGCAAGCTAGCCAGTAGCGCGCGCTACCCGTGGAGCTTAACCGCCAGCACGCGCGGATTGCGAGGCGGCAATTGAAGTGCCGGCTTGCGAGCTTCGCTGAGTGTCTCAAGCGCTGAAACAAGAGCAATCATCGTCCTTGCCGTGTCTCTTCAGGGAAGCAGTGGACGGGCCGGATAGTGAACTGGCCGACTGAGCAGAGCGCTGTGACGGACTACGATTAGCACAAATCGATCGTTGGTGCCCATCGCAAGCCCATACAAGTTACACGAGGGAGCTCTGGAAACATGACCACTACACAGGTACTGGTTCCGCATGGAATGACACGATAATAGATGGAACCTGCATACGGAGTACAGAGAAGGTAGATTAATCACTTCTTCTGGGGCGCCGGAAAGATGCATCAATCCTTTGCATTGTGGTGCTGGCCGCGATTCAGAGTGGAACATGTCTCGATGAGCGACACGCGCTGGCGAAGCGCGCGCTGCGTTACCTCGCCCCCCGACGACCTTGACTTCCAAGCACTAACTCTCAGTAACCTTAAGCGGCGTGCAAACGGACGGCTGTTAGTTTGCCGTGCCATTTTGAGCTGAGCGGCAAATTCTCGGCCACACGACTCGCCGTATTAAAGGGCGGTACAGGGTCTCTTGGCCCGTGCGTTGTCTCACGTGTTACCCCAAGGTTCCAGCTCGAGCTTCAATTGCGTTGCGACTCACCCGTCGTGCGCATCGTCTTCACGCTTTGAAGAGAATCT
This sequence comes from Tolypocladium album, assembly GCA_024341135.1. Lineage (NCBI taxonomy): Eukaryota > Fungi > Ascomycota > Sordariomycetes > Hypocreales > Ophiocordycipitaceae > Tolypocladium > Tolypocladium album. The sequence continues at coordinate 146,725 of JALHCF010000081.1, forward strand.
TTTCCCTCTGCCCTTTGCCTGATGTGACACATCTCACATAGTCTCACGAGGCTCGGGGAGGGGGATCCGTGGACTTCTGCGTTGGCTGTCTGGCCTGCTCGACATCTCACAGTGCAACCGCTGCCCAACATCTCAAACGCCCAGCAACCATCGCACTGGAACTCTACGAATCCGCACCGGCGCTTCATTCAAGGAGACCTTTCTTGTTTGAGAATCATTCAAGATCAACGGATCTCTGAGAAGAGCCAGCAGTCAGGCACTGAAAACAACCATCCTCTGCACTAGCGACCGTCCGCTGGCGACGACCAAGCAACTCCCGCTCGACTGCTCTCCAACTCGATCGCCTTTGTTTTCGTCAGGCAACTTGATCTGAATGCTTGGAAATGTCAGCACCATTTCCTGGCCACGTTGGCCAACCCCAAGAACCTCAATGTTATAATTGCGGAGCACCTGGACATTGGGCGATGGCCTGTCCAGAGCCTACCAGAGAAACCCCGGCGTATGTTCCCCCTGTGCTCATGACTCTGAAGCTGCCTTGTCTTGAATTGTGTGTGCGCTAACTGAGTCTGCTGATGTAGTGGTTTGGCGGCCTGGAGAAGCTCATCTGGAACGAACCAAGGGCATGGAAAGAGCCATAATGCTGGCTCTAAGAAAGCGAAGGGTCCCATCATCACCAAGTACGCACCGCCGCCTCCGCCGCAGCCATCGTTCAACACAGGGATGGGCCACTACCCGCCTCCGCCGCCTGTGGCTCACCCACCACATCAACCTCCTGGCCTCTACCCAGGACCGAGCCCGTCGTATCAACATTACGGCCCTCCCCCTCCCGGGTATCCTCCCGGCTATCATCAACCTGCATACGGGTACGCCTCTAGCCAGTATGCACCGCCAGCGCCACCAGTACACTACGGGGCACCACCTCCCTACAGCCCACCGGGATACATGGCACCTGTGCCCGGACCACCGCCGGCGGCGGATTCGTACTCACATTTGAGATCGAATGCGCCAGAGTACAGGCCGCCGCCCCCTCCACCCTCACACTACCATCAACCGTACCCTCCTTCGTCCTCATACGTGCCTCGCCCACCGTCGCACTCTCCCAAGGCCGCCAGTGTTCCACCCTCAAATGCTCGGTCAGAAGGTCCGCCACCTCGACCTGCTCCTACTCCGCCGAAAACATTGCCTGCAAGGATCAGCCACCCACTTCCGCCCAAGCCGCCACCATCTCTCGATCAGATGAAATCACATCGCGATCACAAAAACCGACGGAAGCACGACCGCCAGCACAATCATCAGGAAAAGAGGCACAAAGACCACAAGGCCAATTCTAGGCCGCAACGGTCCAGCTCTCCGTACGAACATCATCGGCGGACTTCTTCCGCTGGACGACATCCTCCGAAAGACTTGTTGACGCAGAAGTCACCAACCCAAGGAGCGACTGGGCATAACCATCCCAAAGAGCCCCCTCCGGCGACTCACTCAGCTGGGAAAAGCGTGGATCAAACTGCCGCCATCGATGCTCCCAACAAGATTCAAGGGTCGTCGAATTCTAGTAGTGACTCTACAGCCGCGGAAAGTGGCGCAAAAGGTGCCCATACGGCGAACGACGGAGAAGCCAAACTACCACCGCGCCCTGTCGATGTAGACCGCCCAAACCTCGAAGGCGACAAGGAGGATTCGTCTTTGCCGCCGCCGGCGAGAGTTCAGAAGCCGGACTCTGCTGGACATCCTAGCGAAGATATGATGGCCAAAGAGCCCATCGTGGAGAAAGAAGATGGAGAAATATTCAATGAGATACTCTCTGATGAGAAAAGCTCCAAGCTAGGCGTCAGTCCAAGTTCAGCAGCGAGAGTCTTGGAGTTGGAGTTGACTGATGATATACCCGTGCCGCCCGTGTTGGACGAACAAACGAGCCGAAAGCGTGGTCACCATGTCGACGAAGCCGACGATGAGCGGCGCGCAAAGAAGCACAAGTCGGACAGCACGGTACAGGGCAGCGAGAAAGCTAGCCAAGACGAGAACGGGCCCGGCAGCGACCTTTGGGATGTGCTCAAGGTTCCACGTCAAGTGGACCGAAAGCGTCGGGACTCCGCAGGTTCTCGAGGATCGAGGCACTCGTCCGTATCAAGCAAGTCCTCTGACCTCAATTCGCTGGAAGCAGAACTTTTGGGTCGGTCGACGAAGCAGAAGCAGCGGGAGCCCAGCCCAGCCCCAAAGCAGCGCCAGGACCGAAAGGCACCCTTGAAGGGCAAACGTCGGCAGCAGAATTCCAACTCCGCATACAGGTCAGACCCTAACAACCGTCCCTTCCAACACTATGAACCCAACTAATAGCCAGCTAGCCGTCGGTGGTGATGCTCATTGGCATAGCTGCAGTAAATCATCTCGCGGCACCTCACGATTGGCGCTGTGGAACCTACCAACAATGGTTCGGCCTCTGTTGCCGACCCAGCATACCGATCTATGGCGTATTGCACACCCAAGCCGGCAAGGGTATGAAACGCCAACTCAGGCTTGTACTACCGCTATTCGCTTTGTCCTTCTCCTTTTCCCCCGTCTCACCGAGAATCCTCGCACAGACACCATCATGACCCTCACGACCAAGCATTGCATGAACCGGCGTTTCCTCCCATCTAGATTTCACCTACCAAGTTTATTTTGCTTTGACGCCTACATTTGCGGGTGTTTTGAGTTTGGAAGCTCTGAGCGTCATTTTCATTCAATCTTTAACTGAGGGCCAGCGTAAAGAGCACCTCTTTTGCATACGTGTCTCTCGCGGAGGGCTGAGTGAGGTGCTCGTACATCTGATTCTTCGCACCTCCCGCAATTGCTCGCATCTGCAATGCCGCAATGGCCTGTCATCCTGTGGCACACATGGCGCCCCGTGAGGCAAGCTGGTATTGCATTGCCACCCCTGATGCCTTAGAGACCTAGCGAGACACATCTGGTATATGAAGCATTAATAAAGTAAGAATCACAGTGATGAACTGCCGGTGTAAGTACACAAAAAACTCCTTAGCTTATAGAGTAGGTGCCGCTGTGCAACCATACTCTTCAGTTCCCCCAGGAGCCAGTCCAGTGGCTACCCTAAGTCCTCGCCATTCCCTTACTCCTCATCCTCATCCTCCTCTTGCTCGGCGGCATCAGCTGCGGCAAACTCCTCGGCCTCAGTCGCGCGGTTGATCTCAAATCGCTTGCGAAGACGGTAGGCAATGGCACGCCTGCGAGCAGCAGGGCTCTGAGTGAAGGCGGCAGAGCCTCCGAACGGGCCGGCGGCAGCGCCGTTGCGCACACGGACGATGCAGACGTTATCAGCACCGCCAACCTTGCCCTCGCAGGTCATGCCCTGGGGCATCTGGACCTTGACGGGGAAGTCGGTGTTGGTGGCCAGGGAAAGGCCCTGGATGCCCAGTCCGGGGACGTCCTGGGTGACCTTGGCATTCTGGAAGGCGTTGGGGTCGGAGCCGCCAGAGGTGCCATCGATGTCGGCGGTGAGAGGACCAGCGCCATCCTGGTTGATCTGAGAGCGAGCTGTCAGCACGGGTCCAAGCTTTCGCAGAATTATCAAGCTGAGACTGAGCTACGTACCTGTCGGAAGACCATGGAGACCTCGCCGGTGTCGCTGCTGGTGGGGAGACCCTTGGAGGCTCCCTGACCGGCTGTGTCCGCGACGCTTGTCTCCTGGGCAAAGTTGCTCTTCTTGCCACCGGCACCAGCGGCTCCTCCGAGAAGACCACCAAGGCCGCCAGCGCCGCCAGCTCCTCCAAGGAGGCCACCAAGACCACCACCAGCACCGCCGGCACCCTTCGCTCCCTTCGCACCCTTCGCGCCATCGGCACCGCCGGCACCGCCAGCACCACCGGCACCACCGAGCAAGTTACCGAAGAGCTGGTTGATCTGCCGCCTGTGCTCCTCGCGGCGTTGGGCTGCGCCTTTCAGGCCGGAAAGGTCGTCCTCTTCACCAACACCCTTGGAAGCATCGTTCGTAGGAGCCTTGGCACCACCGGCGGACATGAAGTTCTGGATCATGGTCGCGGGATCAACCGGGCCGTTACCTTGCGTGCGCCCGAGAGGGCTGGCCTTTCCGCTGGCAATGTCGCGGTCCCGGATGATGGAGGTGTCGGCTTGGGAGCCGCAGCCATTGCTGGAGCAGTCGCGAGGAGTACCATCAGCAACTGGGGTATGAAGTTAGCAGCCTGGTCAGCTGGAGTGGTAAGTTGTCGTGACATATCCATACCGCTCAGGCCAGGCATGGAGACGCCGTTTGCTCCCTCAATAGAAGTGAGGAGACCGTGCGCCGAAGCACCGGCGACGAGGGCCGAGTAGACAAGTGCGTAACGCATTTTGACAGATGTGGAGGCGAAAATAACGACGCAAGATGTATAGATACAAGGAATTGCTGCAAATTGAGCCGCCGGGGCTTTGAGGTCGCGGACCGGAAGAAGCGAAGTAGGAAATGAGGCAAAGGAAATGGCTGAATGACTTGCTGATGCGGATGGGGACGAAGAAGAAGCTCTTCATGACAGGAGTCGACTCCTGATTATATAGACGAACCTCATGTTGAAAGAGTAACATGCCACATCCTAGCTGAGTGCCTCAACCACCGACTTCCCACCTTGCCGGGACCATGACGTCTGGAGGCCCCTGGCTCCGGAGAGATGTCTCCCGCTGCACCGCACGGGCTGGTCGTGCGATTTACCATCCGCCGCGTTGTAGCCCTTGCGCGGTGAAGACTAACAGAATTGAAGATGCCGCCTCTTACAGGCTGTTTGTACGCCTCGGCCCAGGAGGCCGGGAGTGGGAACAGAGAGGCATGAAACTCGACGATCACACACCGACAGCCCAGAGCGGGCTCGCATCACCGACTTGCGATAGGCCAGCTTCCCAACGCCGGTTCGCGATAGGCTGGCGACCCGGCCCCGGGCAGCCGGGGCGGGTCCGAGGATGTGCTGGGCGATCTGGGGGATGGGCGGCGCATCCCTGGTAGGGCTCACAAGCGCGTGTCATTCCTGGCGTTTACAATGGGGCGCAGAGCCGCAGAGGGCGGAACGGTTGGCGGCCGAGACGCGGGTGCCTCCGAGGGGGGCGCAGGGTCCGTGACTCCGTGGTGCGTTGCAGAGTGGTGATGCTGAAACTCGGGGGTGACTGGAGCTGCGGTGGGGGTGGGCTGGATGGGAGCTGTCCAGCGAGAAATGAAAAGAGTGCCATCGAATATCGGTAGACTTTGCAACTCTTGACTCCCCTGATAGATTATTTGGGTTCTACGAAATTGAACATTTCTGTGACTGCAACGGTGCTGTGAGCAAGCTTAGGGAGGACGGCCGGGCGCGTGGGTCTCGGTGCCTGCTGGTGCACCGACTCGGCCGGCCGGCCGAGATTCCACATCTGGCCCGGCCCCGATCTGTGGCTGAGCCACTCCAGCAGCGATCCTATTTTTAAACACCCGGGCGATTGAGTTCCCTCGCAGCCACGAACCATTGCCGGGCAAGCACATGTCTGTTTTATCCCGGCGATGCGCGCCAGGGCATGGCAGGGCTGTTTCGAGCAAACCGCTGCAGCCGGTGTTTCGGTGATCCTGCTGCGGGCCCACCTCTCTCTCTGGCAGGGCTGACCCGTTCTGAAACGCCTCACCTTTCGCTTGACAGCTACAACTTAGACGTCAAAGCAATTGCCGAGAGTCCAAGAGCGGGCAGACGCCGGGAGCAGGAGTTCGCCGGAGGCCCCGGCTTCTTGTTTCCTGCTGTATACGTAGGTGGCGGGCGAACGACACTTACATGTGAATGGCCTCATGGGCAGACAAGGAGCCGGCACACACAGCCCCAGTTGGGCAAACTTCTTTGCTCCTTACGGGTCATGGTACTGCATAACGCAGACCGTCGATAACATGGCCACCCATCTATAGATGCCATCGGTGCTGGCGGCTTTTCCGTACATGGTTTCAGGACATCGGCAGTTGAGAGCTCATATATCACCGACGAGAAGCAGTATGCAAGTGAAGCCAACTCCCGGCGGAAGCTGCATTCCCGATGGTCCGGCTTCATAGAAACATTCAAGTGTGTTCATGCGCATCTGGGTTTGGTGCCATGGCCGTTTCTCCATGCAAGAAAACCACGGCTTCGCTAGCTGCGGCAACCACGACATGGATCCACGCTGCGGTGTCTGAAACCCGGGTCTCTGGAGCTGCGCCTGAGCACCGTCCGTTCAAACGACGAGTTTCATGCGCTGCGCAATGTTTCTTCGCGTCTCTTGCCAAGAGCGTCTTCGCGTGGACGCGCTATGTGTCGGTGCGACGTGTTTCGGAAGATATCGCACGTCGTCGGCACATTAAGCGAGATTAAGGGAGACTCACAGATCACTTCATGCGATGTGCTGAGGAAACGCTGGGGGCAGTCAATTTATAGAAACACATCACAAGCTTGCTACGGAGTAAAGATCGTTCGAAAACAAAAATACCGGGCTGGCAGATGCACGCGCCAGACTCCTGTGTCTCTACTCCTAGAGACCGACCACTGCCTAAGTATTAGCCTGCGTGCTGTCCGTCCCGGATAGGTGCCTGCTTGCTGAACGCTTCAATGCCGGTTTATCTAGTGAGACAGTACGAAAAAGTAGGAAACATCACAAACTAGAAGAGGGTCTTGGGGAGTGGGATGGCGCGGGGAGCGGGATGACGTCTCAAACGATCAGGTAGTCAAAGCCCATGTCTTTAAGGCCCTGCAGCCAGTTTACGCCGGGGAGAGCTGTTCGTCCGTCCGCGTCGCGGTCCTGCATCGCCCACGTCGCCTTGAGCATCTCGATGGCGGTGAAGATGTAGCCCCACGAGCAGATCTCCCAGATGGCCAGCAGCCGCGTAAGCGACCACGCCCTCTTCTCGGCGTCGCGCGTCTCGGCGCCGGCGATGAACGTCGGCCACGACGTCGCCTTGAAGTACGGGTCGGTCTCGTCGATCTGGCCGAGGTGGCCGAGGATGTCGCCCACGAGGAAGTCCGTGTCGACAGCGCGAACGGAACGTGCCAGGGGCAGCGCCTGCAGGATATACAAGCATGCTGCAGAACGGTGAGCCGAGGCGACGTGCACGCGGCTCTCAATGTCCGTCACGTTGGGCTGCTGCTGGAGCTGCGCTGCCCAGTCAAGAATGTCAAAGGCGAGCGCCTGGTCAATGAGTGCAAGCGCCTCGTCTGCGGCCGACAGAGACCAGTCAGTGCAAGGGGTCTCGTACGATAGTTGGGACGCTAGCAGGATGACTTGGAGAATCTCGGCAGGGCACGATAGATAGCTGTTCACCTCCACCCGCTTCATGACGGGTAGTAGCTCGAATGCGTAGCGAGCGATGCGGGCCGCGAGAGACCCGGACGCTAGGGTCGAGCCCAAGATGTGGTATCTGTTGGGAGGGGAAAATTTTCGTAAGTACAAGTCAGCGTAGACTGGGCCCTGCCACCGTCCCATCCGCACCGTAGAAGTTTACTCACATGAAGCAATCGGCAATGACACAGTCCCGCAGTACCCTGCTTGAGGAGCTCGCCCCGCTGCCCGGTGCCAGCAAAGCCAGGATGCTGCTAGCCCCCTCGAGATGCGTCTGCCAGCCCTTGTCGTCGTTTCTCTCCAGGTCGATGAGGTCAAATTTGACGAAAAAGTGCATGGCCGCGAGCGCCACCTCACTGCCGGCAGGATCCAGCGTATCCAAGACCTCGCGGAGGTGGCCCATGGCCTTTTGCTTGGCCGTCAGGGCATCGACGAGGGCCTGGCGGGACACGAGATCCTTGGAACGCAGCTGAGCCAGGTAGCCGCCTGGGTCCGTCAGGCCGGTGGGTATGGCGGTGATGGGGCGAAAGATGTTAGACCAGTGGATGGCAGAGGTGGCAACGAGGATGTGGAGGAGCAGCGGGTGCCTGTTTGTGAGCGGGATGAGCTCCCGGAAGGGGTTGATGCCCGGGGCGTCGCGGGCCACCAGGTCCTTGCAGACTCTATCGGCAACTGGCAAGCGACGGCGTTAGCACCTCGTTGGAGCGGTCCTCGAGGGCAAAGGCCAACGAGTACGAAAGACATGTCGTAGGCTGAGATGGGGCGCGAGGAAGTGTGTGTGTGGGGATTGCCAGAGATGACGAACAGGGGTGCGTGGAAGTGGATATGAAGAGGGCAACGGGGTGGATTCCAAAGGCAAACACCAAAGATAAAGCCACTTACAGTGGGCGAGGTAGTATCGTGAGTTTCGGTCGAGGTCCTGGAAGACGGGGTCCGTCAGGTTGCTGAGAGCGACTCTGCCGGAGGCGCCGACCCGGGAGGACCCTTGGTCCTGCGGTTGCTCGAGGATGCCGTCCAGGGGACTGTCGGCTTGAGCAGCCGACATGGCAGGGCTGCACCGTCGCGCGTCGACATCTTCGTGATTGTGGTCGCGTCCCTGGTCGAAGCGTCGATGAAGTTCCTGCTCGACCCCGTGACCGGGCTCAGCGCGCAGGTGCAGGAGCTGGCGCTGGTCCCCCGCGAGGCCCCGTCCGACCCCGCCGCTGGCACCAGCTCCGACGCCAAGTCGAGCTCTTCCATCTCCTCCACCAGCGCCACCACCAGGCACCGGCGGTGTGGTCGGCGATACGAGTTCATTGCGGTCCGCGCTGGCCTGGCCGAGCTGCGGCTGCTGCTGATGCTCGCTCTTGGGGCGCCCCGACGAGGACGCAGACGCCGACGGCGACGGCTTCTGGGGCCCACGCACGTCAATCGCCTGAGTCCAGACGAGCACCCGCCCGTACCCAAGACATTCCTGCCCCGAGACCGCGCATTTGTGGCAGGTCGGCCACGAGCGATCGCAGCGCAGTCGTCGACGGCGGCAGTTGTGGCACGGCTTGCTGATGGTCGGCATACGCCGCTTCCTCGCTTGGCCGCGCGTTTGAGATCTGAGACGCCCTCCTGTCTCTGCCCGGTGAGACCTGTGAGTGAGAAGCTTTCCTCGCTGTCGTCGTCGTCGTGGTCGTCGTCGACGTGAAGCTGTTCGGGCGTCGGATGAGTGGCGGCCACGCAACGGCCCGCTTGGCGCTGCTGGGTGTGCTGCTGGGAAGTGCGCAGAAGAGTCGACAGAGGCGGACGTCGCGACGTCACGGCATGATGGGCTTGCCCATGTTCTTGTCGTTCCGGTGCTGTGCGAGAAGAGACGACAGTTCGACGAGCGTCGATTGCTGCACCCGGTGTGGAGGGAGGAAGATGGTGGGGGACGGAGCTGATGGAGGGGTTGAGAGCGCCATGAGATACGAGAGCTGATGATGGTTGGAGCTGCTCGACCAGTGGCGGTTCGCATGTGAGCACGCCCTCGCGACCCTCCAGCTGCTGGTCCGCCCGTGTCCGCCAAGCTTCCGTGCATGAGCAGGGGATGAGCCGTGGACCCGTGGACAGCAGATTCGGGGCCCAACCCCGGACCCGCCAGCGGCCGTAAGCGCGCCCAAAGGGGCAACCAGACGACACATCGCGCGTCCGATGCGCGGCGGGACCTGCAGCATTAGCTGGACATGGGCGCGCGGACTGCAGGAAGCTTGTCGTGGACCCTTCTCGCGGCCGCGACCACGCGTGAACCCTGACCCGTCATCTCGTGGCAGTCGACGCGCCAAAGCAGAGGACCCGCGGAGGCCCAAATAGAGAAGAACGGAGAGCGGGTAGATGCCCAACGGGGATCAGGGCAAGGGTTGGAGCCAGGGGCCTAGGCTCTGCCAGACAAGATTCGACAGTCCCCCGCCGGTACCCAACCGGAGCTGAGCATCTCAAACCCCGAGCGGAGCGGAAGAGCGGAGGGCCCATTCCCGTCCGCCCTCGACCTCAGACCAGTCACAAACGCCAGTCAGCCATCGCCGTGACGTTACTTCACTGGCTCAGCACTCGCGACGCACAGGCTTCCTTTCGCACCTCGAGGACAGCTCCGCGACTGTTGCCCGGTGGTCTTATGTCTAGAACTATTCCGTCGCCCCCGACGCATGACATGGAGATCCGCCTGCTAATTTCGGACGACGGGGCCTCCCTTCCTCGCTCCCTACCCGCCGTGACTCCAACACCCTCCACTACACTACTTCTCCACGGTGGGGTGGACTCTTGTTCTAGAGCTCCTCGAGCTCATCGAGCTTCCCGCATCAGGAAACCACTCGACATTGGGTGCGTTTCTCACCGCCGTGACCGAAGATTTCGTGAGAGCACAAGAAAAAAAGACCAAATATGGCAAGAGAGGTACGGGGTTTCGGGTACCTACACCGAGGGGGACCGTGGCCAAGCGACTCCATGACAACGCAGAACTGGCTGCTGGCCGGCTGGCTCGTGGGGAAATTCCTGTCCGCCATCATGTGGTGGCCTCGGCGATCTGGGTATAAAGAAGCCAGGAGGAATGAACTCTCCGTCACGATGTCGTAGGGAGCCAGCCCAAGGTCTCTCCCTCGAGTCCGCTAGCCGATGACTCGCTTCACGTACGTCCTGCCGCAGACTCCGGAGCCAATATAAACTGCCTCCGAGGGCACGCCGACCGGCCCCATGGCAGAAACAGACACGAAGATGCCCTCCCACGAAACGATTGTGACGATTCAAGAGGTCTCGGAAGACCTCAAAGCCCTCGATGTCGAGAAGCTTGGCCGGCAGCGCCCTGCAGTCTTTTCATCAACATGGCTAGAAGTTGCATTTGTTGTCTCCATGCTTGGCTCCCTGGCCATGGCCGTGAGTATTGCTCAACCCCCCGTCTTCGGCCATGCTCGACCGAGCCTCACGGCAACAATAACAACAACAACAAAACTACGGCGCATTCGCTAACGTGTCGTCATCTTAGGACTTTGTCATAAGCGGGTTTCAAGTCGTCCTCCCCGCCCTCATCGAGCCATTTGACATTCCCCCGGAGTCTCAGACCTGGCCCTCCAGCGTCCTGACCTTGGTGGCTGGAGCATTCCTCTTCCCCCTCGGCCGCCTGACAGACATGTACGGCGGTTACCTCATCTTCAATGGAGGCTTGATATGGTTCGTCATATGGACCGCCGCGGCGGGCTTCACCAACAACTTCATCATGCTAGTGCTGTGCCGAGCCATGGAGGGGCTGGGGACCGCTGCATTCCTCCCCGCGGGCATCTCGCTGCTGGGCCGCATCTACAGGCCCGGACCGAGGAAGAACATCGTGTTCGCCCTGTACGGTGCTCTCGCCCCGCTCGGATTCTTCTCCGGCATCATCATTGGCGGTCTGTCCCAGGACCTGCTGTCGTGGCGGTGGTACTTCTGGCTGGGAGGCATCATCGCCGCCGTCTTCTGCGCCGGCTCGATCCTCACGTGCCCTCGGGACTATGCTGACGCGCGCAAGATGAACGTCAAGATGGACTGGTGGGGTGTTTGCACCACCGTCCCGGGCTTGATGTTCTTCGTGTACGCCATCACGGAGAGCACCAACGCGCCCCAGGGCTGGGCCACGCCTCAGATCATCGTCACGCTCTCCCTGGGCGTGTTCTTCCTCGCGGCCGCGGTTTACGTGGAAGGCTGGGTGGCTGCCGCGCCTCTCATCCCCGCGGACATTTTCCGCACTAAATACATGAAGAGGATGCTCTTCTGCCTGCTGCTGTCGTGGGGCATCTTCTCATTGTACCTGTTTTACACCAACTTTTAGTAAGCCAAGACCCCTTGAAGACTGTGGGAGAAGATTCTGACCATAAAACAGCATTCAGCTAGTCTTGGGCAAGCCAGCCTTGCTCACGGCCGTATGGTTCGCTCCTTGGGCCGCGGGCGGCATAGTCTTGTCAATCATGAGTGGTCTCATCCTCCACATTCTCCCTGGCCGCGTGCTTCTCATCATATCCGGAGTGTCCAAGGTCCTTGCGGTCCTATTCTTCGCCTTGATGCCGGACAATCCGAATTACTGGGCATGGGTATTCCCTGCCATGCTGGCAGAGGCGGCCTGCGTGGACGTGCTGTGGACGGTGAGCAACGTTTTCCTCACCACCAGCCTGCCGCGTCACCGCCAAGGCCTCGCCGGCGCCGTCATCAGCGTCACCTTGTTCGTCGGTGGCGCCTTCTTCCTGGCTGTCGCGGACGTGGCCAAGTCGCAATTCCACAACGCGGGCATGAGCCTCAAGATGCAATACAAGGGCGTCTTCTGGATTGGCGTCGGCGCCGCGAGCTTGGCGCTTTTGACGTGCTTCTTCATCCGGCTGGGCAAGGCAGGCTGCGCCCTCACCGTCGACGAGAAGCAAGTCATCGAGCTCGAGTCGGAGATTGTGACCGAGCCCAAGCCCAGGCGCGGCGCACGGGATTCTGACGTGACGGTCGTAGAATCGGACTCCGACACCATGATCGGGGTGGAGATTGAGCTGGAGAAGGACCCAGACTTCATCGTCGTGGTGCCAGTCGTGGAAGACAAGAAGGATTGAAGTTTGCGCGTAAGATGGCATCGGCATGGCGAAAGAAGAGAGGGGCGACGTTGGGCTACAGCCACCGGCTGGACAGACACTGGGCATTCACGGCACATATCGGGCAACGGATGAGCGAGGTGTTTGAAGCGACATCTAGGGTCGGCCATTGCAAACCGATGAGCTCCTTACTTACGTTTTTATATCTGTTAATGGTACCATGAGGACATGACGGATATTTATCTGGTTCTGACCGGCATGGAAGTGGCAGCAGGCGCTCGTGGGTCGAAATCCGTGCCTAGGCTGGCTGAATTCCAGGGGGTGGCTGGCTGGTGTAAGTCGAGCCCTTCAGCCGCAATGTTTGTCGACAGTCGCCAGCGTCAGATCGAGGCTACGTCATAGGCCCTTCTGATATAAGTATTGAGCGAAGATAATAGTAATATCGATACTACTAAGAGATCTACTCGGTACAAGAGCACATAGTTTAGGGTTATGAAGTATATTCCTAAATACTTCCGGGTTTTCTTGCTTTCCTCCTATACCTCTAAAACGCGACATGGTCCGTGCTCGCCTCTTGGTACATATGGTACAATTAGGGTTCAAAAGTCTGCGAACACTTCCAGCATTGCGCCTCGCGTAGGTGTTCGCAGACTTTTGAACCACAATTCTAGCTCAATCGCAGCCGATTGTGGCTGGTTTGTCATGTCGTGGCATTCGTGGGCGTGGGCTCACTTCCCCGCAGCTGTACCCTGGCAAGCAGCGTGCCCCTCGTCCGAATTGTGAATATCGCGATGGTCTTCCTTTTGAGGCCGAAGCTCGAGACTCTTGCGTGCAGATGCAACTCTTGCTTTGGCACGTCTTGGAGAGCGACGCGATTGCCTCGAGCTGAGAACTCGTTGAACCGTACGAGGACTGACATCCTTGTCTATGCCAGCTGCCGGCAAGAGCTCTGCCCACTTAAGTGGACGCATGTGGCCATCGGAACCAACATCCCGGACGACGCGTTCTAATTTCTCAATGTCTTCGTCCGTAAGCTTCTTTGGCCGGCCACGGGTCTCTTCTTCTTCTGAATTATGGAAAGTCCGGTCCGTAGTAGAACGAAGGATTGCCCAGCCACGGTTCTTGCTGAGTTGGAAGGTTTTGAAGATATCGCTATAGCTAAAGTCGTATCCGTACCGGCGTTTTTGGTTCTGCGCAAATGCAACCGCGCCCTTAACACGGGCTTTCGTCGGGGTATCGTGAGGATGATAGTGGATTTCTGGTTCGCTATCCATCTTGGATTTTTCTGAAGAAAAGCTCGCTGCCTAATCTATCGTTGAAATCGCAGCTTATATAGCTGGGCAGGGGAGGTTCGTGATGTCAGATGGTCTCAGACTTGGCATGTGGTCCCGCTTTATTTGCCACCCAGCTGCCAGGGCATAAGTGATGACATCTCATCTGCTATCTAAAGCAGCCGCCGGATACTAATGGACGGATACCCCTTGGAAGCAGATATAAATCCTTGGGAAACAAGTTAGGAACAGAGACGCATAGAGGTTGAAGCCAAAGCTGCACATTTAAAGGACTGGGAAGAGCTAGATCGCTTGTTGCCGCCGACCCACTTCCAACCAGACTGCCCCACATTCTCGTCTTAGCACTTCTTCAATTCATAAGGTCCAATAACAAACGTCCTTTCAACAACCACAGAACCAGCCCCCTTGGCTAAGTGGTATAGCGTGTCACTAGTAATGACAAGATCGTGTGTTCGATTCACACAGGGGGCAGTTTATCTTTTTGCATTCAGACCGTCTTTTCCACCTCCCGTGTAGGCTGATGCAATGCCGTTTTGAAACGCGCTCTGTCATTTTTTTTTTGTTTCGTTTATTTAGTGGGTGAGACTTGTCTGCAAATGAGTCGCAGTTCAGAAGCTGTCGGGCGGACGCAAACCGCACAGAACACCGACTGGCAAAAGTGACCTTCATTGATAGCATCAGTCCGGCATCAGTCCCGACCAGAGGTCAAGCTTAATCACGCTTTCATAAAACAACTACCATCTTGAGTCCTCCGCCTCCACTTTCTAGTACTCGATGAACTTCTTGTAGTTGTTCCAGCCCATATTGTTTGATGGGGACATCGATCTTTCCGTCCTCGACCGCCTTGACCAGCTCCTCCCACGGCATAGCCAAGAAGTCGTCGGTACCGCCCCCGTAGCTTGTGAGACGCCTGCGGTCGTTCAAATCTGTCAAGGGCGAAAAGTCCTTCATGACCCATTCGCCACCCTGAATGCCAGTCATGCAGACCATGCCCTTTGGACGCAAGCACTTGGCGCTATCTTTGAGGGTGGTTGTGCCGACAAGCTCGAGGACTTTGTTGAACTGCTTCCCGGAGGGGATCTGGGCAGCAACGTTCCCATCATCGACAAAGACCTCGTCCGCTCCGAGGCCACGCAGGAATCCTTCCCTGGCTTTGGACCGTGTTGTTCCCGCCACCCTCGAGGCTCCTAGATGCCTCGCCAGCTGTAAAGCCGTTAGGCCCACGGAACTGGTGGCGCCACGAACGAGGATGCTTTCACCGCGCTGAAAATCGAGCCCTTCGACAAGGGATCCATATGCTGTTTGCAGCAGCTCTGGCAAAGCCGCCAATTTGGCAATCGGCAGCGTCGTCTGCGGGATAGGGCGGACATTGGCTTTCCACGGACAGGCGTACTCGGCGTATGAGCCGGGGATCTCGCGGCCGAGTCCGCCCATGCAGGTTGCGATCTTTGTGCCGATGGGGAGATCGCCAACGTCTGGTCCGGCACCGGCAGGATAGCCGGCAATCGTGCCGACGAGCTCGATGCCCAAGATACGTGGGAACGTGACTCCTGGAGAGTGGCCTTGGCGAGTGTACATCTCTGCAAGAAGTCCCGTCAACACACTCAAATGTCCATGACGTAGTTACGTGCCAACGAGGCATACCGGCGCGATTGATCCCGAAAGCAAGGACTTTGACAAGAACCTGGTTTTCGTTTGGAATTGGAACAGGCATCTGCTGCAACTTCAACACGGAGACGGGGCCGGCCAAATCGCAAACGACAGCTCTCATCGTGGCGGCCATGATGGATCGCGACAGTGATCACTACTTGTGATCGGGCTGGCTTTTTGCAAGGAGACGGGCGTGATGATACCGGTTCTCAAGATGACGATTGGTATCTTATTATTCTCAACTACGCGACGTGAGCAATTATAAGGTACTGACAAATCGCAACGGGAACGGCGGCTGGGCGGCAAGCAATCAAGTGGATGACGTCACGTTTGCATGCGCCTCTCAATTGAGAGGAATGCGGATATGAAAGACTCGACCTTTTGGGTCTCATCTTTACACGCTCCGATTCCGAAAAGTCTACTTACGAGGCGTAGACGGAGGAGATGTTGCGGATTCGCGGGTGCGGATATGGAGGTGAGGTGAAGAGAGAAGAGGCCCACCTCTCACCGTTCACGCCCGAATCAAGGATCTGGACAAATGGAGGAGTTCCTTGAATGGGTAAATCCTGAAATTGCATGGCCTGAACTGGCGCGCCCTCGCGCAGTCAGTTGATGCCATTGTGAGAGCCCGGTGAAGACATCGACTAAATGAGGTTGTCGCCACTGTCAAGCGTGCCACGGCCTCATATTCAATTACATTCGTGAGAAGCAACAAGGGCATGTTCAGCGCCAATTTGAGCACAAGTCACGACCGAAACTTGACGTGCGGTTTACCTTTGTCGGGGAAACTGCCTGATGATTTGCAGAGCCAGCCACGCCCGCAGCGGCTTGGGTGCCGGAGCAGTTCAAGGCCGCGAATGCCTCCGACCGACTCGTCGCAACTTGGGCCTGTAACTTGTCACCCTTGCCTCCCCAAGCATAAGCATAATCGCTGGTATGCAGGAGAGAGATCCCGAGTAGCAAGGGGTTGCGCGGCGCTAAATCGTCCAGGGCAGCTGACCGTCGTGTTAGAAGCCCCGTGTGCATCGCTCATAGCTTTCCCGTAAGCATAATTCAAGAGACTGGGAACAAGCTAGAAACGAGCCCTTTTCGAGTATGAAAACCGCTCTCAGCTCCCTCTTTCGGGTTGGGCGAGGCCCTGATCCTCACGGCTGGGGCGGATCCCCAGCACCCGAAACCCCCGAAAACACCACGAGTTTCACGATACCTGAGCGCCGCCGCGACGGTGAAACCCGCACCCGAGATTCCATGCCGCCTCAAAATGCGGCTGTCTGCCGCGCGTGCCTCGAGCCTGATCTCTCCCAGCGCTCTTCATTATTCTCTTCTGCATCGGCTGGCCCGCAACTTTCAGTGTCTGGTGTTTTTGTCTGATTTCATTTTTGTAGTTGCTCCATTCTTTCTCGCATATCCCATCCGGTCGCGCAACATGTTCAAGCCGAAGAGTCCCGGTCTGGCCGTGCTGCTTGTGCTCGCGATCCTCTGCATCTGCTTTGGCGAAGCCGCGCCTCAGAAGAACGGCGGTGGGAAGGGCAAAGGCAAAGGCAACAAGCTGACGCCGCAGCAGAAGGCGGCGCAGAAACCAGGCGGTATCTCCACCGCCAAAGATGGCTCTACCACGCTTGACCAGACCGTCGAGATCAAGTAAGAATGCCACTCTCTGCACTGGCCGTCGAGCTAACCCATGCGTCCAGCGGCCTTCCGATCCGATACAGGGTCAGCGCTCCCGCCGATCAGTTCACCGCGGCTTCGGGTGTGCAGGGCGCCAATGCCGCTCCCGGCACTCAAGGTGCCATTGGCATGAACGTGCTGCTTCACGGCGACGGCGGCCAGTCGTTCTTCGACTTCCCCAACCAGGGCGTCAACGCCAACCTCATGGGCGTCGCCGTCCTCGCTCCCGACAAGAACCTCAAATGGGGCGGCGCCGACCAGAACGGCGTGCAGCGGCCGCAAGGCGTCCCGCACGCACAGGCCGTCAATGATCTTATTACCAAGGAGCTGCCCAAGATGGTCGCCTTTAACCAGTCCAACGTCCACTTCACGGGCGTCAGCGGCGGCTCCCTCACGCTCGCTGGCTTCTTCATGCCGGCCCACATGGGCCAGTTCCCCAACTCGGGAGTCCTGCTCAACTGTGGCGGCCTGGCTCCTCAGGTGGATTTCACGCCCGAAGCTGCTGCGGCCATGGGAAACACTCGGATTCACTTTCAATCGACCCAGAACGAGCTCCAGTCGCTGCAGAAGCTGATCCCCGAGACCATCAAGGCGTACGAGCAGGCGGCTTCCAAGGCTGGATTGAACGCCGACCAGATCAATGCGCTTCAGACGGTGAACAACGAGCCCAACGGCGGGCACTGTGCGTTTGACGGGCAGGGATTCGTCAGCGGTGTGCAGCTCATGGCTGACAACTATGCCAACGTCATCCTTCCCGGCGGCAGCGGCGAGGTGAATGGGATTGGCAACGTGAACAAGGGAGTCGTCGGAAACGAAAACCTGCAATTCGCGCAGGGAGGCAACCAAAACTAGGTCTAATTGAAATCTACCACCTTCAAGCCATTTGTATTGGTACCCTTAAAAACAAAATATACCGCTCATGTCATTTCACATCTGCATGTCAAAAACGCTTGACGTCCATATCCTCAGCACTCGCCGTCCTCTCTTCGTCGTACTGATCGCTGTCGCGATCGTACGCAACGTGCATGTCGCCAGTATCGTCGTCCACCTCCTTCCAGCGATCGCTGGTCGCGGGTATCGGAGAAAGCCGGCAAAGCCCCCAGTACATGAGGGACGAGACGATAAAGCCGCAGAAGAAGTTCAAATTGTAGAGATAGGTGGCACCCTTGGGGACATCGCTGCCGACGGCGCCGGCGAAGCCCACCACGTTGACGAGAATGCCGGCGATGTAGGCGGCGTATGCGCGCCAGTGGATGCCCCAAGTGTAGTAGTAAGGTCCTGTCTTGCGCGCGTCGTAGAGTTTCTTGACGTCGAGGAAGCCACGGCGGACAGCGTAGTAATCGGCGACCATGACGCCGGCAATGGAGCTGAGAAAGACGCTGTAAGCGGAAAGGTAGGTTGTGAAGCTGTTGGCGCTGGTGAGTAGGTTGTAGGGGCACATGGCCAGGCCAACGGCAGCGCAAATGTAGCCACCACGGCGGATGTTGATGTAGCGTGGCAGCAGCGCCGTCATGTCGGTGCCGGCCGAGACAGAGTTGGCGGCGATGTTGGTGCCGAGCTGGGCGAGGGCAAAGGCGAGCGCGATGACGAAGACGCCGAAGCGCTGGGCCGAGCCGCCGTCGTCAATGAACCTGCCGAGCAGGTTGAGGGGATCCCAGATGGGTTCGTTGTAGATGACTGTGGAAGAGGAGGAGACTATGATGCCGATGAAGGACGTGACGGCGAAACCCAAGGGGATGGCCAGCAGCTGCGACCACAGCGCATCCCTGGGCTTGCGGGCGAAGCGCGAGAAGTCGCAGTCGTTGATGATGAGCGTGGCGAAATTGGCAATCGAGGACATGATGCCCTTGACGAACTCCCATGCGAGATCGCTGCCGTGGAGGGAGTTGGACTGCCTCACGATGGGGCCCACGCCACCGGCTCTCACGACAGCCCAGATAAGGAACGCAATGCCGGCGGGCGGTACGAAGTAGGCCTTCGCGGTGAAGAGATGGCGGATCTGGTGGACGGGGAACCAGATGGCGGGCAGCGAGCAGAGCCAGAAGATGAAGAAGGAAGCGTAATCGGGGGTGCTGGTGGCGTCGGGGTTGAACGGGCCAGGCATGGTCGCGCGGTCCCATGACGTCCAGATGGAGCGGATCATGAGGTAGACACAGTGGCCGCCGATGTATGCCTGCACGCCATACCAGACGCACGCCATCGCTGCGCGATTGAAGACGGGCCACAGACTCCCCCAGATGCCGAACGAGGAGCGGCCCACGACGGGAAATCCAATGTGATAGACGGCTCCGATGCGTCCCGTCATGACGATGAAGGCCGCGGCGATGGTGTAGCCGATCCAGACGCACAGCCAGGCCTGCCACCAGGCGAGGCCGCCGACGATCATGGACGACGAGATCATCCAGGTATTGATGTTGAACGAGTCGGCCACCCAGAACCCGACGAAGTTCCAAGGCCCCCACAGACGGCGCTCGCGCTCGACGGGCTTGAGGTCGTGGTTTGTGAGCTGGCAAGAGGGCGTGTCAGCTGCCGGATGGAGAACTCGGGTGAGAGCAGGTCTGGGGCTACCATGAGCTGGGTTGACGTGAGGCCCGGCTCGGCCTCGACAGCCAGCTTGTCGGCCCAGTATCTGAGGCGTGCCTTGACAGCCATGATGGCGGCGCTGACGATGGTGGGACGTGGCTTAGACCGAGGAAGCAGTCGAACGACGAGGCAGAGGCGACGACGCTTGCCGTGGATTCAATCACAGGCGGTTTCCGTCAATGGCGAGAGGTGAAGAATAGCTAAACCGTCGTGAGAGCAGCCATTGAACGAGAGCGCGCCGGAAGAACAGCAGAGAGCACATCGACAGCGCGGAGAGTCGCCGATGCTTATCTAGGCGGAGCTGGGTCGGCGATGGCCCGACGCTGGCTCCATGCCGGCGGCCGGGCCTCTATGAGGTATGCTCTGCATGCGTGCCGATCACAGCCAAGGCCCGGACCAGGTAAAGTGCGACAGCAGATATCAGAAGGATCTCATCCGGGGCGTCGTGATTGGCGCGGCATCGATAAGAAGCACACGACAGGGGGATGGACTTGACTGTGCAGACGGCAACCCGACAGGGGTCAACGCCTTCGAGGAGAAGTTACTTTTTCTGGCTGCATCCCTTGAGCGCGGAGGATTCTGGGGGCTTATCTGGGTGAGACTGGACCTCGCCGTCCCCGCGCGTGAGAGCATCCATCCCACCGGGTCAATGCCAACAATCCGAGGTCGGGTACCTTACCTTTGCCTACTGGTAACGGCTTACGGGAAACCCCGTACCGTCTGCCGATCGGCTCACGGCCATACGCCGCCGGCGAGCACCGTTCCAAATGTGGGTGGTGCAGTCGTTGGACTTCTGACTCGATGCGCGGTGGGACCACGACTGTCGCACAGGCAGGTCCAGCATCTCCTCCCGGGTCCCCGCATGCTCTTTCGTCCCGTCTCGCTGCCGGTGTCGCAAAGGGTGTCAAACGATGTCACGCGGACCTGGATCCGTTCATTCCAGCCGAGCTCTTCAATCGCGTTGCGTCGTCGGTGGAGGCCCAGGGTAACCTTCAGTGGCGGCAACGCCAAAGACCCCTGACGGCAGCCACGCGCTGGGCCCCGCCCCCTATGCTCGCTGCCCCGCGCCAACTGCATAATAGCACCCACCAGATATCGCAAGTTTTCTGTTATCGCGGGGCCGTGCACATCATCTACCACCACCACCACCACCGCTCCTCTCCCGCTCTCCGCTTGACGCGCCCCGAATCAACAACGCTCAGCGTCACGTCGCGGCACCGTTCCTCAGCACCACCACCCCCTTCCCCCCCGGCATCGGGCCTCGCAACCATGGAGGACCAGCTGGTGCAGCTCCTCGCCAACACGCAGTTGCCCGACCAGGCGCCCCGCCAGCAGGCCGAGATCGAGCTGAAGCGCGCCCGCTCCAACCCTGCCTTTCCCGTCTCCCTGGCCAACGTCGCCTCGCACACCTCGGTCGCCACCGCTGTCCGCCAGGCTGCGCTGAGCAACCTGCGGCTCTTCATCGAGAGCAACTGGGCCGCCGAGGACCCCGACGATGAGCCCCAGATCCCCATCTCCGATGACGCCAGGAGCCTGCTGCGGCAGTCGCTGCTCGACCTGGCCCTGAGCACCGAGGAGGACCGCAAGGTCAAGATTTCTGCCAGGTAGGCCTTGTGCCCCGTCTGAAGAGCCCAGGGGACGTGAGGGAATGCTAAAACGCGCCAGCTATGCCGTCGGCAAGATCGCCATCCACGACTTTCCCGACCAGTGGCCGACCCTCGTTCCTACCGTCCTCGGCGTCATGCCCTCCGGCACCGACGCCCAGCTGCACGGTGCCCTGAAGGTCCTCGGCGACCTCGTCGACGAGAGCCTCAGCGAGGTCCAGTTCTTCTCCATGGCCCGGGACATTGCAAACGCCCTCACCGAGGTCGCCATCAACACCAACCGAAAGCCCATGCTGCGCGCCCTCGCCGTCTCCGTCTTCCGCGGCTGCTTGGATCTGATGAACATGGTCAAGGAGACCCACGCCAAGGAGGTCGATGCCTTTGCCAAGCACCTCCTCGAGGGCGACGCCGCCTCGTCGTCGCCGGCTTGGATCTCCTTCTTCCTCCGCGTTCTCCAGGAGCGCCTGCCCGCCGAGGACCTCAGCTCTGGCCAGCCCTCGTCCTGGCACAGCCTCATCGCGCTCAAGCTGCAAGTCGTCAAGACCCTGATCCGCCTCAGGCGTGGCTTTGCCAACCTGCTATCGCCGCATAGCGCCACCTTCTTCAGCGCCGTCTGGGACGAGCTCACCACCCTGCAGGAGGCCCATGACCAGCTCTACATCCAGGCCAATGCCCAAGGGCGACTGGAGGACGCGGACAACCTGCCCTACACTCTCGACTTCCTCGTCCTCGAGGAGATCGACTTTTTGAACCAGTGCTTCCGTGCGCCGCGCGTCAAGGCTGAGCTGGATACCCAGCTGCAAGCCCACCCCTCGGCCCAGGACGTCCCTTGGATGGTCCAGATCATGACGATGCTCGTCAGCTATTCCCGCGTTACCCAGGAGGAGGAAGAGCTGTGGGACATCGACTGCTCTCTGTACCTGGCCGAGGAGACGTCGGTGACGGCCAACTACACCGCACGAACCGCGGCCGGTGACCTGCTCATCAAGATGGGCGAGTGGTTCGACCAAAAGACTATTGACGGCTTGTTCGGCTACACCAAGACCCTATTCTCCGGCAACGGCGCTTCGTGGCAAAGCCAGGAGGCGGCGCTGTACCTGTTCGTCATGCTGCTGAGCGACTTCCAGGACCTCGGCAAGCCCATCCCCGAGGCTGTTGCCGTCGAGTATTACAAGCTGGTCGACTACGCCATTTCCAGAGCCGAGGAGCCTCTGCTGCGCGCTCGTGGGTACCTGGTTGCCGGCATGCTCGGCAAGTCCTTCCAGCTGCCGTTGCTTCAGGCCAACGGAGCCAGCTCTGCGGAGCCTCTGCTCGAGCACATGATCAAGTCCATCACCAACGCCGAGTCCGAAGTCGTCCAGGTCGCCTGCGTCAAGGCTGTCGAGGGTTTGATTGAATCCGAGCGGGTGAGCCTCGACCACCAGGTCCCCATCATCGTGGCCATCCACACCTACATGAACGGCAAGGACCCCGCCGAGATGGAGGAGGCGGACGAGCTGCTTGTGACGCTCGCGCAAGCTCTGAGATCCGCTATCTCTATGAATACCAAGATCGTCCTCTCCAACGACGTCCAGCCCATCGACCAGCTGTTCATGCTGGCCAAACTCGGCGCCAGCAACTTCCAGGTCACCATGTTGGTCTCCGAGTGTTTTGAAGAGATTGTCAAGTCCCTTTCCGACAACGCGTCCTTTGGCGCTCTTTGCGCCAAGACTCTCCCCACTTTGACTGGCGCCTTTGACGTTGCCAACTTGACCGACGACAACCCATTGGTCACGGTCGCAACTGAGTTGCTGGCAGTCCTGGCCGAGCATGGCTCTGAGCCTTTGCCCGAGGGCTTCGTTGCCGCCACGTTCCCCAAGCTGAACCGCCTGTTGATGGAGTCCAACGAGGGAGAGGTCCTCCGGCCAGGCTGTGAGACGGTCAAGTGGATCCTCATCCACGACCACCAGCAGGTCTTCAACTGGCAGGATGGCAATGGCGTGTCGGGCTTGGAAGTCTGCCTGCGCATCATCGATCGCCTTCTGAAGCCTGAAATCGAGGACAACTCCGCCTCCGAGGTTGGTGGGCTGGCTGCCGCGCTGGTAGAGAAGGCGGGCCAGGAGCGTCTGGGCCCCTACCTGCCTCAGCTCCTTCAGGCCGTTGCTACGCGCGTCGACTCGGCCCGCGCGGCGCCCTTTATCCAGTCTCTCATCCTGGTGTTTGCGCGATTGTCTCTTGCCGGCGCCCATGACGTGGTCGAGTTCCTGAGCCAGCTTCAGTTCAACGGCCAGAGCGGCCTCCAGATTGTCTTGGCCAAGTGGCTTGAGAACTCTGTCAGTTTCGCGGGCTACGACGAGATCCGGCAAAAGTAAGTCGTCTAGCACCTCGAGTCCGCACTACGTCTGCTGACGGATTTCTAGCGTTATCGCCTTGTCGAAGCTCTACTCGCTGAATGACCCGCGCCTGGCCCAGATCACCGTCAAGGGTGATTTGATCGTCGGCGCCGACGACGGCCGGATCAAGACGCGCTCGCGCGCGAAGCAGAGTAGGTTACTCACTTTTGTAGATTCATGCTCAGCGTGCAGACGCCCGCATCACACGACGAGCGAGCTTTGAGAAAATCAGAGGCTAATCATTACTTCTACTCTAGACCCCGATCAGTACACACTCATCCCCGCTACGCTCAAGATTGTAAAGGTCCTGATCGAGGAGCTGCTGTCTGCGTCCGGCGCGGGTGCCGCAGCCAGTGCTGCCTCCGCAGCAATGGCAGCCAGCGCCAACCTCGACTCCGATGACGACGACGAGGGCTGGGAGGACGAGGACGACACCCTCGACCTCAGCATGGCAGCGACAAAGGCCGACCTCATGAGCTTCTTCGAGGCCGGCGGCCAGCGACGGCGCGACGACGAGACCCAGACGTACCTGACCGACTTCTTCATCCGCTGCGCCAGGGAGAACGTGTCCAACTTCCAGGACTGGTACAACATGCTCACCGACGACGAGAAGGCCAAGCTGAACGAGGTGGCCAACGAGGCGAGCCAGCAATAGACTTGCCCCGTTCACCTCCTCCTCCACGTCTAGACATGACACGCAGAGGCACCCTTTCAATCTTGAGCATGCATTTGGCAGAAAAAGCAAAATTTGAAATTAAAAAACGCATGAAGGACAATGCGGACGGAAAGCATCCGCACCACCCGGTGGAGCGTTTGACAGAGCATTTCATCCCCCCCGCCTCTGAGACCTTTTTGATTCCCCCCATTCCCACGACTGGACGCCAGTTCGTGATGCGGTGGGCCGAGAGCATATTAGTTAGACAAAAACAGTTGTGGTTACTGCGAGCACCGACAAGGTGCTGCGGGTGACAGGCCGTTTCAATAGAGAGATGCCCCTAGTTTAGCTGCATGAAACGATGATAAATTGTTCGGAATATTTCCGACTATTCTGCAGCGGTACCCATTTTGGCCGTCATTAGTCGTGTCCTCGTTATACAATTTACAATTCCTGGTATCGAGTCGCCCCAGTCGTACAGGCGTCGTCTGTCGCTGACGTGAAGCGTCATTCCATCAGACCGCCCCCCCCTTAGAAGAAGGACCCTCCAAAGCCGCCGCCGCCGCCGCCATACCCGCCGCTACCTCCACCGTTTCCCGGTCCGGGGAATCGGGGGTTGCCGCCGGGGCCGAGGGGATCCCAGCGCGCGCCGGGGGGTGCCTGCGGATCGTAGCCTCCGGAGGCGCCGCCTCCCTGTCCGCCGAAGAGCGGGTCGTCGAACGTCGGATGCATGCCAGAGGGGTGGCCGGGGCGGGGGAGTCCTCCGCCGATGAAAGAGCCTCGAAGGGGATCGTTTGGACCCAGACCAGGAGGGTTGAGGTCGTCGTGGCCAATGTTGAAGGGCGAGCGGCCGTCCGGCATGACGATATCCCTGTGCGGGTGGTTGATGATCTCGTACTCGTCCTCGAAGCCCGGAGGCGGGAAGTCAGGCACAGGACGGTGTGGCCGAGGGATAGCCACTTCTGGGAGCGGGTTGGGCTGCGGGTAGGGCATGTTGGGCTGTGGCTGCTGGCCCGGCCAAGGCCGATACGGGTTCTGGGCTTCCTGGGCGCGACGCTCGTCGCGGGCGGTCGCCTCGGCCTCTGCGTCCTCGACATAGCCGTCCTTCTGGAGCTTGGGGATGAGTTTCTGGATGATCTTGGTCTTGAGGTCGTGCAGAAGGTCTAGCGGACAGCCTCGCAGTCAGCAACCCGGGGTTCACGAGGTAAAGCGAGAGTGGTTCAGCATACCGATGATGGCCTGCTCCGAGACAAACACCTGCCGCAGCTTTTCGACCAGGTCGCCCCGGTCCTCGTTGCCATCAGGCGTCAGCGTGATACGCACAGGCAGGGCGTCCGCGCGGATGACGTCGCGAACGGCACGTTCGAGGCGGTTGATGTTGTCGTCACCGACGGCGAGGCCGCGGATCTCGACCTTGCCGCCCATGCGGTCGATGCGGACGGCGAAGCGCATCGCCGACTGCTTGTGCTTGTAGACGAAGCTCAGGGAGCCGAAGCCCGCGTTCCACTGGGGCGGGAGGCGGGGCGCGAGGGACTGGCATTCCGCTGCATCAGGGGGTGCGTGTCAGCCCGTCTTGTTCTTGGGTATTCAAGTCCCGAGAGAAAGCATCGGCGAGTCGAGGGAGCATGAATGGTGGTGGTGTTTGGGGGAAGGGGAGGGGCGGGGAGGCAAAAACGCACCCAGGGGCTTGTCCTCGTCGAAGCCGCAGAGGCGGAAGTCGAGGGCGGAGAGGTACGCATGGACGAGCAGCGCGACGGCCTCGTACGAGCTCGCGAGGTCGGACGAGTCGTCGCCGCGCGGGTGCGTGGGCAGGGCGTCGGCCATGCGCTGCAGGACGGCGGGGACGCCGAGGCCGTCGGGCGACGTCGTGCTGACGGGGGGCGACGACGCCATGGTGGGCGGCGGGTGAGCTGTTGGCGATGAAGTAGCTGTGATGAGCTGCTCGTGACGTGGTTGCTGTGGTGGTTATGCGTGATGAAAGAAGCTGTGGTGGCGTTTCGTGATGAAGCAGCTGTGGCGGTGACGATGATGTTGGTGCTGGTGAAGCTATGAAGTTGGGAGGATGGGTGGGTGAGGGTGAATGACGGAGCTTGGGTGGAAGCTAGGCAGCTATAGTGGGGGAAAGGCGCGGGGGGTGGGCGTTGGCGTCACGGGCTTGCTGCCTCTTCTCAGCCCTATATGTGGGGTCGCGCTCGGGATCGATGTCTTTGACGCAGAGACTGAGCAGCGTTTCCGCAATGAAACAGCCTGCGAGGCATTCCATTGAAACAGGCATTATTTATTAAGAACCCCCAGGCACGAGTTTCGAACAATCAAGACCCTCGCTCCTCACAACCCCTCATCACCACCCCATCACGTGACAGCGCGTCCCCCTCAACACGTCCACCACCCCACGCACGCGCCTCCATCATCCATCCTCACCACCATCACCACCATCCCTCGCAGCATGTCCACCGCCGCCGGCGCCGCAGCTCCTCCCACCGCCCTCACCCCCCCGCAGGCGACCGCGCTCCTCACCTCGCTGACGTCCTTCCTCACCGTCGCGGTGCACACGCTGCTGCACGCGCGGCGCCTCTACCCGCCCGAGACGTTCCTCCTCGCGCGCGCGTACAACACCCCCGTGCGGCAGTCGCGCCACCCGGGCGTCTGCGCGTGGGTGCGCGACGCCGTCGCCGCCGCCGCCGCGCAGGTCCGCGCCGGCCGCGCCCGCGCCGTCGCCCTCGTGCTGCACGAGCCGCGCGCCCTCGCCGTCGTCGAGCGCTGGCTCTTCGACCTCTCTGCCTTCCCGGCGCTGCCCGACGAGGCGCCCCGCCGCCGCCAGCAGCAGCAGCAGCAGCGGGCGGGCGAGGATGTGGCCGGCGATGGTGCCGTGAACTGGGCTGATGTCAATGAGGCGCTGAGGGGCGCGCTGTCCAGGCTTGCCGCCGTGGCGGAGAGTGTGCCGCCGCCGCCCGAGGGGTGTACCTTCACGCTCGCTGTTGAGCTGCGCGACGAGGCCCAGCCTCCGATTGAGGTGAGTGCTTCATCGCTGGGTCCCCGTTGGCGACATGCTGATGAGCACCGCCCCAGCACCCGCAGCTCTGGATCCCCTCCGAGCCCAGCCTTCAGCCGCCCACGGCTTCCAACCCAGACACCGGTTCCGCCATCGGTGGCAAGTCCACCACGCCCATCCGCTCCGTGCAGGCCGGACCTCTCTACTTCGAGTGCTGGTTCGAGCAAGGCAATGGCCAGCCCGACGAGGGTGCGACGGATACTCAGAATAGTGACATCTACAATCAAACACCGTCGTCGTCGTGACAAGTCATGCTGTTCTCTAAGGTAGACTTCCTGCGTAGGCTTTCCATGTATTGTCCGTCCTTCCAGACTCCTTCCTACCCGCCATTCCGCACCATCCATGGTGGACCGCATATGCTACACGATTCTGTACAAAATATGACACCTTGGCTGGCTGGCTGGGGGATTCGCAAAGTCTCTCCTCCAGCACGCGTCCAATGCCGCTCGGAATTAAAAACCCGCCTTGTGGGCAGCCAAATCTACTCCGCCGCCTTGAGTGCCGCCCGCAGACTCACCATCTCCCGCTTGAGCCGCGCGTTCTCCTTCTTGACGCGCGCCGTCTCCTCGCTCTGCTCCCTGAGCTTGGCCACCAGCTCCTCCTTGTCGTCCTTGCCCTTGCCCTTGACGGCCTTGACGATCCTACCCAGCTCGCCGTTGAACTTCTCGTACAAGAGCTCGTTCTCCGCCACCGACTCCTTGTGCAGCTGGTCGATGGCGCGGAGCTTGCTTTCGGCCGTCCTGACCGTCGACTCCATGGCCCGCTGCACGGCCGCGTGCTTGTCCGTGATGTCGCGCATCACGACCGGTATCTTGTCCTCGAGGGCCTTGACCGAGGCTGCGAGCCGTCGCAGGTCGAAAGACTGGGGGCCCGACAGGTCGACGCTGCTCACGCGAGCCATCTCTTCTCCGATGATGCTCAGTTCAGACTGCAGCCTCCCGTCGACCTCGGGCCCCGCCTTCTTCTCCGTCTGGAGCCGCTCCCTCAGCCTCTGCGGTGACTGCAGCCGGAGCTTCTGCGCCCCGGTCCGCGTCGGGCTGGAAGGTCGTGTAGGAGAGTCATTTCCGGACGTCGAGGGTCGCATCGGCTTCAGTGTTGGGATGCTCGATGACGAGAGTGTCTTGGAGTGTTCTCGACGCTTGATTGGGGACTCTTGCAGCTTGCTCAACGACGGTAGTTTCGTGTGGCTATCCTGCTTCGACGGCGAGTCCGGTCGGACCAACAGCGGCCCTAGGACGAGGGGCGCACTGAACTGCGGGTTCGCTATGTTCTCCTTCTGCCGTGGGCTCCGCAGCACATCAGCTACGTTGGGGCTCACTGGTATCCTCGACGGCAGGGTGGTCTTGGGGCTGGTGACGGGCGTGGTGGTCGCGTTGTTGACCTTGCCAGACGTCTGCCTTGTGGTCTGCAGAGGCTGGATGACTTCGTCCTCGATTGTAGCCGCCACCATAAGGCTTCTAAGGTCCGACAAGGAGCTTCGTCGCTTCCTCCGTCCAGCCTTGGATCCTGTGCGCTCCTCGGGCTCTCCGATGGTATCGAGCGGGAAGTCCAGGCGATGAGAGCTGACGGGCCTAGCCTCCGGTTCGTCAAAGGCGCCTGCGATCGGTGGCCGCTCGCGCGACCCGGGGCGGAGGAGCAGTTTCTTTGGTATGGTACTATCATCAATGGACCGTGTGCGGCTCATGACTCCCCGGGGAAGGCTCGGAGACTCGCCCGTGGCGGGGTTCCGATGCTTGCTCAGGCTGCGCCATACAGATGGCTTCTCGTCCTTGAGATTCTGTCTCAGGATCATATCGAGGCCAAACTTGCGGCGCAGCGACGAGGCGTTCGACGTCATCGACCCCGTATGCGCCCTGGGGCGCGTGAGCGAGTTGATCGAGTCTCCTCCGTATGCAGCAAAATTAAAGAGCTGATTCGTCCCCGGCTCCTCGAAGATCCTGTCGCAGTCCTCGACCAGACGGTCGAGAAGGTTAATGTAGTTGGGTGCCGTCCCGTCGGTGACCAGCAGCTCGGCAAAAGTAAGCGTCAGGGCGCCTCGGTCGCTGTCGTTTCCGCATCCGTCCAGCAAGTCGGCCAGCAATTTGATGATTGCCGTGAAAGCACGCCGGTTCTGTGGCGCCATTTCCTTGAAGAGATAGTTGACGAAATCCGCAAAGTTCCCGGGCACCCTCTTGTTGGCCCTCTCCTGCAGCGAATCCAGCGCCTGCATCGTCATGACGGGCCCCATCTGCTCGGTCCAGGCTATTCGCAAGAATTTCTCAAAAGAAACGAAGATGACCTCGGTGCCAAGGTCTCCTGCCGCCTCATAGTCAAACGGACTCTCAATCAGTCTGTTGTATAGGTCGTTGACCGAAAGCTCATCCACGATTGATCGATTCAGGAGAGTTCGACCAATGATCAAGCCCTTCCGGCCCTGAAGAGCAGCAATGTATCCCGTAAATGTCTGCTCCAGCCTGACCAGGGGGTTCTCCGGCCGACCGTCCGCTGTCGATGGGCGTTCATGACCTCTGATGGATCCCATGATGGAATGGTGGCTGTTGCTTCTGTGAAGCGACGGCTGCCGCTGGTGTTTGTTCTCCGACACCACCACCTCGGGGGTATTGCTGTTGGATCCGCCACTCCAGAGGCTTGAAAATAGCTTCACGGGCGACGTGGCGAGAAAGGATCGCGTTTTCTCCGCGCGACTATGCAGGCCCAGTGCCCGAATCGTCTTGGTGTAGTAGGACACCATGGCCGAAGTCAATTGCATATTCGACGTATTGAATTGGGTACTTAGCAGCTGTGTGACTGCATCGCAAGTCAGCAACGTTCGATGACACGGTAGGCGGACTGGACTTACTTCGACGAGCAATGGTCGGCAGAAAATCTTGCACAGCCACATCGTCCTGGAATTGCTTGCCATTCAGCCCAACGGTCAATATCGACAGTCGGTTCGAATTCTTGCTCGACACGTTGACCACAATCTCGACGCCGTAATGTCCCACGGGTGCTCCCTTGGTTCCCTTCTCGTGATCAACGACAATCCTGATAGGGGCAGGCTCTCCGCGACCCTCGATGAGTTGGTGCGCCCCTTCTTGGAAGACGGCAGCGTGTATGCCGAGGTGACTGTCCTGCAAGCGTACCGACCGAAGCGTCCAGCACGGGTCTTCGCGCTCAGTCTCGGAGAATCGCGCTTCCACCCTGGCCTTGACCACATCTTCGGACCACTTCGCGGCCTTGCCGTCGAAAGCCTCCTGCAGGAGGAAGCAACGCGACGTGGGCGACCTGCTGACCTTGTGCTCTCCCGTGTGCGCACCCTTCATGTCCTGCGTCGACGTCATCCAGACCAAGGAACCGTCCAGGGACTCGGTGAATCGCACGTCTGCAAGTTTATGCCAGCCCGTAAGCGCAAAGCCATATTGCGAAGGGCCACCCGCCGCATTCGTCATGGATATCAGCAGCTCGGCAGCGGACGGTCTGTCAATCTCCCTGAGCAGGTCCCGTCCGGTCATGGAAGAACCGGTCTTCTTGAGCAACACAATGGAGTCGGAAAAGAGTAAAAAGACACCCGGAGTATCCAGCTCGCTGGGCACCGCGTAGAAAGGGGGAGTCAGCTCTACAAAGTCGGCGGCAAGAACTAAACGTCCTTGGGGTTCAAGGTCCACAGGCCACGACTCAACCATATTTCGAAGTCGGTTGGCGACGTGGGGCTTGTCCGGCAAGGGATCGTCCATGGAGCAGATGTTGGTGATGATGTCCCTGGCCTTCAGCATGGGCTGAAGGGCCGGGTGGGTCATTGGCAGCGAGCCAACAATTTGGTCGATGAGCAGGCTGTACCGCGGCAACCTTTGCACCGGCTCGATGAGGATGGACCTGATGGTCTGCTCACCGGACTTGTGGACCCGCTGTTTGAAGCTCGATTGCTGGTCGAGAAACGAGTTGAGCAGCGTGGGAAAGTGTTGGCTCGCCTTGATGTAGTCCTGGTAGCATGTTGTGAACTTGGGAAACCACTCGAGGAACAATCGTGCAACGGCCAAGGAGCCGCTTGGGTCCTTTGCGAGGGGCGAATCTCCAGCCTTGGGGCTCAAGAGATTGGGCGCCGTAGACTCGCCGTCCTTGGCCGACTCCCCTTCGGCCTCGGTCAAAATTCGACGAAGCTGCTCCAGGAAGGACGAGTTGACCTGGAGGATTTGATCGGCGGATGGAGGAAACAGCCTCTCCAGCTCCTCCTCGGAAGGGCTCAAGCTACCCACCGGACGTTTCCTGGCAGACTCGCGAAAGTCGGCGGCGACGTGATGGACCAGCTCGCCTAGCTTCACCACGTATCGTTCCTCCGTCTCGACAAGCTCCGACAGCTTCATCCTCAGCTCATACTTTTGGTCCTTGGAGAAAGACTTGCTCCGGTTGAGCGAAGTGGGCTTTGACGGCGCGCGTCGAAGTCTGCTCGTCGGTACAAAGACGGGCTCGCCAAACAGCCTCACCAATGGCGTGTATCCTCCATACTGGCGCAGTGTCGGGTCAATTATGTCGTCTTCGTCGTCGGGCACGTCCTCGAGGTCGGCTGGTTGGAGCGGCACTACAGCGCCCGGGGGGAGGATGAAGTCGACGTCGATGTTGCTGACGTGCTGCGTCTGCAAGGCCTCCTGCAACCCCGTGATGACGTTGGCGGCGCTGTCGCTCCTGACCATGGTCTTGACGAGGTCGGCGGCATGCTGCTCGCCGAAGAGCGCGGGCGCGCTGCCCGGTCGCTTCCCCCTCGTGGGATAGGCATTCCTCAGGTGGCTCTTGACGCCGGCGGGCAGCTCGCTAAAGTACTTGAACAGGCCAAAGGCCAGGGCGCGGTAGACCTCGTCGCCCTGGTACTCGCGCGGCAGGTGGTTGACGACGCTGTAGCAGGCGGAGCTCGGGGAGATGGTGATGCGCGGGAAGGACTGGAAGCCGGCGGGCGAGAAGACGTGGATCTGGACGCGCGAGCTGTTGGCCGTGTAGTTGGCCGTGGTCGAGGGCCCGTGGAAGACGAGGACGGGGAGGTGGCCGAGCAGCGGATCCGAGGCGTGGTAGAGGGCGACGCTCTCGGGCGAGAGCGCCAGGTCGTCGGTGACACGAACCATGGTCTCGTCAATGGGCCGCGCTCATAGTAGGTAGGCCCCTCTGGATGGGTGGTGGTTTCGTCGCAAGTCGAGGCCCGTCGCGAGTCCAGGTGGGGAGGGGAAAAGGTCGATCGGGCTGTCAGACGGTCGAAAGTCAACAAAGAATAAGCAGGGGACGGCACGGGTGGGCCGCTCGCGGAGGAGGAGGTGGTGGTGTGCCTGCGTTGGTGGCGGTCGCGGTAAACATGGATGTATGTTGCAATGCCGCGCGCGCGGGCCCCCTCGAGGCGTGGTACGGACGGAGCAAGGTTGCAGTGCAGTCGCGCGCTCGAAATCAACAACAGATGCGCCAAAACAAGTACCGGATCTACAGATGGAAAAGGATGCATGCACAATGTCGATGAACGGGAGATGTCGCGCCGCTGGACGTGGCGGTCAAGACAAGGGCAAGACAGGGCCGTCTCGGAACATCGTGGGCCCCGGCGGCGGCTTCCACCCTCGAGTCGACGCGTCCCAACGCGTCCCGCCATCGGTCGGGGCTCAGATTTCAGCTAAAAAAAGCAGGCCGGCCCCGCTGCTGGTAAACACGGCGAGGGGAAGAGGGGGAGAGGGGGCGAGAGGGAGCAAGGGGACGGGAGGGGCAGCGGGCAGCGGCGCCGCCGGGGAGGTGGGTGTGGATGGGTGTGGATGGGCTGGTGGCCCCGCTGCCAGGCGTCGTGGC
Source organism: Tolypocladium album (assembly GCA_024341135.1). Classification (NCBI taxonomy): domain Eukaryota; kingdom Fungi; phylum Ascomycota; class Sordariomycetes; order Hypocreales; family Ophiocordycipitaceae; genus Tolypocladium; species Tolypocladium album. The sequence goes on from JALHCF010000081.1 coordinate 179,732, forward strand.
TTTCTGAGCCTGTCTCTGTCTCGACGTCACCTCCACCCTACCATACCGTACCTTATCTCAACTCTCGCACCTTGCTCACCGCAGTGCGGCGTCATCATCAACATGTCGAGCCAGGCCGGCGGCATCCCCCTCCACTTCCAGCCCCACGACGCCGGCTACCGGCTCATAGAGCTGCCCATGGAGGTGCAGTCCTTGCTCGAGTCGGACACGGCCCCCGTGTCGGTTCCCCCCTCCCCCTCGCCACGTCTCGACGACGGCCCTCGCTAACGTCGCCAATGCCGTGCAGCCTCACCCTCCACGAGTCGGACACGTCGGCCGTCCTCCGCACACCCGACAACTCGTACCACATGCGCCAGAAGAACACGTCCAACGCCCTCGTCCTCCTGGCCCCCCAGGCCTCGCCCGAGTCCCCGGAGCAGGGCCTCTCCGCCATATGCACCATCCACGAGACCGTCGAGCTCGACGCCATTCCCGACCACGCCTCGAGCCGGGGTCCGCTCAAGGACACGGGCAGCAGAGGCAAGTGGCACGAGAAGTTTGGCAAGGGCCGGTGACCATGCCGAATGTCAATCCAATCATGACCAAGTTACGACCATTATACCTTACTTTATGCGCTCACGACACTGTTCGATTGCTTCTTGCGCTCGTACAATGAAAAGTGATTTATTCGTCGAGGTGCTCGACGACCATTCGTACTGCATCTTCGTGCTGTACAGTGCCCGTCACCTCGAGCTGCGTGAAGTGTCATGTACAAACTATCCATACACAGCCGCCCGCGCTTGACGAACGTCTACCCAACGCCGGCTTTCTAATCCCACATGCAAAGTGCAGCCATGTTCCTGCAATGCAGCCACACGAGCAAATCGTGCGCCTGCTGCACCACCCCTTTCCCCCAACCGCTTTCTTCGCCACGTAATGCGGCCAGTCGAGCAACTCATGCGCTTGCTGCATCATCCTGTCCCCAATCGCCTCCTTCGCCAGGTAATGCAGCCACAAGAGCAAATCGTACGCCTGCCGCATCATTCGTCCCCCAATTGCTTCCTTCGCCAGGTCCCAATCCCGGCTACTTCATCCAAGTCTGCGTCTCTCACAGCAAACCGCACTCCTCAGCCTTCGCACCTCGTCGCCTCTCACAGCCATTGCTTCTGAGCAGGCTGCCACTGTACAAGACGCACTCACCAAACACAGATGGCAGTGTCCACAAGAAAGCAGGCCCATGGGCCTGCACACGAACGGCAGAGGCCATCCTCCCCATCGGCACGTGTGACCCGTGCCTCACACATCCTGATCCGAATCTCTACTAATCTGTCGCATGTTGCCGGGCTCTCCATACCAGACCCCGCCGTTTCCATACAGGATCGCTCCCGGCGCGTATTGAGGCACACGAACTCCGGTCGCAGGGTCTTCCACGTGGCCGCTGATCATTCTCCATGGCGGGAGGTGCCGGATGCCGTAACCATTGTACATGGGGTTGCGGCCAGTGTATCCCGGCGCCGGGGGAAACTGCTGCCTAGGCAGTAAGCCTTGCCGGTACACTCTTTGCCAGTCCTCCACGTCCGCAGGCCGCGGGAAACGAAGGATCTCGGGAGCTCCAGGGGCGACGTTGCCCGCAGCCGTTTGAACCACCGGGCCTGCGACTTGCTGGGCCAGAGCTACCGGGCTTGCGAATTGCTGAGCCGGAGGCTGTGCGGCTCGCTGTGCCTGAGCCGGAACCTGTGCGACTCGCTGTGCCTGAGCCGGAACCTGTGCGACTCGCTGTGCCTGAGCCGGAACCTGTGCAGCTCTCTGTCCCTGAGCCGGAACCTGTGCAGCTCTCTGTCCCTGAGCCGGAACCTGTGCATTTCTCTGTGCCTGAGCTGGAACCTGTGCAGCTCTCTGTGTCTGAGCCGGAGGCTGTGCGACTCGCTGTGCCTGAGCCGGAACCTGTGCAGCTCTCTGTGCCTGAGCCGGAGGCGGTGCACCTCGCTGGGCGCCCTGTTCCCCCGCCATCTGTCCACGTCCTCTCTGTCCTTGCTGGAGGCGGCCCCCATCCAGTGGACGATATGGAGGTACCGCAATGCCGTGGACGAGCAGGAGCTCAGCACGCTGGTTGGCGGTGAGATGAGGAACACGGTTGGCTGCTGGGAGAGCTTGAACGGCTCCCGCGCCGTCGTCGCCCCGAGCCTCACCGTCGAACAGCGCCTGCACGGCCTGTCTGGCGGCCTCGGCAGCACCCACAGGGCGAGGTTGACGATGCGGCTGAGGCGGAGGCAGGTTGTTGGCGTGGTTGGGGCGCGCGCCATTGGCGGCTCCCCCCATAAACGGGAGTCTTTTGGTCCACGACCTGAGAGCTGCTTCTTGTCTGTGTCTAGGTATGTGCTGCAGCCAGTGCGGGCGCATGGGCGGCGGCTGCCGCGCCGCCTCGGCCACTCTCTGAGCCTCCCGAGCATTTCGTTCTTCATTCTCGCGCTGGATTCTCTGGGCCACAAGCATAGCTCGCGCGCGCGCTTGCGCCAGCGGGTCGACTGGCCGTTCAGGTTGAGGAGGCGCGCGTGGCATGGGCTGATGTGCCGGTCCAGGTGCGGCTGCGACTGCCCCTACCAGACCTGCTGCCGGCGGTCGGTTCAACCGCTCCTTCTCCACTCGTCGTCGCTTTGCCTCGTCGTCTCGGCTGACTTCGTCTGACATGTGGAATCTGAGGAGCTCCGAGTTGAGTTCTGGGTTTGTCTCCGCAAGTCTTTGGAGAGCCTCGTGCTCGGCCTGGTCGGCATCGATGGCATGTCGTGTTTCGGAGTCGTCGAACAGCGGGCAATTTCCTTTCTTGCCTCCTCTAGAGGTATCGTTAAAGTGTCCATAGTCATTGCAGTTCTGGGAGCAGACGTAGCATTGCATGTTGTTGCATCCCGGACGGGGGCATTTCATCTTGTTGCATCCATACTCCTTGATGAAAGGCGCGCCGCCTGTGAAATCATTAGAATTAGCAAGGAGAATTTTCGGGAAGCCTCGTGGATTCGGCGCTCATTGACATACACTTGTTGCATTTGCGAATCAAGGCGCTCGAGCGAGCCTCTTCGATCGTGTGCTTTGCCGAAAATGTCTGACGCTTCACCCTAGCCTCTTCGCAAGACATCGGGATGTGCGTCTCTTCACGGCAGAGTCGGCAGCTGACCTTCTCGCAGCCGGGTCGCAGGCAACGGAATTCCTTGTCCTCAGTCACCGGCACGCATAGAGCCGCAAAGGGACAAAATGGGCAATGCTCCAAGCCTTCAAGATCAGTCAGTCGCAGAACGGTTTCTTGTTCGATGTCGTCGAGGGCCTGGGTCAGTTTCTCGTCCAGAAACTTGACTCTTTCCGAGTGGGAAAACCCTGCGTCACAACCGTCCGTCGACATACATGTTAGCTCGTACTTGGCGCGGCCCGACTGCTCCTTGGCTTGGTTGTAAGCGCATTCGTAACAGAACCACTGTGCTAAATTAGCGATCTCAACTTCTGATGGAAGATCCCTATCAGACTCACATGTGCGGTTTCTCCATTGCAATGGACAAGTCGATTCATGGCAAACTCCATGAAGCAGCACTCGCACTCCTTGACATCGCCCTTAGCTTTATGTTCGGTGAAGTTGGCCTCGTCTGCTCTCTCGGCTTCCAACTTGGTTCTGCGCTCACGCTCCATGAGCGCGACCCTGCGTCTGGCCGCTCGAAGCTCCATGAGCAATTCACGTTCGGCCGGATTAGCACTGGCCTGGATTCTTTGATCGATTGTATCGGGGACATTTGGTCCAGCAGGTACATGGGGCATATTCTCGTCGTTTTCCTGGTGAACCAATTCGTACACTGCGATGTATGCTGGGAGCAGAAGACCCCGGGCATTGGTAACTGCTGCCACAATTGAGATGGCTGGAACCTGAGGGAAGTCCTCACTGATCAATTTGAGACTGCAGAGAAGTTAGCACTGTCTGAAATTTTATGAATAAATGCTTGTGATGAGCTCAGAATTCCGAGTATGTGCGTGGGTGCATAGTCGTGTTGCCAAACACTCCAGATGAGGGCCTAAATGAGGGGCTAATGCTGCAGTGCTGTCGATGGGGGAGGCAAACAAAAGAACAACTCACACTTGGTCGACGTGATGCTGGCCCCAGCCCTGCTGCGAGCGATCTGGGTGAAGGTAAGTGCGCTTGACAAAATCGTCTTCTTCGGCATCATCTTCATCGGCACTTCGCTTCCGTTTCTGGTCCTTGGCTGCTCCCGCTCTCGGATAAGGCCTACCCGCCTCCTGTTCGTCGACGAGGTGGTTGATGATGACATCGACGTTGGGACCGCAACCGAGATCGCGCATGATGGTCATCACATGCTGAACGCACACGTCAGGAAAGACGGCCAAAACGCTGCGGAGACAGCTGTTTCTGGCCGCTCGCTCGGCACCAGGGACTTGTTCGTTCATAGTGTCCAGTAGCAGGTGGTGAAGTTTCAAAAGTAGAGCTCTCTCAAGGACATCAACCTGACTGTAATCTCATGCGGTGACTTATGCAGGTGTCGTGTCACTGCGGGAGACGCGTATCAGCTATGTACGCGTGAAAAGGGATAGATCAAAACAAGAGGTGAAGACGCGGCTGAGACGTGAAGAGAGAGTTGTGATATGCTTTGCAGTGCAAATCTCAGAAACTGACAGCCAGAGACAATGTGCAAGACTGAATGAGCCTTGAGACTGGTTGTCGTAGAAAAGGAAGACGTAGTGTTGTGTGGAAGAAGTGGTGAAAGTGAAGGAACAGGAAGAAGAGTGAAACTCGTGCAGAGCTTGAAGTGGAATCAGGTGGGAGGTCGACATCTCAGAGCCTGGCTGTAGCACAGCAACCGACCAGCTGCTAGGCCGGCTGGCCGCCAGCTGTGGGCAGAAAAGCCTGAGGCACCATTTGTTTAGCCAGTAGAAACACAAGGAGTGACAGGTTCAAGGACTCCAGGGGAATTGCTACAGTAATGAACCTACTAAGGCAATATGAGGTGATGCCGGGCGTCGTTTGGTCGATGCAATAGTATTGCCAAAGGTGACTCCTGAACCAGTGGGATTTCACACAAGCAACGACCGTTTGAAAAAGTCCAGGATACCAGCAATCCGTAACAGAATATGTCTCAATACATACGGTGCTGAATAGTCAAGGTGATGCGCAAGGCGACGCTCGAGGGCTATAGATGCGATGGTAGCGCTCAAGTCAGATGAAGCGCAGATGAAAAGAAGCGGCCGCGAACGATGAAGACGGAAGCTCTGCAATGATTCCTGGGCGATCTTGACTTCAAGGACACTCGGCCAGCCGGACCGGTGCCCGACGAGCACTTCCAGGGCCGTGGCGTGCGCCCGTAGCCCGGCGCAACGGCCACCTGTTCGTGTTCGGTCGGCGCTTGTTTGCAACGAGCCGGTGGTCCGATGGGCGGTGACGAGCACTGAACTCAACAAGAACAGCAGCGCACCCTTCGAATCAGGCAGGGGGCCTGATGTTGGCGACGATACAGCGAGCGTGGAGGTGCAGGAATTGAATTCTGCGAGGCCAGGTGAGCCAGACTGCGCGCAAGGCAGATGTTCAAGTTCGAGGAGGTGCGACCAACAGAGAGGGGTTGCGAGGACGGCTCATGCCACCTACTTGCCGACCAACGCTGCACGCACGGCGCCAGTGCAAGATGCGATGCCTACCTACGTGAACAGAACAGGACGTACGAAAAAAATAAAGGCACACGTATGAAAGTTCAAGGTGAGGAAGAGGACGAGCTAGAGCGACCGCTCCCCCATGCGATGTCCTTTTCCCGAGATTATATACGCTGCCAAAATCAAACTTAGACGGGGCATATTATCCGCCAGCGAAGCCAAAGGTACGTGAAGGCGGCCCATTTGCGCAACGTCCCTTCGCTCAGCCACAGCGGCTTTGGTTGACATTGGATGGGATGAAGCCCCAAAGCACGGGTAGAAGTGTACCGCGGAATTCGAGAGCTTGACGTGGTCGTAGGTTGGAGGCGGCCGCAGACGAGGTTAGATCTTAATGTGGGCTGAAGTGGCTTCGGGAATCTGAATTTTAGTTACACGCCTCACATCAAGGCGCGGCTACAAGTGGGACCTGATTTTCTCTCTTGGTTTGGAGTACTCTTTAGAGACGCATGACCCTCAGACCCGAGTGTCTGGGATGGGCTACCGACGATCCAAAAATTTGGTCCAAACACGGCCATTCAAGTGTCCGTACAGCATCTATTCGACATGCGAGAAAAGCACCCTCGATGTTCGCACGCGCTGACGCCAGTGCAACCTCACCTGTTGCTCCCAATCCCAAAATATCCCCGCCCTCGATTCCGTCTCTCCAGCCCCAAAGCATCGCTTCACCGCAAGTTACTGCCTATCTCAACTACCTCGACTAAATAATAAGACCCGGCGCCAGTAGATGGTAGTTCCAACCTAACAGCAGCACATGACGGTTTCCCCACGCTCACTTGAGCATACCATAAATTGGAAATGAGCCTCTTGTCCCAGCAGTTGCCGTTCGGCTTATCTTGTACCAAGTTCGAAGCAACACTGTGCATGCAGCAACGGGTCGGAGCCGTCCATGCCTCAGTACGTAAGGTACCTACTCCGTACATTGTGATAGGATGCGAAAAATGTCCTCGTTGCCGGCTGGATCAAGGCAGCTGCGCCGTATGAAAATGCGTGTGGCTTGATACAGAGCGGGGAAGACCTGGTATTGTGCCTCGTCTTCTGCTGCACGACACCACCGCGAAGTCACCCTAAAGTCTCCGTCATGCGCACCCTCGAGCGGCAAATGGCATTTAATGCACTTACCGCGCCGGATCGACCGCTAAGCAACGTGCCAATCCGTCTATGGCTACATGCTACAGTGTACATCATTCATCCATCGTCGTCCTCGTCCCCGTCCGGATTGACCCATTCGTCATCCTCTGTGTCTTCGTCCTCCTCTTCCTCTTCCACCATGGTCTTCTTCCGCCTACTTCTTGAGCCAGCCTTTGAAGGTGGCTTCTGTCTTGACTTCGTTTTGCGGCCGCGGCCCGTCTTGCCTTTATTCTGATCACGCTCGTCGCCAGCCATGCCAGCCTCTTTCTCTGAGGGATGGTGCTGATGATCCTCCATAATGAGCCCGTCGTCAACAGGATCTTGGCCGTCTTCGTCGCCGACCGGGAAAAAGTTGGACGTATGGTGGCCAAGCTTGTCTTCATCTCCCTCCTCTTCGTAGTCCTCCGGCAAAAAGCCGCCAGCCATGTCTTCGCCGTGCGCTTTGGGCAGCGGGTCGTGATGTGTGGCGGCTCTGCTGTGCCCAAATACGGAAACGCTGTCGTCAATCTCCCCGTAGTCCTGGCGGATCCTCTCCACGATCCGTAGGCCCATGATAAACTTACGCCATCGACCCAACGTGGCCTTGCGTCGCTTCTCGTCTTCCTTTCTCGTCCTTTCTGCTTCGTCCTTCTCGAGCTCCACCATCACCTGGTCATGGTATTCTTCCGCGATGACGACACCTTGAATGATGGGCACCGCCATCCGATGCCCAAACTCGAAGCCTACGACGGCTTCCGCGTAATCGATCTGCAGGCGCTTGCAGACGCGCATTGCGCCTCTAAATGGCACGTGCGCAGCGCCTCTCGGGCACATGTGCTCGGCAAATAGGTCGATATTTCTGGCGGGCCCTGTTAGCACACATTCTCTCCCTCCAAAACAATCCGCGCGCACATACCCGTATGCGTTCTTGGGGATGATGCCGTTCTCGATGGGCGGTGGGATTATCCAATCGGTTTGCTCAAAGCTGTACAGCCCCTGCAGCACCTTTTCTCCCGTCGCCGCCTCCGCCTCGAGCACCTCCCTCCGTCGATTCAAGGTGGCAGCTCGATAAGGGACTCGCTTTAGAGGCTGCTCGCCTGGGAGCGGTGCTCTGCCTTGCTTGTGCCACGTCTCGACACTCTTGACGTTGAGGACATCTGATCGAAGGTAGACGTCTTCCTCTTCCACCTTGCCGCCCTTGACCTTGTTCTTGAAGGTTTTGACAGGTGTGGCCCCGGGCTTGAGGGCTTCCTCGCGCTTGAAGTGCCGCACCAGAGCAAACTCCTTGGACTGTTTGTAGTACTGCAGGGTTTCCTCGCCCTCCTTCACTTCCTTCTTCTCTGCCTTTGCCGGCTTGAGGTCCGTGGAATCTTCGTCCTCATCGACTTCGGTTATCGGGTGGTCCTTGTCGCCTCGTCGGTACCCGGATAGAGCCGATTTGAACCAGTCAAACTGCTCGTAGCGCTTGACCTTCCCGTGGCGGTTGTAGATGGGGATCTTCTCCAATGGCATCCTCATGCCCTTTGTTCGGCCCGGTAGCATTTGCTTCTTCAAATATCGCACCGTCACATCTTTAGCCGTTCCGTCCTGTGAGTAGCCAACGATGTAGGCGGTCATCTGTCTTGCTTTGTCTGCCTTTGAGCCTCGGGGCTCAAATGATTCAACGAGGTCTCGGTTCGTAGCGATGGTGCCTTTCACTACTGGGTCGACCGGTAGATACTTGTTGGTGACGGGCGACAAGACTTCACTCCAGTAATGCGGAAACTCCAAATCCTCGTCAAACCTCTTGACAGGTTGTTTCGTCTTCCTTGGTGTGACTACTACCTCAACGACAGACTCATCGTCCGTATCCATGTATTCGAGTTGCAGGTCGTGGGTTTCATCGACACCAGGCTTGTTGCGGTCTGAGAAACGCATTTGACGTGGAGATATTGCACCGTCGGAGAGAGCGTCTCTCTGTACGTGTTTGCGCGCGTTGACTTCCCCTGCCGACCTTTTCGGCGAGGCCTTGTCTTTCGCGGGACTGGCTCCTCGAGAGTCTTCCTTCTCGAGCTCTGCGTCCTCCAGCTTGTTCCATCCGAATCCTAGGCACTGCAAGTTGGCAACCATTCGAGTTTCTATTCCAAGGCCTCGTAGCAGAGCCGTGAACAACTGCGCTCCAACGTCGCGACTCCCTTGGCAACTCCGAGCGCATTCGCGAAATGCTTCAAGATTCATAAGTTTCTCTCCAAACCGTGATGAGTGGTGAGAGTCTGTTTCATAGGCCTTTGTCAATCTGTCCAGGCGCTCCAAAGCCATGTAGCCCCATTTTCTGATCCCCGGGGCCGTGACTCGGAAGCGCTGCTTCCACCAGGACACCAACGGCTGCATGAGGCGAAAGAGTGGGTCGCCGTGGCTCATATCGATAGCCCCCTCTTCCAACATTGTCGCTGCAGATCCCCAGTCGCGAGATTCGCGTTGTGATGGTGCTTTCCCCTTTCCTTTCGCCGAACTCTTGCTCTTTGCCCTCGCAGGTACTCCAGTTTGACCTCCGGTGGCTGGCTTGAGCGGGGGAGCTGCAGCCACGAGGCCAGAGTTTCGTCTCCATCGCTCAACATACTCCCATAGCCGCGGCGGAACGTGTGAAACCATGATTGCCTGGACCTCGGGATCACAAAGCCATGAGTTTCGCAACGCATTGTGCCACAAAAGCGACATGACGTGCAGGCAGTGCGTCGCATTGCGAACCTGTCTCTCCCTCTTTGACCGCCCCTTCTTGTCGCCGAACATATTGGTGAGCGATACTCGCGTATCCTTGTGCAGCGTCAATTCGAGGTCGCCTGATACGACAGGCGCTGCTGTGGAGTGGGCAATTGGTGCCGCAACATCCTCGAATTCGACATCATCGTCATCTCCCGACTCGTCGGCCTTTTGTCGCTTCGCAAGCGGGACATCTTCGAAATCATCGTCCGAAAGCGACGTCAAGGAACTCTCACTGTCACCCTCGTCGAATCCATGAGCGATTGAACCCGACTGCTTCGAGGACAAGGGGGTTGTGGTGGCGTCAAGATCATCGTAGAGTGTCGGCTTTCGTCTATTCGAGCCAGAAGCCGACGTTGACGCATTGACTCCTGTCTTGCTCTTCGTCTCAGGTGGCGGTGGCTCGCGCAGTCGCTTGCGCGGCACATACGGAGGCATCTCGTTGCCAAGATGCTACGAGGGGCATCTTGGAATGAATGGAGGGTGATCGAGACCAGCACCAGAGATGCCGAGGGCGCTCCGTCATCGATGCGCGAGACTACACGAAAGCACGTGATTCAATTTAGCACTCCTTGGTGACTCACTGTACCAAAACTCCTACCCTGCACGACCTTCAGGTTGTTTAACGGCCCTGTTCCAACCAATCGGGCGGATGGTCTAGTGGTATGATTCTCCCTTAGCAAGAACAGTCCAAGCGATCGTTCGAACTTGGGAGAGGTCCAGGGTTCAATTCCCTGTTCGTCCAAGCAAGAAGGTCCTACAGACCTGTGTTTTTTTTTTTGCGGCTGAAAACTGGACAGCGTTACAATTTAAGATAAATTTCGCTTTAGCTGAAGCATATGAGGCTGTTCATGACTTCGACGCCGTGGATCTCCTGACTTGACTCTCGTTCTATGTGGCGCGCTGCACAGTGCTGTCGCCGAATGTTCAATCCTGTCTTTCAGGGTAATATCGCCACAACATCAGGCAGGCGCTGACCTGTCCTGGGCAAAGATCCTCCTCTAGATGTCCTCATGGCTCTATCAAATCTGGCGGCGGCCCGACGCCTCGTAAGAGGATGACGGTATTTCCGCTCTGCAACGCCGTCCCAATCTTCTCCCCATACTCCAACAGCCGGCCCCCTTCTACGTGGAACACGCGCAGCTTGTCCCTCTCGTCAGAACTTTGATTGTTCATGTTCTGGACTTGCAGGCCCTGCGCGGCGTCGTCCAGCAGTCGGCCTACCACCCAGTCCTTGGAGTAGAAGAACTCTCCCTTGGGCAGCTTGGCCTTGGCCGTTTCCGCTTCGGCCTCGACGTAGAGGTAGATGCGCTTCTCCTCGGCAATGTCCTTACGGCCCTTGGCCGACTTCTTCAGCTTTCCGACAGCAACCATCCGCGCGGCCGTCGAGCTGGGCTTTGGCTTGGGCAAGGCCCTCTCGGCCTGTTCCCTTTTGGCCGAGCCCCATGCCCTTAGCCTGTCGAGGGCGGATCTCGTCTTCTGGGCCACGTCGATCTGTGCCGGACGCGCCCCAATCGGTACCAGATTCTTGCAGTCGTGATCTTCCTTCAAGCGGTGCTTGAGACAGTAGTCCCGGTTGCACGTCTGGCAGTGAACGCCAGGCGTCAGCGACGTGCCCACTACGGTCTTGCAGTCCGGGCACGCGCACGGCTTCTGCGAGACCTTGTCCCGAAGGACCTTGCCTTGCCCGATGGAAGGCCTGGCGAGCTGCGCCTGGCGATTACGCTCAGCCCATGCTCCGGGATTTGAGCATTTGTGTGCCGATTCTGTCCTGTGGTCCAAACAAAACGTCTTGGTGCAAGACTGGCACAGGAATGGGAGGAAGTCGAGCTGGTTGCAGTACTCGTATTGGCAGTGTTTGCCGACCAGCGTCGCGTCGTTTTTGTCTCGCATGACGTAGCTCGTATCCTGAGCGTCAGAATTCGATGAGGACGCCATGACGAGAGCGCGACACGCGTGCGCCGAATATATGCTGAGTCGCGAGTCGTGAGTTGGTAGGCAGCATGGACTTCGTCAGTGCCCCTCGGGCTGCGGCGAACGGCTGACTGATGCGGCGAAGAAGGGTCTGGAAGTGTCCACCGCCGCGACCGCGGCCTAAACGCAGCGCCGCTTTCACAAGCAAAATGCGCTGCAAAAGAGAACCCAACGAGAACGCTCAGTCACAAGACGGCCAACAGACAACTGCGAACGGAAAGGGGCTGAGTTGCTCAGCACGGTAAGACCCAACTGGGAGGCGCTATTTGGCCATGCATGGGATGCGCATCGCGGGGCTGCCTCCGCCACCAATGCAGCGCATAGCTCCACCAGACACCTCTTGGCACCCTGCAGCACCAAAAGAACTCGCAAACAAAGGTCCTGTTCGCCATATTGACTTTATGTCTTATGTTGCGAAATGTTCTTTATGGCTACAGATATGCCTTGGAAACGGCTGAAGAGTTGAGCGCCCTGTGCCGACCCATCCTAAACGCCATCAATGAATGCGCAACTCGCCCGCGCAGCAGGCCTTACTCGTCCTTGGTCTTTGGCCGCTTCCCCAGCAGATCTTCTCGCCCTGTTTTTGGCGCATCTCCCACGAAATTCTTCCCACCGAAAGTCTGGAAACCCTTGTGGAACGCCCACTCCACCGCCTCCTCAACCGGCTTGTCAAATATCGCCGGCAAGAATGGCACCACGGCCAGACCCAGCCCAATGGGCGTCCATGTTCGGACCGCCACGTTCTTGACATTCTTCATGGCCCTTCCAGAGTAGCGCACCACACTGTGGATAGTGAAGGCGGGCAGTCCCATACTTGCCACGCTCTGGAAGATGCCTCGCTGAACCATCACTGTCCGCCAGTCCTCCAGGGGCGGGACCACGCCGGGCTGCACGGCTTGGCCGTCGACGGCGGGGAGAAGACCGGTAACCTTCTCTTGGTGCGCCGTCAGCTGCAGCTGAGGATTGAGTATCCGTTGGTTGTGCCAGTATGCTTTGTAGCCCTCGTACGAGACATCGCCCAGGATGTACGCCCAGGAAATTCCGTAGGCACCGCGGACGAGGTACGGATGCGCAACCGGACGGAACGACTCGCCTATATCGGAGGTGTAGGCGACATATCGATGCGCAGAAAGGAGGATTGTCCGAAGTCTCGTAGCGTACGCGGCGTAGCGGAGGTTGCTTTCTGTCGAAGGACGAGCACTGAGAACCACTGTCAGCACTGTCGCGGTCGGTCTGTCGAGCCGTGCGCAAGCTTACTATCCCTCGCGTAGGTCGTCAAAGAAATGTTCGTCCTCCGCCTTATCCACGATCTTTTGCAACTTTTTGGGAAGCGCCTCTCTGGACGGAAGCTTGTCCGGATCGAAGGACGTGCTTTGCGATGAAGCATTTTGGTCCTGAGCCTGCTCAGGCTTGGATTCCTTGGACTTTCCCCACCAAGGCATCGTGCGATGATGATGATGAATGGATCGCTCAAAGTATCTCAAGGCGGTTCCAGCTGCCCAAGGTGATGTCGCAGAGCTGTCGTCGCCACAGGACGACGCGGAGCAATCGGGAACAGCCGCGGCTTGATCCGCAGTGACGTCGCCCCCTGGCTACCCTAGACTGCGCTGCAACGGCGCGCCAGGCCCCCCCCAGCCCCCCTCTGCCGAACTATACCCGCAACGCTCGGGTGCTTTCGGCCTGCAATTCCAGGCACGCCCTCGGAACGGAATTTGAGAAGAGAGCTGTCCAGCGCCGTCGTCAAAAGAGAACCACCAGTGTTGTACCCATTCATCTCCGCCACCCAACTACCTCTCCTACTCGCAAACGCACAGTTCAAGATGGCTGGTGTCTCTTACTACAACATTGCCGGCGCTCGGATCGGCGCCCACACCGTACGGTCGCCCTGATGCTGGATCGATCACGACGATGGCACCGCTAACGCAGAATACAGATCGCCATGGGCTGGTTGGCGACTCTCTTCGGCGGCACCTACTACGCGATGTCCGGGCCCTCGAAGCCTGCTACCAAGGCGACTCCTCCGATCAATGCCTCGAGCAACGACGAGGCCGACTTCATCAAGTGCGTGATTTCGGGATCTGCCCTGAAAGGACGCTCGCTGACAGCCCAACAGGAAGTTCATGGAGGAGCAGGAGAAGAAGCACTAGACGGATGTGCTGGAACGCGCGAATGGCGAGTTGTACGACGCGATCGGTGTACATATAGAAGCATACGGCGATGTCATCGCTCAATACAATTGAACTCCCGGTTCGACATCCATGGCAGCGCTCGAATCCAGATTCGATCATAGGAAGCGGGGCTACTTGAGTGCGTGTTTTCTGTGGCAAATGGCCCGTCATTCCGCGACGGGTTTATCGACTACACTTTACTGCCAATGTCCGGCTGAAACCTTGTCTGGCCGGGTATGCGGCACGGACCTGCGCATCCGACAAATCTACATCGGTTGATATCTAGTGCGCGACGAAGTCTCAATGGCGGCAGGATTCGAAATCCGCTGTACTTTCGTTGGGTTGACACTGCTGCGTGCTTTGCCTGATTCTTCTGGTCCTCAGCTGGGACAGATCAACATGAGATGCGGCGCTGATTGCATTTGCCAACTCGCTTCACCTGCAAGGACCTTGCCCTGCTCATTCGGGACTCGTCACTTTAATTGGACTGTGCTCTGTGCGCGGCGAGCTTGCAGACTCCAGTGCAGGTTCAAGACTATCAGTGCAAGTTTCCCCGGGTGCTGACACAGGCGCTTGCTCAGAGCTCATGAGGCCCCTTCATTGAGTTATTCAAGGGGAGCCAAACAAAGCTTCTCCCATATTGGCGCGCGACGCACGGGAAAGATCGTCACAGATCGACCTAGACGTGATGATTGCCTCGTTTGTCCAAGAAGATATCCCGAGATATCCCATTTAATGCAAGCGCGAGATGTGAATTCAAGATAGCCATGCGAGGCATACGGAGCGACCTTATGCCAGCCATGTAAAAGCCGGGTTTATGCTGTTTACCATTATACGAGGGGTCACGTGCGCGCCCCGGATCGGAAAACCTCCTTCCCCGCCACGCTCTTTTTAGCAAAGCATCGTCCTCCTTAATCGAAACATCCCACATCGGCCTTCGGATACAACGATTGCATCCGCTGGGGCGCGTCCCAAACCCGTCTCATCTAACGCGATACGGTGCGCGCTCACTGGGCATGACGGACGTCACTACGGACCCTGCGCTGGTGGCTGTGGCGGCCACCGACCTCGCACAGCAACACCAGCACCAGCAGCAGCACCAGCACGACCATGTCGCGGCCGCGTCACCCAAGGAGCGCCATTCCCTGACGCTCGACCAACGGCGCGCGCTGCGCCGCTGGGCCAACAGCCAACCCATCCGACCCTCCCACAAGGCCTGCATCGAGTGGTTCTTCTCCCAGTACGGCCAGCAGATCAGCCAATCGACCGTCTCGCATTCTCTCTCCCCCAAATACTCGCGCCTCGACCACGACAACCCTCAGCTCTCGGGCTCGCGGCTCCGCTTTGGCAATTGGCCGGACGTCGAGAAGCTCGTCCTGCTCTGGTACCAGCAGGTCCAGGCCTCCGGCCGCCAGCCTACCAATGAGGAGCTGGGTGAGAAGGCCAAGTCCATCTTCAGCCAGCTGCCGCGGTACAAGGATGAGAACGCTCCCGAATTCTCCCCCGGCTGGATCCATCGGTTCAAGAAGCGTTACGGCCTGCTTGTTCGGCGACAACGGCGTCACGGCGATGGCGGCATGAACCCCGCAGAGGACATCGACTATCTGGCCGACTGCGTACCGCGCGTCATGGCCATTGCCGCGGACACGAGCCCTGCCGCGATCAAGGAGCAGGTGCTTCGCGTGGTTGGTGTCGAGGCGAGCCTCAACACCTGCGCACTCGTTCGCGACGAGGTCCTCCGTCGACTGAGCGTGCCCCAGTGCCAACCCATCGCGCACGTACCGCCTCCCGACCCGCCCACGCCTCCGCCACCGCCCCCCGAGCACATGTACGCCGACGACGACCCCGAAGTCGTCCTTCAAAATGCTCTACGGCAACTGCAGCAGGAGGAGCAGGCTGCCGAGGAGCAGGCTGCCGCCGTGCGAGAGGAGCGAGAGCGCCAAGAGCGGGCAGGGATTCAAAACGCAAACATGATGTCGACACCAGGCGGCGGACGAGCCTCATCTGATCCAAGATATGCGACGCCAGCGCAGGAGATGGGTCCCGACCTGACGCTCACCCCGATACACTCGGATGGGCCCGTCTCATCGCACGAGAGGCCATTGCGGTGCCCCTTTTGCGTAAATCAAAGGATGCTCCGCACCATCAAGGAGGCTGTCGAGCACATGTCCACCCATGTGGTCGTGTGAGTCAGTCGCATCTCTAACGTTTGGCGGGACCCGTCGCAGTAGCGTGGCGTACACTTTGGGTTGCTGTTTATGGAAATGCCAAGGCCGGGAAGGTTTCATTTTTGGGAGTTTGGGACTTGATGGTATTAATATCAGCGGAGTCGGAGCAATTTCAGCAGCATGAACACGGTCTCACTATGTTCAGCAGCTTCTATGAATGCGTAATGATGCTCATGCCGGATTGGGCGTTGACCGGGCATCTAGTACAATTCACGATGTTACGTATGAGAATCACGAACAATTCCTTTGACACATGTATTGCGCCTTTCATTGCAAGTCATGCTTGTGGGATGGAGATGCCAAGTTCATCCCCGTGTGTTCAGCTATATGAAGCCACTCGCCTTGAGTGACTGAACAATGACCTCCTCTCGCAGCTGTGCCTCGCTCTTTGGTGGCGGTGTATCCCCAGTGTCGATGTAGTTCTGCCAGAATTTCAACCCTTCGAGGCCCTCCTCGCGACACAAGGTCCCGTGCTCCTCCGCCATCAGCAGCTCCTCCTCCGCCACACCTATGCTCCAGCCAAATCGCTCGGCGGCCTCCTGGGCAGTGACGCCGCGACCGAACTCGCGCCAGTCCCACGCCACGTCCCGGTCGGGTGGGAACTCGTGCAGGTCCTGCAACCAGGAGCAGATGGCTTTGATGGTGATTTCGTCGGTGCGGTCGCGGCCTTGGACAACCATGACGCCACTGCGAAAGGTCCGTAGTCGAACGGGAAGCTTGAGGCTCTCCCACAGTCGAGCGGCCTTCTCAAAATCCATCGGGCTGACGAGCTCCACGCCGCCTCTTGCCCGGTTGAACATGGCCCAGAGGTCCACCAGGGTAATGATGCCGCCCGCCCTCTTGAGCACTCCCCTTGAATCATCGGCGAGGAACTCGGCCAAGTTACGAGACAGCTCTGAGAGATATAGCGACTCTGAACTTCCGCCGCCCACAATGTCTTTAGTTGTCACAAGGCCTAGCTGGCTCGCCGACTCTGCCAGGATGGCATTTTCTTCGGCTGAAATGCTGCCGTTTGCGCCACCGTTCTGACGCGCAAATCGCTCTGCCAGAGCAATGACCTCTTTGGCCGACGACATCAAGGCTTCCAGGTCCTCAAACGCACTGCCTATTAGCAGTTCATTGTTCTTGTGCATGTTCAAGCCCAGTTGCTCGAGCCCGGCGATGCCAGCGGTCTTTGTCTTGTTTCCTGATGCCCCATTGGGTGACCCTGCAGCATTGCCATCATCCATCATCCGGCTGCTATTTGGTGGTGGCGGCGCATTCTGAAGAAGCCACTTGCGCTGCGTCATCGCGCCCTTCAGTCTCTCATGGAAAATCTTCTCGCCACCACCGCGGAATGAGAGTTTGACGCTGTCGGAGATATCGATCCCGCCGGGCCCTGCTTTGCCGTTGTACTCCATCACTGGTCCGGGAGATTGCGTCCTGACTGCATCTGATGTATTCGAAGCCAAGGACGGAATGCCCTGCGATACGAGAGAAGCACCGCACATCTCGCACGAAAGCAGTGAGGGGTGGTTGGAGAATGTGCATCGCGGGCACGGAAAGGAGGCGGCAGGGTCGCCCTTAGGATCTGGTCGAATCCGTGATTGAGATGAATCCGTTGATTCTGCCGCTGAAACTGAAGAGTCGGAAACTTTAGGACGCATTGCTAGAGACGGAAGGCTGGAATCGCCAGGCGCCGCCGATGGACGAATACTGGCATTGCTGATTGCCGCCTTCAAGATGTGCGACAAGGTTGGCTTTATGCCACATGCTAGACATGGGGGTAGAGGAGTGTGCGCGTTCGCAGCCGCCGGGTCGAAGTTGACGGGAACAGGATTCGAGAAGCTGCAGATAGTGCAGACCCAGTGCGCTGTCGTGGCTGGCGCCGGCTCGGACGGCGGTCTGTACGCGCTGTCTCTGCGAGCTGGCGAAGCTGAATCAGCTCTGGAAGGAGACACAGCGTGCGATATGGCACGGCTGTGGAGTGAAGAGCGCTTCGGAGGCTTCGGAACGATGGTGATCTTGGCCGAGGACTTTAAGAAGCCGGCATAGAACTCGATACGATCGACATCTTTCAGATTCAGCGCCAGGGAGTTCGCGCGCGGCTCGTTCTTGTCAACGTAGCATATTCGGTGCGACGTAAGGTAGACCTGACCGTTCTGGTGATTTGGCAGCTTGAACTTGCTGCATGCGATGTTAGCGGAGCTCGCAGAGCGACTGAGAGTGCGGAGCTCGACATACCCCTCGTAGAGGCCGACATTGTCCTGGACGAACAACAGCACCTCGTCTGGCAGGTAGGACGGCCGTAGTGCACTGGTCAAGTCAATGTGTTTTAGAAACATCCGTCATATCGGAGCGGCAGCGCGCCGAGCAGCAAGGGTCGAATCAGCCTGCGACTTCGAGTTGCATTGAGACAGGCATACGTCGGAACGACGAGCAGGGCGACGAGCCGTTGAGGCAAGGCAGAGTGTGTCTTCACTGATGAGTGGGTTAAAACGAAATGCCTGGCCACAACAAACCGGCACGATGGCGGAGTTAGCCTGGAAGGGCAGCGGGTGCGAGCTACAGGTCGTGGCGTTGCCCTCGTGGTTGAGTTCATGGAATGTAACTGTACCTAAGTCGAGCACATGCGCTCCGAGACAGCGGGCGCCCGGCCCCACTTTGACGTGCTCTCTCTCCTCTCCAAATCCGTCTGCCTAAATTGATAGCCGAGAATCAGCCGCCAGTGGGTCACGAGACTCTAGCCCAGTCCCGCCCGTGACACCGCCCACACAGAACTTGTCTCGTCTCCCGCCACTTCCTCTCACAACTTCGCCTTTCGTCACCGCGTCGACATCATCACCAACGGTGCTACATCGCTCCAGCTCGCATACGAACTATTCGACATCGGCTTCTTGACTCTACGAGTCCCTTCCCACGTAAACCACTAACCTTGCCGCCAGCATCGCCACCATGATGCCTGGATGGCCGGCGGTGACGCAGCAGGCGCCGAGCGTCTCGCAAGCCGCAACACCGGCCTCATACGCGTACCCTTCCAGTAAGCTTGAAAGCCCTCTGTTGTCCTTGATTCTCATGGGTCCGACGCTAACTGTGATTGAAGATCCTGCGTTTGTCCCAGTCCCAGTGCGACAAGGCTTCGGTCAATTTGTAACCCATGCACCTCCACCCCCTTTCGGCTACGCACACCCACCTCCTCCCATCCCAGCCGAATCACAAGCACCAGTCCCCGCGCCTGTTGCGGCAGAACAACCCAAAGGAAAGACCGACTGGCCAGAGTCAGTTCGGCAATATGTCCAGCGGTCCTTTTTGCCCCAAAATCAGGACCCGTCCGTCGCCCGCTTTGAAGTTGAGGCCAAGTTGAAAGAAACCATCGGCACAGCCAAGGAGAATGGCTCCCTGTACACGATCAACTGGGATACCGTGCCTTTGCCCCAAGCCCTCGTGAAAGCCGACCGGGATGCGCTCTTTAAGAGTGGTGCTTCCCCGATGTCGCCTGCGCCCGACTCCCTGCTCGGTTCGAAGAAGAGAAAATCATCCGAATTTGCCAACGGTGACTCGCCTCAGTCGCCGTGGCGCACTGCTAACTCGCGGTCCCTCGGGGACCGCATTTCGTACCCATCCCCTGACAAGCGCCTTGCCACCGAAGACTCTACGGCAAAGCCCAGTAAGTTGCAGAAGGAGGCCAACAAGCGAAAGCGCCGATTCGAGAACGAATACAAGTCCCTGTATCGATCGCCGAGCCCAACGCCACCGTCGTCTGGGCCAATCATCGGGACGTCCCAGGTGCTGGAGAAGAAGTACCTTCGCCTTACAGCCCCCCCGATCCCATCCAACGTGCGGCCTGAATCCGTCCTACGCCAAACTTTGGACCTTTTGAAGAAGAAATGGCGAAAGGAGGGCAACTATTCCTATATTTGCGACCAGTTCAAATCCATGCGCCAGGACCTCACCGTGCAACGAATCAAGAATGACTTCACTGTTTCCGTCTACGAAATTCACGCCCGGATCGCCTTGGAGAAGGGGGATATTGGTGAGTATAACCAGTGCCAAACACAGCTGCGATCTCTCTACGGGATCGGCCTTAAGGGCAATGATGTTGAATTCAAGGCGTATCGTATCCTGTATTTCATCCATACTGCCAATCGTACCGGCTTGAACGACACGATGGCGGACTTAACAGCAGCAGAGAAAGAGGAGCCGGCGATCAAGCACGCCTTGGATGTGCGCTCAGCACTGGCCTTGGGCAACTACCACAAGTTCTTCCAGCTTTACCTGGACACTCCCAACATGGGAGCATATCTCATGGATATGTTCGTTGTGAGGGAGCGTCTCGCAGCGTTGTGCAACATGTGCAAAGGGTAAGTTCTTGGCCCTTTCGTACAGCAGGCTCTTGCTAATTCTACTCTAGATACAAGCCCGACGTGAAGCTTCGCTTCATCACCGAGGAGCTTGCCTTTGAGTCCGATGCCGATGCCGCCCAGTTCATCATCGATCACAACGGCCAGCATCTTCTCGAAGACCGGCAAGATCATATCGCCTTTTTGACTGGCAAAACCGGAGCCCTCTTTGAGGCTGCCAGGTCCAGCGCCTTCCGCAAAGTCGACATCAAAGGGCAGATCTGATGCTCGATCGTGTTTCCCTTACATTTTCCTGCTCCCCCCTTTGCACCGCTCTCGCAGCATCTCACCACTTGTCTTTGGGGGCAAGCTCAAATCGTCTGAACAATTTCGACGACATGCATATTGATATCCGTGAACGACAGCGTAATTCCCCCCCTGCAGAGGCGCGCTCCTGTGCGCCAACTCGCTAAAAGCATCAACTACAATGTGGACGACCCGAAATAAGCCAATTCCTTCTCGTGTCGAGATTCAACGTTTGTCCAACTGCCGTACTTTTGCATCTCACATTCATAACTGGCGGACTTGGGCATTAACAACAGCAATAGAATTATCCATGAGGGTAATTTAGGAATGGACCGGCGTTTGATTGGACACATTTGGGCGTGGAGCGAAGTTCTCAATTGATGCGGGCTTGTGCGGCACTCCTGGACCCCCGACCTCGCCATACCGGCGGCAGCGTACGAGGCTCCAGAAGTGCATGCCCTGCCAACCGATACCCCTTGGAACGACCTTTGAACGGCATCCCCTAGGATAGAGCAATTGGTTTAAAGGCGCTCCAGCGGACTTGTGGATAGATCAGTTTAAGCAGACAGTCTCAGCAATCGAAATATGCATTTATTCAGAACAAGCACGTGCTTTGGATGGTCGCTGTCAGGGTAGATGTGCCTCTACTTGTTTTGGTCCGGTCGGCGTCGAGTAGACGGGGAGGCGACCCATGGAGGCGTTGAGCTGACAAGCAATACCGCTCTAGAGCCGATGAATTACACGCAGCCACAGCATGAACTGTAAACACTCGACTTGTTGGGTAACAAGATGTCGATCGTGTCACTGAGGCCACGAGATCCATGGAGCAACAGTCCATCTGGGAACAATCGGCGGGTCGTCCTGTCCAGGACTCGCTTGACGGAAGCTTCTTGTGAAGTAGGGCTCTCTTTTATTTTCTTCGGCCAAGAGCTCTGTCGAAGACTGTTTTGTCCAGCCGAGCCAGCATTTTTTTCTCAAGGAGGGCGATAGTTTACAGGATGCATATGAGGCATAGCTCCGTGGAGAGGAGCTCCAAACTCCGGCGGAGAGCTAGAGAGATCGTCCGGACGGAAGCTGAGAAGATGGGCAGGAGGAATGCCAGATGGCTCCTCCATGTTCTCGAGAGCCTATCGGCCGTTCAGCTCGCACAAATGGAACTAGAGGGTGACAATGTCACACAGACATCTGGAAACAAGTCTCTCCCGCGCCGCCAGCATGGATTCAGCAAATTGCTGGTGCCAGGCTGCCCTGGGGCTTCGCGTTCTACAAGACTAGAGATCTCGAGCAGAGGTACGGCTACCGATGGCGGGAAATACGGAACTTGACTCTTGGACAGACCTGTGCTATTCGCTATCCCATTCGGGACGAGCGCTCTCTTGAATACGCATACCTGGGCAGATTACGCATGCCTGGGCAGAATCCATTATGGTTCTACGATTAAAGGTCTCTGGGGCGAAGACTGGCCCGTTGGGCCTGCAGCTGGAACCTTGGCCGAGGACGACGCCGTGCGACGGTAGGCCACTGGACATTTTATTGCCTCTGCTTTTGCTGCGACTGACCAGCGTGCTAACCGTGTTGCAGACATTTCAGAGGCTACAGAGAATCACTTCCATCTCCGGGCATCCTTCGCAATACATTTATTGTAGTCGATGCTGAAGAGCTTCCCGAGGACCTTGAGGACGTTATTCGCAACAACGTCTACGATTTCTGGGTTTGGGCATACGATGCCGACTGGGACCCTATTCCATCGCAAAAAGACATTGTATCAGACGACGGAGAAGAGCACACTCTTTGGATGCGTGGTTCTACGGAACCGCTACGAAGGTGTAAGCCTTCGGGACATGTGGCTCCAGGCACAGAGCCATCGGCAGAAACAGTGGATCTGCCGCTCGAAGGCGTTGGAGGAATGGGACCACGAGTCGTATTTGACCCGAGCCGTCATGCAGGGCCTTTTGTTAGTTTTTACACCGCGTCTCATTGCCCAATTGCTGTGGTGAAATGGGGAGGGAGCACGGCTCGACTTTGCTTGCATGTGCGGCCGTGCAGACGACTGACTGGTGAGGCCTACTCGTACTTGAGAGATAGGTTGGAAAGCCTGGAGGCAAATATAAATCACGATAGTTGACCACGGCGCCTTTTAGCTGGGGCTGCTGCTGCGCGATAGGCCTTTTCTCGGTGCCCCCGAGTCACATGTTTGTACCGTGCCTTAATGAGCATAGAGGGGGACTCGTAATCACAGGGCTGTGAATAGTCAGAGCGCAACTTCCAGCTGCCAGCCGTCGTCGGTTTAAAGCGGTCCTGGACTGCTTCATCTGGCTAGGGTGGGAATCGATTAGCGATCCATCCGCTGGGGCGGCTGGAGCCCACGATTTAGCCCCGTAACGCTCGTTCCCATAATAGTGCGCGATATTCCACTGGCCGTCGACCAACAAGCAAAGAATTTTTCCACCGGCGCGAACCGGTTGCCTGGTCGCAACTGGGCAGCACCTGAGGCGGCGGATCCCTGTGCTGCTCCGTATTCGGTGCAACGATCAAAGGATCGAAAAGGAGTGCATAGACGGCAGCGATTCGTGCTCGGCGCGCATGCGACGGGCCGCTGACACGCCTGGAAGCTGGCGCATGCTGAGCTGACGCTGGGGCCTAAAGAGGAAAACGGCCCCGTGGCACGGGAGACGGTCGCTCCAGACTAGAGGTAGGCAGTGTACGGACGTAGTGTTCTCGTGGTCAGGCGGCGCTTGGACGGGTTGACCGCAGACATCGTCGATTTGAGTTTGGGGTTTCAACGCTCACGTCATGCGCATGAATGCGCGGCAGGGCTTCCGTGATGCCGCGCGCTGGTCGCGCACATCCGGATTGGCAGCGCTCTGGGGTCTGACCCTGCACTGCGCCAGGCCGCCCAGCCAAGCTCCAGCTCCGGGGGGTCCATCGACGCCGCAGCCCCCCTTTTAACGCCCGATTGCCTCTCCACCCCTGGCGGCTTTAGCGCCGCCCAGCCCATTCCATCCCACTGGTCCTGAGAACTTCCCCTCCTCGTCGTCCACCCACATCTTCGTCGTCCCATCTTCGTCGGCTACGCCGTCACTGTCGTCGCACTCCTCCCGTCCTCGTCTCGATAGCCCGACGCACCGTACCAGTAGACAGGCGGCGACTTGCACCGACAACGCGGCGTCCCCTCTCCCCGGAGCCCGACGTTATTCGCGCGCTGGCGACGACGCACACGCCTTGTCGCAATATCGACCCGTCCACGATCAGGCACCCGTGACGCCGCTCCCGCGACCTACACAGACCGCCAGAGCCTAGAACATGCTCTGGTAGCACACGAGACGAGACGAACACATCTCTCTGCGAGCTCCCGCCCGGCTGCTATCCCGCATCAGCTTGCGTCGACCCGAAGCGTCTCACAACCTCTCATCTATTCACCCGCCGCCATTCTACACCCGCCCTGCCGATCACCCACACCGTCTTCAAATAGAGAGCAACTGCTTCTAGACTCGCCATCCTACAGATTATTTTCCCATCCGCTGGGAGGGGACTGTAGACTCTGTGCGGCTCTTTCCGTCTGATATATTCAACCCCCGCCCCCGCGTGCACCCGTGTCAGACTTGCGATCGTTGCCAGAAGCATCAACCCAAAATGAAGGTTGGTCATTGCCCCGAGTTCGAACATGCATTGCCCTGCAAGGCTCCTTTCGTCCCGTGCTGCTCTGTTTGACTGTCGCTGTTGCGGCATCCCGCGCCTTCGCTTTCTGAGGGCTGCTACAGCTTTCTGCCTTCCCTTGGATTCGCACCCCCGCATTCCAACTCCCTCTGCCACCGATGACGCGCTCAATCCCCACGTCTCTGTCGTCATCGAATTGTCTGAAACCTAGCTAACCGCGATGGATCTTATCAAGGCCTTACGGCGGTCCATGAAGGGCGACAAGCACAAGGCGCAAAGCCCTTCAATCGGCTCAAAATCGGCTCTCGCCATCGTGCCTCCCAAAAAGGTCATTCGAGCAAACGACGACTACCGCCCAGATGAAGCACTGATCCAGAGCTTCGCGAAAGCCGGCGCCCAGGTCCTGAGCTTCTCAAAAGGCGACTTTTTCCACGTCATCGGCCGCGAGGACGATCCCCATTGGTACGAAGCCTGCAACCCTGCGCTGCCAGACGCCCGTGGCCTTGTCCCCGTCTCGTACTTCCAGGTCCTGGGACGCACCGAGAGGGATAGCGCCCAGTCAGATGGCGGCCGACAGCCTTTTGCGAAGAGCCCAGACCACGACTCCGGCTACGGAGAAACCGCCCTGCAATCCCCTCCAGCTGCACCTCAGCGTGGCTCCAACCCTGCCAAGGCTGGGGGTATCCTCCACGCAACGGTTCACTACTCCTTTGCTGCCGACCCAGGACGACCAGACGAGCTGTCAGCTGAGAAGGATGAACCGCTGATCATCATCGCGCAATCCAATAGCGAGTGGGTTGTCGCGAAGCCCATCGGAAGGCTGGGCGGGCCTGGGCTCATCCCCATTGGCTTCATCAACATCTACGACGAGACTTCCTATCGAACGAACCCGCCGACCCCGGTGGAGGATCCCTTGGAGGCCCTGAGGAGAGCAGGAGTCCCGACTGTCGAGGAATGGAAGAGAATGGCTGCGCAGTACAAGAACAGCAGCATCACCCTTGGCAAATTTGACGGATCCAGGGGCCCCACGGGTCAAGAGGCCGGAATCGAGCAGAGCCTGGAGCGCATGAGCCTTCAGCAGCAAGCTTTCCGCCAAAGTCAGCTGAACGGTACTCAGGTAAGTCCTCACTGCATTCGGCTGAACTCGCAAGAGACCATCCCCTGCCGTCTGTGGCCTCACCTCTGACATCGCACAGCAGGGCGCATATGGCCAGGCTGCCGCAGGCCAACAGCCGATTTCGCCAGACCAGTACGTTCCCGAATCGGCATCGCAACTGTACGCCCCCGTCTGGGCTCGCATACCGCGGTACTGCTTTGCGGAGGACAAATACTGGTTCGTCATCGAGGCCGAGCTCGAGGACGGCCGTTGCTGGGAGCTGTCGCGATATTATCAGGACTTTTACGACTTCCAAATCGCCCTGCTCGCCGAGTTTCCGGCCGAAGCAGGCAACACCGGCACGCAGAAGCGCAGCCTTCCGTACATGCCTGGCCCCGTCAGCTACGTCACTGACGCCATCACGGAGGGCCGGCTGTATAACCTGGATGCCTATGTCAAGAACCTTCTGAACCAGCCGCCGTCCATCTCCCGATGTGACCTCGTCAAACTGTTCTTTGCACCTCGCGAGGGAGACTACGAGATTGACGCCATCGGAAATGGAGATGAGGAGTACCGGCTCTCCCAGGGCTCGCACCAGTCGTCTGTTGAATCTCCCGCCAATGCTGCCTCCAGGCAGTCATCACGCAACAACTTGAATGGCTACGGCTACTCGGGGCTGTCTGCAACGCCTCGGCAGGGCAGCGCTTCGAACCAAGGTAAGGCGCTACACGCACGCTGCATGACCAGTTTCTCACTCTTGCGCAGGTGGCTCTCAACCTCAGCAGCCAGGTGCAGCTGCAATGAAGATCAAGGTCAAATTCAAGGAGGACGTGTTCGCCATGAGGGTATCCACCAACATCCAATTCCAGGAGCTCCACGACAAGATCCGCGACCGAGTCAAGGCAAGCGCAGGCGAACGGGTGCAGCTCTTCTACCTGGACGATGCATCGGGGAGCCAGCAGAACCTGATGAGCAATAACGATCTCGACTATGCCCTGCGTCGGAACGAGAAGCTCACAGTCTATGTTGAGGTCGTCTGAAACACTGCCTCGACACTGGAGAATGGAAGACTCCGATACCACAGCGCTCGCAGCACGTGCTATCTGTTCACTTCGCCTTACGTTACAAGGCAACGGTTTTCTTATTTTAATTCTTCTTCTGCGGGCCTCCAAGGATGCCTCCGGCTTACTTTTAGGCTCGCTCGGATCCTTTATTCCTCTTTTCGACCGCGCCTCAAATCGCAGCACATCCTCTGGTCCTGCCAAACAAAGTGACCACACTTCCCAGAACTGGAGTGCCACTTTCTTCAAGGCAACGGTATACCGTCTGCCTGAGGTGTGTCTGGAAGCTGTTACCATTCGACCTGCTCCCTTGTTGGCCGACAAATCAACCCTCCAATCATTTGTATTGCGATTCTTGAACGACGGACGAGTACCCCTCTTCTTTCATTTGTACATTTTTTCGGCAAGGAATCGGCTTGTGACCTTGTCGCCAACTTTACGCAGGATGGCCCTGGCCTAGCAAAGGCGTTTTGGAAGCTGGTCTGTCGGGTGTTTCTCTATCATGAGTCATGGAGCCGGCGGCTTGATACCTTGTATGGGGGGTGAAATGTGTGATGGAAAGGGTGATGCATGGATACAGACGTGCAATGACGAAGTGATGAGTGGGACGAGTCTCCTACTTGCAAACGAAGCATGATTAAGTTGAAGATGTACCTGAGGTGCTGATATTCAGGGATGAAGAAGGAATGGATGCTACGCGTGGTGTTGGCTGAGTCGTTGGCTCCAACATGCAAGTGCGAGGAGTGCGGGGATGTGCTACAATCAAATACATCCCAGATGTCCTTGAAATGACTGCTCTTGCTCTATTCACGTTGATCTTCTATGTTATCTATTATGTGACGTGCGATCACACTTTGCAGCAACCAACATGACGCTCTGCCGAATGTGTAAGACGCAAAATATGTCCAACTGCCTCAGATACGAGGCGAAAGAAACACCGGAACGCCGAGGAATGCGAACTGCGACTGGCCATGATATGCTGCTGGCCGGCTCACTCCAATCTCTGCATGAAGGCGCGCCGAGCCTTGAAGTTGACAACGCCGCCGACGCCAAAGGCCGGCACGATGCGACATATTCTGGCGGCGGTGCTCACGAGCCAGTTGGAGCGGACTATCTGCCAGCGTTCGCCCCAGGACAGAAGCGGCGGACGGCCGGGGCGGTTGTACAGGTCGAGCCCGAGTAGGTGCAGCGGTGTCGAGGCAAACTGCACGGCGGCCGGGGCAAGGAATTGGGCGGCCGTCTGTCCGGAGAGGTGCCGCTTGACGCCGTCGGTGAGGCGCGCGTCCAAGTACGGCGCCAGCAGGGGCGGGACGTTGAAGGAGGCGAAGATGGTGAGGCAGTCGCGCAGCGTGAAGAGGGCGTAGCAAGGCAGCGGGACGGGCCTCGGGGCGGCACCCGAGGGCCCGCCGAACATGCGGACGAAGGCGCGGTCCTTGTACATGCAGAGGGCGACGTTGGCGGCCGACGAGGCGGCGAACTTGGCGGTGCCGGCGGACACGGCCGAGGCGGGCAGCTCGGGGCGCAGGACCGTCGACGAGAAGGTGTCGAGGGCGTTGGCGGTGAAGTAGGTGCCGGCGTAGAGCAGCAGGATGAGGCCCGTTGGCCGCGAGAGGAGCGCCGAGGAGCGCGGCGATGTGAGCATGGCGCGGAGAGAGGCGCGGATGGATGAGGCGACGGAGGAGCGGCCCGAGGCGTTTTCCATGATGGAGCTGCGTTGGAGCTGTCAGCCGTCTCTTCCGGCTCTTTCTTGTCCTCGACGGCGGGTCAGGGTCATGAGGCTTGCCTACCGGTCAATGATGGAGATGACGGGGGCGATGAGGGCGCCCGCGGCGGTCGCGCTGGCGAGGTCGCTGGCAAGCCGCCACTGGAGGTTCTTGGTGTTCCACCGGGGCGGCTCCAGCTCCGCGACGGCCGCCTGCGACGCCGCCGCGAGGGCGGGCTCGTCGGCCGAGGACTTGGACATGACACCTGCTTCACCTACCACGCGCCGCGGTGGGCAGAGGACGCTGCGAGCTGGGTCTTCTGGCGGCGACGGGGCGAGGCATTGGAGCTCTCTCTCTCGCGCGCGGGTGTCTCTGGCCAGGCGGGGAGTAGTGACGGGGGAGCGCAGCTTGGCGTCGGATTATGCGGCGTGGAATTGGGAAGTAAGCAGCGTGCATGCATGAGAGGATGGGGAGCTGGGAGCTCGAACATGGTGCGAGTAAGCTCCGGAGTGGCCCGAAATCGGAGAAAACGGCGGCGAGGATTCCCGACGGCGGGCTCCACCCGTCGTTCGGTTCGGGCGCGGAGGACGGTCCGGCCGCTGAGGGGTGGTTGCGTGCCGCTGCGCGGGTGGGCGCTAGCGGGTGCGGCGTCCGCTGTATTTGAGCCCGGAGCAGCCAGCTACAGGCCGTGGTCCCGGGAGCGCCAACCCTTGTGACGGGTACCTTATCTAAACGATATAAAGGTAAGGTATTGTACATTTTTTCGGTACTTATCTCGTCGGGGTTCTGGTCATAGAGTAGAAAACTCTCAAGATGAAGGTCTGCTCAGTTGGTACCTGTATCAAGTCGCAATAATTGGCAAATGGGCTTGGTGCCATACCCCCGTGACAAACGCCCTGAGAGTGCAGATAGGATAGTCCCATGATGAGCTGAGTTGCAATAGACCTTGCTGTCTCTGCTGGTAACATGAAATTGGTAGAATCGTCTTTGCATGCGGCAACACTAGAGCGAGCAGGTTCTTGCACGAGACAGATATGAGTCCCGTTGGGGCCCTTGATGAGAAACTCGTCTAGGAGACGGGCGACGAACTGTGCGCCAGGATTTTCTGATGGGGCGCTGTGCAGGCGACGAAGCATCTACGCTTCTGTGCTCTTGTAGGTCACCTTGGCGGTTAGAATTCTGGCAAGCCAAATAGTCGAGTACCCGCAACCCAAGCTTGTGGTATCGGCCGCCCTTGAATTCATCCCCAATCGCCACAGGGTGAAACCCGCCAGTTGTGTACTCCTCAAAGTCCTCCAAATCCACTTCTGGAACGTATATAGGGGTGGCTAGTTCATGAACATGGTCATTCTTCTTGGACGCGCCGGGCGTTCTTGAATGGGACAGCTTCGGGCAGAATCGGTGTTTGGCGAAGATAGAGTTGAAATGGGCGAGAGACGCGGTGGTGGCATTTGCATTGGCGATTGGCCAACGCGCCCGCAAGATTGACAGACGGTACCAAGGACGAGGCGCGGTGTAGGTACGTATGAAGCAGTGTCATGATGCAAGCTTCATTGTGGGGAACTGAATAACTACATCGCCATAATCTCTAACCAATCGCTCGGGGATCTTGATCCTGAAGGTAGCCAAATGCTGAGGGTGGCGTGTCACAAGCGGGGTCCTTGCTGTTGGCATCAGTCAGCAGCCGTAGTGCATTGTGCTGGTGCTACTACACCCACTGTACAACGGCTCTCGTCATGTTGTAGCCCAAACGAGCATTGGCTACGAAAAGGGTCCAACTCCAACTAAACACGCGTGCTGGGCTGCTGCCTCGTCTGCAATCATCACGGTGCTTATCCATCCGGACTTCGGACTTGAATGATGTCCAGCGTTTCATCGCTAGAAGCGTTGATGGAGGCATGTAGATGGGCTTGGAGCGCCTTGGCGCTATGGCTGTCGCCTTGGTCAGCTTGGTGTGGCGGATTTCTAAGCTCGCGTCGCGAAGGCGCGAGCACACAAAGTCCGTACGCGCCGGTGAGTTCACGCTGACTTCTGTACTTCGTACAGAGAATAGATCTTTATAAAAAGGGAAAAAAAATTAATACAAAAAGACCTTCAATTCCTGCTCAATATTCGTATTGTCCAACATCAGTTACCTCATCTCGTTCAGCTCTGCCTTCAACTCAACCATCACACAGGAACATCAAGCAGCACCATGGCCACCATCAACATCGCATCCACAGCGCCCATCAACCCCCCCGGCGCCACCCCCGTCCTCACCGTGCCCCAGATCTGGGCCGGCCTGCAGCGCAAGATCCGCCACGCCGGGGAGTTCGTCCCCGTCATCACGTCTTGCACCGTCGTCAAGGAGGAGGGCAAGGTTATCACGCGGCGCGTCGCCTTCAACGGCGGACAAGAGCTCACCGAGGTGTGCACCGAGTACGCGCCCTCGCGGGTGCACTTCCGCATGGAGACCGGCTCGGAGGTGCAGAACATCATCAGCAAGGGGCCCAGCGGCGGCGACGAGGAGCTCTTCATGACGTATGCGTTTGCGTGGAAGATGGCCGGCTTGGAGGAGGACAGCGAGCAGCTCGAGGCCGAGGAGGCTAGGCAGCAAAAGGTAGGTAATCCGAAACTCGCTGACGTATCGTGACTGACATTGCTGTGTCGATAGTTGGCAGCCATGGCTGTTGCTTCAAGCATCGACGCCATAAGAGCCATGGTCAAGGATGGGAGAATCAAATAGTGAACGGATTTCTAATAAAAAGCGATGCGGCTTGAGAATTTCCAAGCTACGTTTTGAATCAATATTTCCCAGAGTCGTAATGCAAATCGTGACCTGACACCCGCTTCTCACGGATACCACCTCTAAATGCATCAACCTCTGTTGTTCAGACATGGCGAGAGACTAGAGGCGAGAGACTAGGGGATAGGAGGTGGCATGTTAACAAGGCTGAGGCCCGTCGTGCCGTATACCTCCCTCAGCTGTTCCCAAGTAACAGTCTTTCCGTACATGAGTTTTGCAACGACCTTGCCAGCCCAAAGGCTTCTTTTTGGGGAGGCCATGTACTGACGATATGTGATTTCCGCACTTTTAGAAGCCATGTAGGTTGAAAGTGGCGTGAGACTTGGGAGCAGCCCAATGCCCGCCTCTACATTATCCAGCGGCGGCCTCTTTGCTTGATGTCTCTCCATTTGCCGTATAGACTCCACAACGAGATTCTTCAGCTCGACGATGGGTCGATTCTCCTCCTCTGATAACCCCGGGAAGGTAACAAATTCTGGGCAAACTGACAACTGCTCGAGAGGGGCAGCCTGGGCACTGCTCCAATCAATAATTCCTGTCAGGTTGTACTCGTTATCGAAAAGCATATTGCCGAAATGCAGGTCGAGATGGCATAGAGGAAAAGGGCCGCGGACTCTATCCTCAATGATAATATGAGTCAGAGCCGTCTTCAGCACCCAACACGCCGTGAGCCAGTCCGGGTCATCTGGATGCATGGCAATTATTTCCCGGTTTTCGCCCTGTCTCTGGTTGTAGAAATATTCGAGTGAAGTCTCTAGGGGCCCAGGCGAAGAGTGCCAAGCCATGGTCGTGATCTCGACGGGCTGATTAGCATTTTCTCCGCACCAAAGGCGTCCAATGCGGCTGAACGTTAGATTCTGGAGTTCCGTGAAGACGTTCGCAAGTTGCTTGGCCACTTTGGGATGGTATTGGTGAGGTACGCTTCTCGCCACTCCATCCGGAAGCGTGCGGCCACCCAGGCATTCCATGAAAGCGTATGGGTAGCCAAAAGGTTGGTCTGCGGACGCCTCAAAGTCAAAAACCCGAGGGATTGGGATAGTGGAATGTTGCAAGATTAACTTCATCGTAGCAATCTCGCTGAGCATCGAGATTCAGTCGCCGTCATCAAGGGCTTGATGCCGTATCCGAGCGACCCAATATACATTGTCTGAAAATGCAAGTTCCAGGACCACATTATCAAAACCAGATTTGAAACGCTTCAGATCGACCTCGCATTTAACATGCAATGGTAAATCCGGTTCATGTCTTCTTCGCGATTCTAATCCGCGTGTCGTCAAATATTGGAAGTTTGCCGAGGAGAAGAGGCGCTTGATCCGCTTATGTTTGTCCGAATCTGAATCCAGCGAGGCAAAACCTTGCCAGTGGTCGCTTGGTCTATCCATCTTTCCAGACAAGTGCAGTACTCAGCTGGAGGCGGTAGTTCGGGCGAAGAACTCGCGGAGTTGTGAGGTTGAGAAGAAATGACAAAAACCGGAAGACGTAAGGGTGAAGAAGGTTGGCTGCGAGTTGTTTCCGAAAATGCTGACGGATGAAATGGAACGAAGACCCACGACCGCGGAAGAATCCGCCAGCAATCTGCATCGCGCCACTCGGAACAAACAAGCTCTGGATCCACGGCTCCTGAGCCGCGGGCCGCACGGCTCGCGGGTGGGCAAAGGAGCAGCGCTGACCAATCGCAGATGATTAGTGCCGCGCAGTTCTGGAAACCTGGCCTTCAATACGACTTCGGGAGAGTTCTGTAGGTCGCAATGGAGCGGAATTGGTCTGCCTACTAGCCACGTAGGCCTACATGTAACCGCAGCCACGTACGGAATACACCGTACGGAGCCCTGGTGGGCAGTGGCCGCCCTTAATTGTCGAGGCCAGCAAATACGGCGGCACGTCCCGCCCGATTCTGTGGGTTTAGTAGCTTTTTCTATCATTTATGTGTAGTCCAACATCTTTAAGTAAAAGGTATACCTACCTGGAACGATGAGCTTGGGAATTTCTCGAGGGTGGTATTCTCGGACTCAGGTATAATGTGCCCAGCACTCGAATGCTCTGATCTGTGTTGAAGCATCTGGTGCTCCGTACGTTGTATCTTTGTAACTGCGAGTTTGCACATAGCCAAAGGACAAAGAAAGACAGGCTTAAGGTCGTGAGCGGAGTCTTCCGCGGGCGCCAAGGAATCTGAGACTGTCTGGAAACGTTGGTCACACCCCGTTCATAGGCATAAAACTGGTAGATGATTTCCGACGTGCGTGTCTGCCCGCTGCAGCTTTCGAAGTAATCATGCAGGTACATTTGTCATCCGTTGCAGAAGGGCAAGGAAATTTATGGCGCAAGTTGAGATGAACAATATTCTGAATGAGCATGTACGCTGTTCATTCCCCAAAATCTCACAGAGCCGTTCCTTTTCATGGCGAGCGGGCAAGCGTGAGGTCGTTGCTGTTGATGAAATGCATCGGCGTGTGTTCTGGCTTGCTCTCTAATGTTGAATGCCATTGCACTACGTACAACTTGCTTCATTAGCAAACGGACAAGGGCAACAGCCGTTGCGGAGATGTACGGGGTTGCGCTGCATCTTTGCGTTCTGTGGGTGTTGGAATACTTTGGTGCCATTCATTTCCACCGTGAAGTGCCAAGGATACGAAAGGCTTCGGTGCATGATCTTCGCATGCTCATTTGCCTCAGAAGTGGAGGCGAACGATGACGCGCAATCTTTCTCTTTGGCCAACGGGCATACACATTTGGTGTTTTGATATACTGATCGCCAATGATCGCTCGCCGCGCCTTTGGAGGTGAATGCTTTGTGCACCCTTCTTCTTTGGCCTGGCCATAGGACAAGGGTAGCGAATACCCCGATGTGAGGCCTTCCTTCTGCTAGCGAAGACTGCTGCGATGTTCATCTCTTTTAGCAGGACAAGGGTGACGTTTCCCAGAATGCAGGTCTCTTTCATGGGCTCGCTCATTTTTCTTGGTTGAGAAGAGGGCGGTGCAATGCTCGGTTACTGCAAGAGGGCAAGAATTTTTTTGGTCATATGTCATGATCGAGAGGGATTGTTCATTGTACTAGACGCTGCAAGCAACAGTTTACGGGTTTACGGGAAGTGAGGGTAGGAAGCCGTCAGGGGCGCGGTGCAATGTACATAGTCATACGGAGTGTTACTCTGTACTCCGTACATCCAAGTGAGTCCGGGCCAGTCCTTTACTGCGGCACGGCTTGTGGGTACAAGGTGAAATGGCTAAATCCAATTGGATGCTGAATATATGTAGTGTCGTCCTCAGCATCTGGTTGACTCCTTCACCCTTCCTTCTGTCCCACAAGCCGCACCACACGAAGGGGATAAGGTTTTATCCAGCCGGAAGTACCTCGGCCCGCGATCTCAAGTATCAAGACACACGTTCTACAAAGCGCGACAAGAAATACAGCGCATTTGCGAGAGAAATTTTTGCCATGGCCTGTTGCTATTGGCGCTGACTGAGTATTCTAACACGATGGTGACATATGTTCCGTTTGGGGCGCGTTGGAAGAAGTTCTGTGGCCTGATGCTCAAGATATCAATTTGCTAGGAGTACCTCTAATAGCGAGACGAATACTAATTGCACCCCACTGCGGGGTGCCTGAGGCATTAACGCTTCCCAACTCTAACAACGTGAAGCGAAGTCGGAGGACACGTGATCGTCGTGCTTAAAATATTTCCCAGGATCGAACCATCAATGAATTGTCCACATATGTGACTCACGAATGTGACCCAGAACAACACTGTTGACGCCATACGGCCTACCTTTATAAGTCGCTCCAGCACTTGAGTGTTGGTTCCAGTCCACGGCAACAGATCTGGCAACAAACGTTGTCCTATAACACACGTCTCCGACAGACCCTTATCATAGCCCACTATGTCAACCTTTGGGCAATTTCTGCGTGTAACGACATACGGCGAGAGGTAAATATCTACTTGGAGCTAGGATAGCGCTGGCAGCTAATTTCCGTAGTCATTGTCCCAGTGTTGGATGTATTGTCGACAATTTTCCTCCTGGAGTCCCGGTCTCGGAGGAGATACTTCAGCCTCAGGTTAGTATATGGAACAAACATCTCATTTTTCAGAACTTTGTAGCTCAAAATGTCAGGTCTCTCGCCGTCGGCCAGGTCAAAGCGCTATTACGACACCTCGGAATGAGGCAGACCTTGTGTCAATCCA
Source organism: Tolypocladium album (assembly GCA_024341135.1). Taxonomy (NCBI): domain Eukaryota; kingdom Fungi; phylum Ascomycota; class Sordariomycetes; order Hypocreales; family Ophiocordycipitaceae; genus Tolypocladium; species Tolypocladium album. The sequence goes on from JALHCF010000081.1 coordinate 214,729, forward strand.
GTCCGGCGTGGAAAATGGGGTCACGCTCGGGACCCCGATAGCCATGGTCGTCAAAAACCAGGACTTCCGCCCCGCAGACTACAAAGGCAATACCATGAAGCAGTATCCTCGCCCCAGCCATGCCGATTTCACCTATCTTGAGAAGTATGGTGTTCGTGCATCGTCAGGTGGCGGCCGTTCGAGTGCGCGAGAAACAATCGGCCGTGTGGCGGCAGGCGCTCTTTGTGAGCACTACCTCAAACTTGCCCATGGGATTGAGATTGTTGCTTGGGTTTCATCTGTTGGAAGTATTCATCACATCCCACCAACAGCTGAGTATCCTTGCACTTCTCATAACCCCGAGTTTCTCCAACTGCTTCAGACGGTTACACGGGAAACCGTTGACAAGACGCATGTCCGGTGTCCAGACCTGGACGTGGCTGCCAAAATGGAGCAATCCATTGCCGACTTTCGAGATCGCCAGGACAGTATTGGAGGCACAGTTACGTGTGTCATTCGAAACGTTCCAGCTGGACTTGGCGAACCGGTGTTTTCGAAGTTGGAGGCGACACTTGCCCACGGAATGCTGAGCATTCCAGCAACAAAGGGATTTGAAGTCGGCTCTGGATTTGAAGGAACAGAAATCCCTGGCTCCGCCCACAATGACATGTTTATTCGCAACCCCGATACTGATTCGGCTTCCAAGAATGGATTTGCGAAGCCAAAGCTCACAACCGCGACGAACAACAGCGGAGGTATCCAGGGAGGAATCACAAACGGCGCGCCCATCTTTTTCAAGGTCGCTTTCAAGTCGCCTGCAACGATTGGACTGCCTCAACAAACGGTCACATTTGAAGGAGAAACTGAGGGGGTTCTAGAGGCCAAAGGGCGTCATGATCCCTGCGTTGTTCCACGTAGGTCACAAAACTCAACAATAAAGCTGACTCTGCTAACCATATTTAGGCGCCGTTCCAATCGTGGAGTCCATGGCTTCGATTTGCATTATGGACGCTCTTTTGACGCAAGGAGGTAGAAGGATGGCGACGCTCGCACCAACTGTGTAGTGTCTTAAGGGATTGATGAGGGATCAGTGGCGTTTCTATAACATCATCATGGCATAGACTGATACGCAGCATGATAGTGTTGATGAATGACGGTCAATCACGGAAGCTGATAAAAGATGAGCCGTATGACATCCAGGCATTGCACGTTTACCTGAACAATTCTAGACTGCAAACCGCATCCCTTCACCTCGGGCTCGACCCGAAAGCTCTCGACGCCCCGTTCCTTGAGCCAGGCCATGACCTTGTCCAGGAGGGGTGGTAAAGATGGTCATCCGAAGGCGACCCTCCGCGTCGCACACCGCGAAAGAGGTGCGCACCGGGAGCGCGGTCGCCTCCTCTTTGCGCCGCAGGATGACGACGAGGTTGCTAAACTCGACGGCGCAGCCATCTTCATCCTCGGAGAGTACCTCGGGGGCAAAAGATGGTTGTGAAAGGGGCGTTGGAAGTGGTAAGGTCTTTGGTGAAAAATAAGATGTAGAGAGAGTGGTCGGGGAGTCGAAGGCGGGCGAAGGCGATGATGAGTTGGCCATGGTTGGAGATGAATGCTCTTCTGTAAACGGATGTTGAAGACGAATGGTCGTTCTGCACACGGATGTTGGAGATGAATGTTCTTTTGTACAACAGATGTTGGAGATGAGTGTGCTTCCGTTGACGGATGCGGTCTCGATTGAGTTCGATGGAGAGGTTTCCGAGTGGTCAAGCGGTGATGGGTGCAGTCTGTGTCTTTTCTGGATTCATCGCTCAACTCGTAGGCGAGGGAAGGCGCACCTCAATTGATGCCGCAGCTCAGATTTGGTCCCTTGCTGCCTCCAACGCTTAACCATCAACCCTCGACCGCACAATAAGGTGCCTTAGGCAGGCAGGTCAGATGAGAGCATTCACTGGCAGTCATGGCGGACTAACTCGAGTGGTTGATGATCATCTGTGCGCGTACCTTATGATGTTGGTGCTTGGTGCTTGGTTGATGCGAGGAAGAAAGTCTTGATTGATGTGCGAAGCTACGGCATTCGTGGCATCACTTGACTGCAGTCTACAAGACGTTCTAAACACGACTCGACAAGCTTATATTTAACGAGGACATCCGTTTCCATGTTATACCCATAGGCTCTCCCATATATCCTCGTGGGTCATGCACATCCTCTGCGTGACCGTCGTGGTGGGAGAAATCCGCCAATGAATTTGTTAAGGTTTTGAGACGTCTCGAAGACTGTGTTTCGCATCGAATTGAAAATCCATTGGCGCGATGATCGGGCGTCGTTCCAGAAATGGAAAGTTACCCAGGAGGAATAGATGCGCGAGTCCTGCACGTGGCCGGCAAACCCACAAGAAGTCGTCAGTCCGCAGCTCGAGCTTAGCCAGAGAGTTTGCCTTCGTCGCTGCCTGCATACCCGGATTGCCACGCTCCCATCTGACTGGCCGACAGCGCATCAATCCCCTCAGAATCTTGCTGCAATTGCCACTGAGTGCGGAAGGTAGCAGCAGTATCCGACCGAGTTTGCCCCAAGAGGGGTCATTTTGGGACTGCTATATCACAGAAGCAACGTTTACCTCAGAAGCCCTGGCTGGGAAGCTCCCGGAGAACCGTGTTTCTGGACGACGTGATCTATCTTTCCTGTTCACTAGTTTGTGCTCGTGACTGCGGGCATCGGCGAGAAGGCATTCAACGCAGAGCAGATTTTGAGGGAGGTAGAGGAGGTCATAAGCTCGAAAGTATCTCGTCTGGGCGCCGCTGAATAAAAGGCGTGAATACAGCAGAGCGTAGCAGAGATCAGGCCAGAAGCCTGATCGATAAGAACGACAATGCTTGATTTTAATTTTGGCGGACGTTTAGCAGGGTCAACGAAGAATAAGCTAGACGCTGGACGCTGCACGGTGATATGCAAGGCTCGGGCAGAAACTATGGATGTACTCACCTGACTACACGTAACGAGGGTCTCGTTGCAAATAGCTCTCAATTGCTGTATGGGCAGACACATTCCACAGATGATGCGTACCGTCGTCTACAGCTTGTCCTCATTCTCTATAAACCCCTGTATGCTATGCTAACTGGCCGGAGCGTCTCATTAGCTTCTCCACGTTTTGGAAAAAGTCGTACCAAGGTCGTCCGAACCGACTCTTTAGCTCCTCCGCGTCTTGGAACAAATCGTACCAAGATCTTTTCTCAAATCGCTTGTAGAGTATTACCCATTGTCCAAAAAATTCTGCCTGCTCTTCCGTAGACATAGCGCCTATTAAACTGCAGACTTCGGCTACTTTGTATTCCAAAAGGAACTTCAATGGTTCTTGCAGCATCCGCTCATTTCGCATCCAAGCTTGTACTAGTTCCTTGTTTAGCTTGATTGCTTCGCCTTGTCGCCTAAGTATCAGGGACATGATAGCGCTGTTCGCACTCATCAAAGCAGCTTCGAGAGTTTTGATGCTGATTGTTACTGAATTTTTCCCCTTCCAAAGCAAGACATGCATGATGTCATGTCCGTGTTGAACATTCTCAATAGCAGCAGCAAGAATCTTCTCGGTAACACACAGGTCGGGGCCAGCCACTTCGAAGATATGCAAAAAGTCGCTTCGATCCCATTTCTTTGCAGCAGCGGCAACAACATTTTCCGTAATGCAAACACCGGCTTTCGTTGCATTCGATATCTGGGATAGAGTCTTTCCGAATATGTTAGGGATTGCAGCACATAGGACCTCCTCTGTGATGCTTATTTCTGCTCCGCGGTGGCTGAGAAGCAGTGGTATGGCTTCCCATGCGTTCGAATTCTCTGCTGCAGCCATGATGACATCGTGCGTAATTTCCAAATCATCGCTTGTATGCTCTAAAACAAGTCTGAATACCTCGCCTTCCTCGCCGTCAGGGTTCATCTCGGCTCGGGCGGCGGCCAGCAGCACTCGCTTCGTAACTCGAAATTCTGGTCCAAGCCGCTTGAATAGCACCTCCAGAACGTTATGGACAATATCCGCACCGTCTTCGTAGCCTAAGTCGAAAATAGAGATGATGATGTCGTCGGTAATGTTAATATCTGGGAAGCGCTGAACGAGGAGATCAACGATTGCTGGCCCGAACCTATAGTTCTTAGTGGCTTTAACGACTAGAGTTGCGTCTGCATTTAGGTCGTTCCCAAATTGATCAATTAGGAACCTGATTGAGGCAGTGCTTGACTCTGTAATCGTCTGCTCTAACAGTGCTCTGGGTTCTATTCCAGATTGAGCCAGCAGTAACCCAAGCACCTCGGCCCCGTACTTCTTATTGGTCATGGCACCACGAAGTATCGATTCCGTTATTTTGAAATCGGGATGATCCATGAGGACATGCATCTCGCTGGCATTGAGACATTTAGCGGCAGACTTCTGTAGACCGGGACGCTGCACAATTTCGTCTCTCCTGGCTTGTAGTAGCGTATCCAGTATCTCCCCTCGCGCCCTGCTCGCAGCAGATTCGATAGTTAACTTAGTCAATGGCAAGCCGAGCTGCAAGACTTTACGGAATGTGTGGATACAGCCGCCTTGTACAGCGTCTGTTAACGGCGACTTCAGCTTTGAAAGCGGATCATCGTCATCATACTGCTCGGGATCAATGCCGATGCCTTGATGAATCCTTTGGGAAACATATTCGACAAGACTGGGGACACTCCATAATGCAGCCACATTCAGAAGCGGCAGTTTCTTCTCTATCGAATGCCAGAGATATATGAGCGGAACTTCTGCATGCCCTCGTCGCTGTTCCAGCCATTCATCTCGTACTGGAGATGGGTCTGAGAAGAACGAAGCATGGGCATCTTGAACTTGAAACGACGCCCGGGCGAGTCGAGCGTGGTTAAGCCAATTGCAGATGGCATATCTCAGAAAGGGTCTGTGGTGAGTGAAGCCATGCTTCTCAGATAAGCAATCGATAAGCTCGTCGAGGCATCTGTAAGTCGTAATAGCATGTAATTGCTGTTCGCCGCCGTGGAGTTGTCCCTGTAAGGATGTGAAAATATAATCCTTCACCGTCTGATGCAACAACACGACTCTTTCACTCTCAAGGTGCGTTTCTGTAACCGAGTCGATTTCCCGTTTGCGCTTCTTGCTGTGATCACCTTCAAACTCGAGATGCGCGTCTGGGATTGAGCCGCTGCTCCAACTATGTCTTTTCCCGACCCCATTATCGTCCTTGATTGTGACAATATCAATTATCAAGAGACACTTTTCGACACGGTCGCGCATATACTGTGTCCTCGTTTCGTGATCCTCTTCTGTATCAAAATGGCATGCTTCTGACAGCTCCAACAGAGTCAATGGGCGCGAAGATGTTGCCACGTAGCCCAATATGTTTTTGATCCCAGCAGCATCGGAGGCGTCAGGGCCGAGAAGTGAGTCAAAAACTCTTGAGTAGAATCCTTCCAGCTCTCGGGGTAAACCATCGAGAAACTTCAACACGTCCACCGAAGGAATCGGTTGAAGCTCTTGGCAGGTGAAGCCCACCCATAGGAATGTATCTTCTGCCTTCGCCCTCAGAGCGGCATTGATTCTTTCTTTGAGTACACTGGAGTATCTCTTTTTCTTGGCTAGTTTCTCCAGCTCGTGATCAATGTATCGATCAATGTCCTGCTTCAGCTGAGGAAACGATGCCAAATTTTGGTTTTCGAACTGGCCGAGATAGTCTCGAATGTGAACATAAGGCCGACTCAGAATCAGGAAGTTGATGTTCGAAGGCCTATCGACGCTTGCAAAGGTTTCTTCAATTTGGCGGAGAAGATCGTCTCTGGACTCTTCGTCACATTCATCCAATGCGTCAACGATGCAATATAGATGACAGGAGGCGTTCTCTTTTGCCGTTTCCAAAAGCAGAGTCCAAAGGTGGTCAAAATTCTCAAATAGCCTCTCCTTGAGCTGGCGATAACGCTGTCTGGCGTACTCAGGAATCAGTTCTGGATAGGAGCTGTAGAATTGCCATAGTAGCCCGCGAAGAATGGACAGGGAAGTCTTCCTGGTTGCATAATTCGAGTCGCAGAAAAAAAAGCTTAGAGCTTTGTTCAATTCCGTCAAGAATGAAGTGGACAATGTCTCGATGATGTATGTCGCCATTGTCGATTTCCCTTGGCCAGGGTTTCCGTGAAGCCACAGCACCTGAGATACAGTTTGGGCCGAGGAGGACTCGCTCGGACAAGCCGTCCATTTGCTTAGTTCTTGTGTCGTTAAAATCCAGTCACATGTGCCCCCGACTCGTTTCCCTCTTCTTCGTTTGAGGGCCTGCAGATCGTTGGATGGGTCTGTAATGTATAGATGACCAAGGAGAGAGGAATCATCGCGACTACGCGAGGAATCATTGTCGCTCTGATGCGATCCTACGTGGTTGTCAATTCGCCAACAATCACACAAGAGAATTTTGGTCTTACCGAGCACGTTTACGTTAAAAACGGTGTGATTCCCGACGTGGACCCTGCTTTGCCCATCGGCCGTCAGGGATCCAACAGAGTTCATCTTACAGGTGCCTTGCGGAATCGCGATGTTTGTGCGGCGTGTGGCTGAACAGTGAAGCTGCCTACCGATTAAAAGTTCAGGGGCGCTGAGGGGCTCTTCCCTTTATGCTCCTTTCTTTTCCTCAGCTGGATCTCGCGTCAAGGAACCCTGCAGCTGATTATTGGTTGCCGTTTGTCCGCCTCGTCCCATGCCGGCTGCGCCCAGACCCAACTGCAGCAATTAAACCTTAGCGCCGTTTACAGGACAGGGTTGCAAGCGTCGCAGGTCTTTTAGGATCACCGCGTCGGCTGATTAAAATTCTAGTCGACTCGGTCGACATTGGTCGCAATTTTGAGTATTGCAAGTTCGCGTTCCGTTTGACTATCAATCGCTGGGGGAGATTGGTTCGATATGATAATTGTCCCGCATACATTAGTCAGGTGAAGCCGACGTGTCTAAGCATCAAAGATACCTCGGCCACCGTACAGGTTGCCGATCTGCACTATTGAATTGCCTTCCAGCTCAACAGAATCTACGTTGTTTTCCGTTTGATCCACAACGCCTGGCCCACGAGCCATAGCAGCCTCGGTCCATGCATTCCCAAAATGCAGCCTCACTGCCCCCTTGGTCTTGATATTCTTTGCATAGTTCCTGCCCGAAATTTCGTTGAGTTTCTTTGCAGTAGCATCAGATAAGTTATTGTCTGTGGTTGCGGCAGCATCTTGCAGTGCCAACAAGCTGGGTTCGTCCACGACCTCCTCGATTTCCAGCTCTACGAGCCTCCGACGCGCAGTCTCCACAGGGAATAAGTTTTCGAGATCATCTACAAATTCCTTGATCTGCTCGAGTAGCGTCTTGAATGCCTTGCCACCGTACAAAGCCCACTTTACCTTCGTCATAAGACCAGTTCGCTTCTGTCTCTGGCGAGCGAACAATCCAAGTCGGTTATGCAGCCCGCGGGAAACCTCTTGCATGTCCGCATCTGCAAACGTAGCCAAATTCTCTTGCTTCATCCCGATCTCGTACCGCTTCGATGACTTTTGCGCAGATCCAAAGAGCATATGTAGCTCTTCCAGGATCGCTTGGGCCTTCAGAGAATCTTCATCGTCCGGCCTGTCGACAGCGAAGCGCGTGTCATTATTGACTCCAACGGCCTCGCCCCATCTACTGAGGCGTAGCCTGGCAATATCGAGTTTCAGTCGACAGCTTTCGTAGTCTCGACCGAAATTGCGGCTCAGCTGTATGTATTCGAAGCAGTCGACACAGTTATTGAACAGGGCCGCGACGCTTAAAGCGCCGGACACAACACCAAAAACTTCGGCCATGGCGGTGATAGGTGCGTTGATGCTAGGGCAGAGGTTGTCCGGATGGGTGCAATCAGGTTGTGCTGCTAACAAAGAATATATAATTAGGTTGGAGGCAGCATTCACGAAGGGGCGGTGTTTGGGTCAAGTCTGCCTCGCTGACCCACCCTGTTCGCGATGTAACAGAGCACGGCACACGGCTTCGATCCCCTGCTGTCTCTTTGCGACCAATGCGTTTCAGGAAAGCGCCGAATGTAACCCTTCGCTTAGGGCGCCAGACATAAACTGCAGCATGCGCCCGTAAATATTATGCACAAAGCTGAATTAACGTGCAGCTATGGACATCGGACACACACTACGCAACACCGGCCCCTCTCTGACCCTGATTGGGAAGCCGTCCACTTCTGATCTGATCTGATCGTTTCGTCTCCACATCAGACTTAGGGTAACGACATGTACGAGGATCTATCATCGCACTCGTATTTCCATTCGAAGGGTGTGTTAGTGCGGGCGGCTGCGCTCGTGGCTATCGCTCTTGATCTCACGCCGCTCATTCCGCCGTCGTCAATTCGCGCGCCAGTTTAGCTCCCAACCGGTGGCAAGATCCTTCAACGATCCGTTTTTAGGATTCGACATGATACTCTCGACCATCGGTGGCGATCGATAGTATAAGATCCTGGAATAAAATTCCTAGCGGTTTCGCAACCTTGGGAGGACCTTTATGGTTGTGAGAAAGTCAAAATTTTAGCATAGGTAACCTAGGCTTATGGGGTCTAGATTTGCGCAGCGTTTAAAATCGGAAGGGATTTTTTTTTAAAGGAATGAAGGAGGGAATTTGCCTAGGCTACTAGAATAGCCTAGAATAAAGGGGTAGTTACGCCGTGGCTAGTACTCAGACCGCTACAAACACGGCCCATTTAGAGCATCCAGACCACAGGTCGGTGTTTCCAATTGACAATCTCCAATTCCGAGTTCTTAGTTCACCTTTGTGAACCAAACCATCATCCGATCGTCATCATCACTGCTCATTCCAAGGTTAATCCCCAGCTGTTTCACCCTACCATCGCTTCCTAGAGTAAACAGTGCTCGCAAGCCCCCCTTCATTATCATGCTCGTCTTCTCCGCGTCGGTCCAGGCGATGAAGTAATCGCCAGATACATGCTCTAGGTCAAGTGTAAAATTTACCAGCCGTCGCAGGCAGGTGTGCAGAACCGTTGTTGTGCCATCAGCGACGGGGCTCTCCTCCAGCGGTTTGGCCACCGTTAATTCAAGCGTTCGGTACCCAGGGTTGTAATACGAGCCCGCGTATTCGGTGAGTGGCAGAGTCAGCGGCAACGGAGGCTCAGGGATATCGGGATACAACCGCTTGCGCGTGGTAAGAAGCCTTTCGACGGTCTCCTTGGCCTCTTTATCCAGCCCTGGGACGATATCTAGGCGGTCGTCAAGGGGAATTCCTAGATAGTCGTCCATGAGACGCAAGGCCGCCGCATCAATAATGTTACTTGTATCTTCGTTCGCGAGTAAGGCAACGCCCCACCTCTGATCTGGCAGAAACAGTAGCCGAGAAGCAAAGCCAGTGATGCCGCCACTGTGCGAGATAAGTCGCCGGCCACGGTAGCTCAAAACTCCCCACCCGAGCCCATATAGGGTCGGTGAGGTGTAGTGGTCATAGAGTGTAGTTCCTTGAATAGACCGCGGCTTGAACAGTTCGTTCATTCGAGAATCTTCAAGGGGAATAGCCTTGTGGATGACGGCATACAGGTACTTGGTAAAGTCTTTAATCGAAGTAATAATACCGCCGCCCCCAACTAGCGGATAGTCGTTAGCGTATTGGGCGTTCTGTAGCGTTCCGTTTAGCTCATGCCAAGTGTAACCGCTAGCGAGGATATTTTGAGCTGCTTTGGCGTCGCTAAGCTTGATAAAGGTCGAAGACATGCCTAGGGGTCCCCAGATGTACTTCTGGTGAGAGTCCTCGATTGGCTTCCCCGTCAAGGTCTCAATAACGTGCTGAATGACCATGTATCCCATGTTAAGATATTGGAACTTCTCACGCAGTTCTGTAGTCATTGAGAGGTGCCGGAGGGATCGAACGGCGTCCCGAACAGTATATCCCTCGCCACCGTAGCTGAAGTTCTGGCTGCCGACACCGAGCATGTGAGCCATTGCATCCTCGAGTGTCGCATGACTAGTGGCATAGTCATCTTGGAGAACAAAATCGTCGGGAATGAGGGACGAAATTTTAGTCTTGAGACTAAATGCTTTCGGCGTGTCTGCCAATTCTTCCATGAGGCAGAGGAGCGTCGTTGCAGTGAATGATTTAGTTGTGGAGGCAATGAAATAAAGGGTATCTTCTGTAGCCGGCTCAGTTGAGACTTTGGCGTCTCCGAAAGCCTGGGACTTGGTCAGCCCACCCGGTAAGGACTTGGAACCGCAGAATAAGAAGCAAACTTGCCTGGAGCGTGGTCTGCTCCCCATTAACAACCCCTATCGAAAGACCTGGAACATGGAAATGAGACATCAAATGCTCAACGTAAGAATTGAATTCAGCTGTGAATGGCGTGCCATTGCTGGAGATCTTGTCGTTGTTTATCCTGATGAGCATATTGAGGTTTCATCGAACAAACCAAGCGGGAACAGAAGAGCCCTGGAGCAAGACTTCAAAGCAGAAAAGAGCGAATGAATATAGGATAATGCAAAGAGGAAAATGCCTACCTCTCGACGCAAGGATGCAGTCATTTATTTCAGTTCCAAGGCTTGTGCGGGGGCTTGCGCGGCAGGGTTATGGTACCCGACCCCTGCTGGTTTTGGTGATTGGTTCATGTTGTTTGGCCTTCCAATTTCGTGTTGGTGTTTCGCTTCGCCGCAATGCGGCGACGCGGCTCCTCGATTGACCGCATTCTGAATTGCCTTTTCGCTGTCTAAGTTTTTGATGTATAAGCCAGATTGATTGATCAAGAGTCGTGGCACCAACTACACAACAAGATCCTTGTTGACTTGCAAGATTGGCCATGCACTGTAGACTGGTCAGCATCTGAGGCTTACTTCTGACATACATGGACCTGACGCGCAAGATAAGCTTCTCGATGTAACCAGCCTGTCGATATCGGGACACAATTGAATGGTGGCATCTGAGTCTTTACTCGCGGAGATTCTGTCATTGTCATGCTTTGAGGATTCATTGACGGCACTGACCAATTATTTGGAACATCAGTGATTACAGGAATCAAATATAGCTTGAGCCCAAACGGGCAAACTTCTGCTTCAGCCCAATCAATCACGCCAACAAGATGGCGGGCCTCCTCGTCAACTAGAATATTACACGAGTTGAAGTCTCGATGGAGAACCATGGGCAGTGACAGGATATGATCCACGGAGTTCATACAGGTTTGAATGATAGGATGAAATCGAGACGGCTGGGCGAAATGCAAAAGCTGCAATTCATCAATGTAAACCTGTCTCAAGTCCTTGCGATACCTCGCGCTAACCGGCACAGGGTCCTTCCAAGACAGGGCGAGGAAGCTGTGTAACGATTAATACCGCCAAGGCTCGCCAGCTATCGAGAACAGGCGCGTTCTTACCGAGCCATGTCGCCAATGAGGTTCCTACGCCAGCAAGTGTTTGCCGGCGAGTTCTCAGGAAAGCCATTGATCAAGACGAAATCCAAATGCGTAATGCCAAGCATACGACTCATGACGTAAACGAGTAGCCCTCGTCTATATGGCCCTCAAATGATACCTTCGGTGCAAGAGGTCCGTAGACTTTGGCCGTGAGTGGTGATTTTGTCTTTGAGTGAGAGAGTTTGGAGGCGAAATTGAACTACGTGCTCCAATTCATTAACGGCATAGACTGTGCAGCTGCATGAGCCCTGAACATCAACAGGGACGACTCTCCCGCCGACAAGCTCCCTTGCTTTAGCGTCGCATGTAGCACGAGTTGCACATGTCTTTTTGAAGAATTGTATAATGGTTGGCTCGAGAGCGTACTCGGCATAAATAGGTTTGTCGGTCATGGCTTTTCCTGACGATGTGTAGAGTAGGAATACACCAGAGGACTTCTGAAACTCCAGCACCGGCATATGTGTAAAGGACAACCAAAAAACGCTCAAAAGTCAACTTCAAGGCAAGCTGGAATGCTGAAACGCCGGGGCGTTACAAGGCATTGGACAGAAAAGCCACAAACTGGCTACCCCCCGAAGTCCTGCGCCATCTCCTAGCGGCAGGATCCCACCGCGGGGACTAAAGCACATGTTCCTGCTGATTTAATTGCTGACTTGGCCGGAGAGAGAAGTATTTTTGGACTATTAAATTAAACTCACGGCTTGCCGAGAGCGGCTCCATAATAATGACCTCGTGATTAGCTCGGGTGCGATCTGCACACGGGGTGCCGGGTGTCTCGGGTTCCTCTTGAAGTCCGTCCTGCCCTGGTTCCTTATTTTGAGTATCTTACAGCGTGAAGCGGAATGACTGGTGGTCGGACACTGCTATTGTAGATGAACGACGAAGTAGTCGAGTGGCTGGCCGCTACTGGACTGAAGGTCACGTTTCCCAGCCATTTGTTCACATGCAGGCCCTGAAGACTAACCCTCCGGCAAGTCGTTCCGGCGACTCTATAGTATATCGGGCCCGAATCCGGTCGGGGGCAAGGGCTTTTGTCTAACCAAGTACACGCCTTCTATACGGCGTACGATAAAATAGTATAGCGGAATAGGCCTGCCGTAAGGGGTCTAATAAAGGCGGAATAGCTAGGGCTTGGGAGACCTTAGCTGACCTAGCCCCCGGTCGAAAACCGGCAAGCCCGGGCCGCACGAGTCGCTGCGTCAATTCGACTATCCCTACCTTATTAGTTAGGTGAGTAGCTAAGAAGGATAAATCTCGATGCACGGCTACTACGAAGGAAGTACAGGAACTAAGAAATGGCACTACTCTTGAACGAATAACGTTAATTATCCTATAGACCTCCGAGGGGATCCCGGGCTAAGTAACTTAGAGGGTGAGGTTATTTTATCCAGCCGCAGGGCTTCTGGCCTGAAGGAACGGCTTTCCCTATGCTCTAGAAATTCTCAAAAGACTAGATACTCTATAAGTCACTCGGTATTAATGGTAATAAGCATATCGGCTCCCGAGACGTGAGTAGGCTGAGTTAAGAATGGTATGTCCCTGCCTACCCTTGGTAGAATGGGCGTGGTTTGTCCCCATTTCTCGTGGGTCGAGACTTCCGTCCCTGGTTGTGTGCCTACAGATGATGTAATCGGGAATGACGCCGGGTGTGGCAGAGTCGTCGTACAAGTATCTGGCAGCGATTGGGGGCTGGCAAGGGTGCGCCCCCGCCCCGGCAGCAGGGTTGCATCGATGGACGGGCACTCTGGGAAGCCTTCCAGTTTCGTAATTGCGCAATACTCGTACTGGTAGTCAACCGTTTCTTCGGACATATGAGCGAATATTGATGAATATAGCCCATCGCATGACGACGACCTGTACGCTTGTCCTCAGGTCCTGGACAGTACGGAGATTTTGCAGCCTACGGCTGGGCAGAAGCCAGGCAAGGCTACGATCGTCGCCGACTCCGAAGCTGAGATCCTGGGATCTGGTATTGAAATGCCGCGGAGACACGTTCAGGCCGCCTGCGCTCAAGTCATGGTACGGTCCGTGTAAGTCATCTAGCGCGGACTAGCTGGTGTTTGCCGGCGGGTCCATCGTGAGGAAATAAACGCTCACTCCGTCGATCTCCCCACACTCCCTACACCCTTGCAGCAGGCTGCGCCTGGCTAGTGCCGATTGCACTGCCTTGTTGGGCTTGAGCGCTGGGAGCTATCTTGACTTATTACTGTACCAGTGACTTATGTCACACTAATTACGGGTACGGGGATCCTACGCCATGCAATGCCATGCCCTGCCATGCCCTGCCATGCCCTCAGCCTGCGCAATTCGAAGTCTCGGCGGGGGGTCCGCATTCAGTCAACTTACTCGTAGTCCTCTTAGAGCCCACCACAGACGCATTCGACGGCGATGAAATCCATGTTACCACCGCCCGTTACGCGCTTTAGGCAGGTACCCTAGCTGCCTCCGTTGTCACACCATGCTCGAGATCAACAAGAGTCGCTCCTTTGGTCTGTTCGGCAAACCCTTGATGTCACTTATGTAGGAATGGCATCGGATGGAATGCTTTGTCACCTCGAACCTGAAACGGTGGATACAACCCGGATTTTGTATGTGACTGAAAGCCATCACACGTAATAATGAAGTATTATCTTTTCAGGAATGGCGCCCGACGGACGATAAAGGGGATCCGAATCAAGAGCATTAAGCCCTACAATGATCTAGAAGTATAAGTCTGGAGATATCCTATCTCCTCCTCACGATGCCGCACGCCACTCTATAACATTCGTTCATCTATTTCTATTTTTGCTTTATATGATCCCTGGTAGATCTATTCATTTCCATTATTACTTCATAAGATCTCTAGATCTATCCATTCCCCCAAACCCTCTCGAAACCATATTTCACTATTACCTTCAACACAGTCCTTGATACCCGCAAGATGCATTTTTCCGCTGCCTCTCTTGCCTGCCTCGGCCTCATGGCCACGACTGTGGCGGGAAACTTACCGATCGGTAAGTTTCCCGCCAATACCACTTGGCCCCAGAACGTCGTCTACTGGGGCCAGAACGGCGGCAATGCGGTCGCGAATAACGACCTGGCCACATACTGCACGTCGACGGCTGGAATTGATGTCATCCTGCTGGCCTTTCTCTCTCAATTCGGCAATGGCCAGCTTCTCCCAAATGGCACCATCGGCCAGTCATGCAGTATCACCGCCGATGGCAAGGGGGAGAACTGCAACGATCTGGCCAAGGCTATTGATACCTGCAAGTCCAAGGGCATCAAGGTCATGCTATCCCTTGGAGGTGCTATTGGAAATTACTCCCTTTCGTCGCAGCAAGAGGCAGAGGCTATCGGCCAGAACTTATGGGATGCGTATGGCAACACCAAGGGCAGCAGAACTGTCCGGCGACAAGTCGGTCAGAACGGAACTGTCCCGCGACCATTCGGTCAGACATTTGTCGATGGTTGGGACATGAACATTGAGAAAAATAACGGGAACGAGTTCTACAAGTTTATGATCGCCAAGCTCCGCGCCAACTTTGCCTCGGACTCGAGCAACACCTACTATATTACGGGAGCCCCCCAGTGCCCCATCCCGGAGCCTAACTTGAATGAGGTCATCACCACCTCGCATTTTGATTACCTCTTTGTGCAGTTTTATAACAACCCTAGCTGCTCCGTCAACGCTCCTAGTTCTATCAACTACGACGCCTGGAAGCAGAACATCGCCAACACCCCATCTGCCAATGCCAAGATCTTCATCGGCGTGCCTGCCGCTCCACTCGCTGCCAACGGAGCTGAGAGCGGTGCCCAGTTTTACCTCCAGCCCAACGACCTGGCCGCTCTCACCAACAGGTTTAGGGGCGATGCTGCTTTCGGTGGCATCATGATGTGGTCGGCTGCGTGGTCTGATTCCAATGTCAACAATGGCTGCAATTATGCTCAGCAAGCAAAGCACATCTTGAATACGGGCGACGCGTGCACAAATGCCTCAAGGCCACTTCAAACGCCAGCTCTACGGCGCCTGCGTCGTTAGGCCAGGTGACTGCTTACCGGCGTGGGCATAAAAGTCCGTCATCGGTTACAGCAAATCCCGCCGTGAGAAGAGAAATACTTAGCACCAAGCCGTTGCCAACATGGAGGAGCCGAGTCCGTGCCCTATGTCAGTAAGATAGACGTTCTCTCCTGCCTTCATTATGGAAACTTGTTTATGAACGTACATGAGTTCCGCTTCTACGGGGCTTAAGAAACTTCGTACATGTAACATAGAGCCTGGAGCTTTTCTCAACACATCATCAGCGTACGTTTGTCTCCCGTAGAGTCGCCTTCTGAAGACCGTGGCGCATGAAGGGGTTGCGCTTATCGCATGGACTGGCACGCACCAGAGCGTCTCGGCAATCCAAGCTTTACAGTGCACATGTACGTTTGCTTCCACTGATCACACCAGGCCGTCCAGAGAGCGGGCGCAGGTGTCGCTTGTGCGTCGGTTTTGGTTGGCACACCGAACCAGGGGCAGCACACTGCTGCAACTGCCCTCGTGGGAGGCTGGCAGAGTCGTGGCGGCTGGGCATTGTCGTGGGCGAAGTCTTGGCGCATACGTGGCCGTGGGCGTGGCACATTGATTCGGAAACTTTTACGCCTGAACATCAGACATATGGCGCTGTGACTCGACGTTTCTGTCTCTACATTGACGAAGGAACCGGCAGCGCCAGACGGCGCCTTCCAGCGCAACCGTCTCTGGGCACCATGTTGCCATATCGCAGTGACAACTCCTCCGTCTCCCATTCAGCCGGGTATCGGAGCTGCAAATCAATGTACATCAATGTTGAAGTATGTTGGCTTCACCGACAATACGCCGTCAACCAGTGGTCACGCGACAAAGCCAGGGTTTGGATCAAGCAACTTTCTCCGCATAAAGCGACGACGTCGACAACAATACCTATGCCCACGCAAACACGGTACGGTTAGAAACGCTAGAAGAAAGTATCATCTCACGCTTAAATACACGACCAAGCGGGCTTATTTCAACATGAACAACGTCGCGGCCGCAGAGGAGATTAAGGGCGCTGCCCCTATACCTGTAAGCTCTTCGAATGTAAAAGAATTCTTGTACCAACCACTCTCAAAGGTAAGATTCGAGTAAAGGCGGTGTCGGACCGCGAAATAGAATCGATAATGTTGAATCTGCAAAGGCTGCACGCCTATACTTCCGTCCAATATCCAGCTAAGACTCTTTTAATAAACGCGAAATCGTCTATCATCGAACCCGAATCGCTCCTCCGGGACTTTCGTATCCTTTGCCTCGACTGGAGCACAAGGTAGGTATTGCCCAATTTTCCCCGCGGCCTCGAGCATTACGAGTGCTGGGAGGGGCCACATTTCGTTCAGTGGCTGCGGGGCATGAAGTTACCCGAGTTGTCTGAAGATCAACTCGATGCGGTGATTCGCCGGGGTTGGAGAAGAATGTACGGATCGTTTGGAGACCTCGCAGAAGAGACGGCGACTCTAGAGGATGCAAATATAACATCTCTCGCAACACCGCTCGAGGGTCCGCACACTGCGAAACTGCGTGACTGATGACGTCGGTTGCTAGAGGAGGAGCTTTATAAGCTGAAGGTAGGCTTGTAGTAGACATCCCTCCATGGCAAGCCCGAAGGCCTTGTAAATGTAAGTGATGCGGACGGGTGATATTGACTATGTGGTATTGCAGGGCTGATTGATGCCGTAGCTCCAGTATGATCCTGGGGGACTGCCTAGGCAGCCAAATAACGTTCTGGCGATGTCGCAAAAGGATTTGACAGGGTGTCGTAGCTGCCTTCGCTACAGTGAAACTCTTCCTTCTATTTTTAGTGTCACGATACATAGTGGCACTAAAGTGTAAGCACCCTCGAGCCAATTGACTTCCAATCGACTCGACGCTGTACGAAGTACGAAATACGGGCGGTGAAGTACGGGCCGGTTTCCGCTCCCCGCAAGGAATATCAGTCAACACTGCCAAACTTGGAGAGCATCGATAACTTGAATGAAAAACAAAAACACGTTTATAACGGCTCTCGCCGCCTCGTCATCCGCTCGTTCGTCTCAGCCTAATCAATGGCTCTATCCAATCTAGCAGGAGAGCTACTGCTCCAAATCTCCAAGCATTTGCGGCTGCAGGACCTCGGTGCTCTCACGCGCACATCGTCTCAATATTATGGGTTTCTAAATCCCGAGCTCTATTCCCGGGGCATCGCTTCGGGACTTGTCATGCACATGGTATTCCTGGCAGCTGAAAAGGGACTGGCAAATACAGCCAAGTTTTGCTTGTCAAGAGAGCCAGAGATCCCCGCTGAAGCGGCACGCTTCGGACTCCAACACAAGGCCTTGCAGCTTGCAGCTACGCTGCACCACGTCGGGGTCGTTCGAGAATTGCTCAAGTGGAACTTCGGCGACCCAAATGCTGGGGAGGGCGGCACGTTGGAGATGCCGCTGAAAGTTGCAATCTTCACGGGACAGGTCAGCATGGTCCAGGTGCTCCTGGAACATGCCACTGTCGACTGTAACGTCAAGGACGATATCCAGGGCTACACGCCGCTGCACGTGGCTGCTAGGCGTGGCTGTGGAGACATTGTCAAGCTACTCCTTGAACGAGACGATATGAAGCCCGACGACAGGGACTTTAAAGGTCGGACCCCGCTGTCACATGCTGCTGAAAGAGGTGAAACGGAGGTTGTTCGATTACTGCTCGACCGCAGCGACGTTGACCATGCATCCGGGGATAGGCAGGGCACCACACCGCTCGACTATGCGGTGAAAAATGGAAGGAAAAAGGCGGCGGAGCTCCTTCTTGCGAGGGACGATCCCACAAGCATATCCAAGGGCCATTCGGCGCTCCGGGGCCTACAAGCGACTATGCTTACTACATCTGCTCGTGCCAAGGCCACTATGAAACAACTAGTCATGCGTTGAAATCGTGTCAAATAGTTGAGAACTAACGCGAAGAACCTCTAATGACTCATCTGTGTTTCGCGCCTTTTATAATGCGCCGGTCAGTTTAGTATTTTCATGTGTATGAATGAAGAGTGCGGCCTGTTGAGCCCGTCTTTAGCTGCAATGACAGGACCTTGGCGGTTATTGGACTAAGGTACGGATCAAAATGGGCAGCAACCATGAGTTAGAGCCAGGGGAAACATGCAATCCCGTGTTGCGCAGCCTCGGAAATTACGTGATCACATATTACATCGCCTGATGGGTGGCGGCTTCAGGCCTCCCATCAACGGAACGACGCGTAACTCCTTTGCGGTACGGCTCTCTTTCAACCACTTTCGCGCCATTGGCCAGAGAGCAGACACATAACTCAGTCCGCTTCCCTGCCACCTAGCTAGTGCATCAATCGCGGCGACGTCATTCTGAGTTCTGACCACTCAACGAATGCTAGTGAAACTGGAGCCTGACAACTCGCGGGCAGTTGGACGAGGCTCCACCGCAGGCAGCCAGCGGCTAAATTTGGGCGGCTTGGCGATGTCGATGAAGAGTCCCACACTCGGGACCCCAGAAACGGATGTCGATCAAACCTCCTTGCGCCCGACCTCATTGTTGCCCAAGCTTCCTGGTGAGCTGGTCGGGTTATCCAGGAATCCATCGGCCAAAGTCAGCTGCCAAAATCTGTTCATTGAACGGTCAGTTCGGGCGGCGACACGGTCGATGCGGACTCTGCACCCGCGAACACAGTTGGTGCCACAAATTAAGCCTTCGACACACACGGGCTACTCGACACGCTTTCCCACCAACAGGCGGATGTTGCGGCACGAGGCTGAGCTGCGCCATCTGCCTTGGACTCTCGCGCGACGCGCGGAAGGCTATTACTTAGCTTTCCCATCGCCCACGTTGCCAAGCTCCAATCGACGACAACGGAATGCCGTTGTGTCGGCCCCGCCGCAACATGGCGTTGCGATACTTTGCTGCCGTCACAAGTCGCAACTTTGTCGCTCTAGCGATGGCTGGATATAAGGAAGCTTCGTTCGAGGCAAATGGTAGGCTCGAAATGAAGCTCATGAATCTCATGGAGCTCGCCGGTGGCCGCCGCGCTTCATGAACGGTTGACCTTCGCGACAATGTCGTGGAGAGGTCTAGTGATAGCGACGCTCGCAGGACTGTCTTCTCAAGCCGCAACACCTCGCGCCGCTAGCACCCAGACTCTGCCTCCGCTAAAGTTCAACGAGAACGGCACGTTTCAGATTGCCGTCTTCTCCGACTTCCACCTTGGCGAGTGTTCGTCCTTGCCCCTCTGTTGAACCTGGTGCTCAACGCCTCCCGCTGAAGCAGCAACAGACGAGTCGAGCAACGGCCCGGAGCAGGACCGCAACTCGGTCCGCGTCATCCGCGATGTCCTCAGCTTCGAGCCGCCGAACTTCGTCGTGCTCAACGGCGACCTGATCCACGGCGACAGCACGTACCTCGAAAACAGTACCCACTACGTTGACCAGATTATCCGCCCCATCGTCGACCGCAAATTGACATGGGCCTCTACTTATGGGAACCACGACTACGCGTACAACACAAGTGGACATGGGATCCTTGAGCGCGAATACATGTGGCCCGGGTGTCGGACCCAGAGTATGGTCAACACCACCGATGCCGGCACCACCAACTACTATCTCCCGGTCTACCCGGCGAATTGCACCGGTGGCACCGACTGTACCCCGGAGCTCCTCCTGTGGTTCTTCGACAGCCGCGGAGGCGTATACTTCCAGGGCGACTACCAGCCCAGCTGGGTTGACCAGGGCGTCGTAACCTGGTTCAAGCAGACCAACGACGCGCTCATAGAGAAGTACCAAAAGACTATCCCATCGCTCGCCTTCGTCCACATTCCCATCAACGCGACCCAGGCGCTCCAGACAGAGTCCAAGAATGGCGTCAGCGAGAATTACCAGCCCGGAATCAACGACGACCATCCCGTCGCGCAACAAGGAGCCGGCTGGTGCAAGAACGAGGCCGAGGACGAGGCCGACTACGAGACGTGCGTCTACGGCGGCCAAGACGTGCCGTTCATGCGCGCCCTGGTCTCCGTCCCCTCCCTCATAGCGCTCTTCTACGGGCACGATCACGGCAACTCGTGGTGCTACAAGTGGGACACGCAGCTCCCGGGCATGACGGTTACCGGCAACGGCATCAACCTGTGCTACGGGCAGCACTCGGGCTACGGCGGCTACGGCAACTGGATCCGCGGCGCCCGCGAGATCGTCGTCTCGCAGGACCTGCTCAAGGACCTGGCTGTCGACACGCACATCCGCCTCGAGTCGGGGCGCGTCGTCGGGGCCGTCACGCTAAATTCGACATTCAACAACGACTACTATCCCGCGACGCCGGACGAGAAGACTTGGGTGGGATACACGACCAACGGAAAGATTGATGTCTATACGGCGAATGGCACCAAAAAGGAGTCTTCAGCACTGCCAAGTTTTCGGAGTGTCGGCGGGTTGCGAGCAGTCATCACCTGGGTGCTTGTGGCATGCACACTGTTGGTGCTTTACGACATTTTCTGATGCGTCATGATACATTTCATGCGAATGCCTTTGCCTTTGATACCCCGAGCCATGCTTCCTTGTACCGCGCGGCAGCGTGGAGCTTGTCAGATGCCATGTAATGAAGGATGCCCGTCAACTGCTCTATAGTACTGCGAATAATTATTACTGTACCGTGAAACTATCATTGTATACGCCTTCAACATAATCGTACATTGCTTGCTCGGTCGTGTGCTCGTAAATAGGTTCAATGCATGTACAAGCATGTCATCTACCGCATCCATAAACATCCAAAGATGACTGGCACAAGAGCCAGCAAAAGCCACCATAGCTCAATCGTAAGCTTGGCTTGCAGACCAGACCGCCAGCGGCTTGATCTAGCGCGATGCGAGCACGATGTCGTCCCGTATACAAGGCAGCCTAGGCCCGGGCGGGACTCACATTCGACGTGCTCCCGGCGACGTTGCATCAGCAGGCTACCGACGTCAGCATCGTCACGACCATGGAGGCAGTTGGAGACTTACGGGACACTGCCGCGACAGAACCGAAGATCGCTCCCCAAGTCACAGCGCCTGTCGTTGGGGCATTCCAGGTGCAGGCGGCGCCGTTCCATCAACCAGTCAATCTTGAGTTCGATGCCTGTGTCGACAATGCTGTAAAAGTGTCTGCTGGTGTGTTTCAGGGACAGGGCGTCGGGGTAAATGAGGTAGTCTGCGATGGCGAGATGAATCTCTAGGGGAAGCGACGAGAGGCTTGACTTCGACACCTCTCGCTTCTTGATCGCCAGCTCGGTGTCGTCACACTCCACGGCGGGCTTCAGGGCCTTGCGCTGTGAACGCCGTTGTCGGCCAGTGAAAGCCATTCTCACGCAGGAAGGAGCTGGGCAATATTTCCGCGAATGGCTGAAGAATATCGGAGATGCGAACCAGCCAAACAGCGCCCGCCGTCTATGATAAGTACTCTGCTGCTGCCTTCACGATGGATCTGCGCCGCAAGAGGGCCAGGGTGTGTCGAGCTGAGGCAACTTGAGGCAACCCGCCCAGGCACCAGGCCCCAGCGCTGGGGTCGTGGCTGCGCGCAGCTCGTCGCCCATTATACGAGCCCGGCTCGTAATGTGATTGGCTGCCCTTGAGCAGACAGCGATGTAGAGTTGAGAATCTGAAGCCGTGAGGTGAACAGGCACGCCGCTTTGGGGAGAGGCTGAACTCTCGGTAAGTTGGCCTTGCTGCAGAAGGTACCTACGTTATCATGGACCAGTCGCTACGATGGCTCGACTAAGCCAACCAGGCTTGGTCACGCTGAACTCGCCAATGGAAACCGGGAGGGCCATTGTGAGCTGTCAGTTACGGCATTACGCGTCGAATTCGATGGCTGAAGGACTTCGAGGAGATCGGCAGGGCTGGTCGAAGAAATCGGGAGTGCCATGGGCCGGATAAGCACTAAGACCGCTGAAGGCTCCATGTTCCCCTCGCTAATACGAACGAAAGGAGGCCTGTAACTGGGTCAGTGCTGCCTAAAAAAGCTCGCCACGTGACCCCGCGCCTCGCTCGCGCAACGCCTCGCGCAGAGGTGAATGATAAACGCCACAGCCGTTCACGCACGACATGTCGCCACCTGCTCATCCTCAAGCGCCATGAATAATTGTCGCAGAAGACATGGCTAACTCGCCTGCGCTGGATAGTGACAGTGAATATGGCTACGACTTCACTCTCGAGGAGGAGCTGCAGCTGATTCAACTCGCTGCCGAGGCCAGCGCGAGCCAGGCTCAGAGCTCACAACCACCGTCGTTCAGGCGGGAGACGAGCGTGACGGTTGCTATAGACTCTATACCAGAGCGGGCCGACGGTTGCATTGGCAATGATGGCGCTTTCGCTACCCCCCATACATTCGCGCATGGTCTGGGGAGTCATGAGACTGTCGCCGCCGCATATGGGCGCCAACCATGTCGAAGCCCTGCAGCGGCGACACAGCATGGCGTGTCATCACTATCTTCGGTTCATGAAGACGTCAGCTACCCCGATTGTACGTTGACGGTGCGAAATATACACGGTTGGAGACTGGCTGACTGACTCGCAGCGCATAGTGAGCCGTGCGTTGTCTAATCTCGACGATGACGCCCCTGCGCCAACACACATGACGCTGGAGGATGGCTCCGACACTATGCAAGACGATCGGTCGCCCTTGCAAAGATTCCGAACATATCCCCGGAAAATGCTGTCCGTAAGCGATTTAACTGCCGGGGCTTGGTGTGAGTTGCAGTACTGGTACACGCTCACGAGGCTGCCTGGTGGACGACGAACGAGGACAGCTGCCATGAAGGGGGGCTCCAAGGTTCATAAGGAGCTGGAAGACGAGGTTCACACGACGGTGAAAGTTGACGTCTTGACCAAGGAAGATGGCTTCGCGCTGAGGCTTTGGAACCTGATCCAGGGTCTAAGAACGTTGCGAGAGACGGGGCTGACACGCGAGCTCGAGGTATGGGGCGTGGTGGATGGCAACCTGGTCAACGGAATCATCGACGGTGTCAGCTACGAGAACCCCAACCCAGAGTTTGAGGAAGAGCTCTCGAGCCAAGAATCTCAAAAAGACTTGAGGCAGTCGGCGCTCACGGATTACTTTCCGCCTAAGAACAGAAGGCACGGCGGGCCGCCGCGCCCAAAGATATACTTGACCGACGTCAAGACTCGGGGCAGCATGGCACCTGTATCCAAGTCGCTACTTCGACCCGCAAAGATTCAGCTGCTTTTGTACCACAGATTCCTGTCAGAGATGGCGGCGGGGGAGCTCGACTTTTTTAGAGTGTTCCGACGTTATGGACTTGATGCGGATGATCAGTTCTCTGACGGCTTCCTGGCTCAAATCGGAGACTTGCACGAAGAAATGTTTTTTGACGCGCCTTCGAGTCCGACAGAGACGGAAAACGGGCCTGTCAACTCCGAAGTGGACGAAAGCAAAGGAGACGACAATATTTCAGGCCTGAGCGTGCCCAAGTTCTTTGTGGGAGATGACTTGATAAAATATCAGACCCTTCGGGAGCTCTTGCCGTTGGTACGCAAGGAGATCAAGCTCACCTTTCCCGAAGGCAGGGAGTCGTTAGGCCACATGCTTCGCGTGCAATATGTACACCGCGAGGATGGCCGAGAGCTAGACGTGCATGACTTTCCCGTTTCCAGACAGGCGCTGGATGCGTATTTGGAAAGGTACATGGCCTGGTGGCGTGGCGAGCGAGAGGCAAAAGGCGTGGATATCGAAGAAGCCTTCAAGTGCCGGAGTTGTGAGTTTGCGTCCGGCTGCTCTTGGCGACAGTCTCTAGACGAGGAACGATTACACAGGGCGCAAACAAAGATGTCGGCGGCGTGGCAGGCGGCAAATATGCCACAGGGCTCTTAGGTTCTGAGGGACGGCCACAGCGTTGTACCTTGCGAGCGTCTGAATTTCCCGGGAACGGTGGCTTACTTACTATGGGTCGCACTCCGAGCCGCCTGTTGAGACACTTCAGCCGTTGTTGAAGTTTGATTCTGGATTTATGCAGGAAGAAGGCAGCATGAGTCACGGCGGAAGCAGCAAGGAACATGAGAAAAGTGCGGATACCCACTGGGAGCGTTCCCATACTCGAGGGTTTACGAATGATGAAACATGTTGCTAGCATGCCAGGGCAATGATGAAGCCGCGGAATTGGAATTGAACAAGAAATAATGTTGACATCTTGCTTTGAATGATATAGTCTGGAATACGACGTCTTTCTCAGGGATACACCTAATCTCCTCGACATCTTGGAAAGCTTTTGGCTTTCAGGTCACAAACAATTTACCATGAGTGCCCTGACAGGTTGTTAGGCACGGTGCTTATGTGATGTTACTCTTTGCCAATATCCGGCCGGCCAACGTCCTTGCTGACGCGGAACATCGAATTGTCGGGGTGGTCGACTGGGAGTTCACCTATGCCGCCCCCTGTCGAGCTTGCATACTCTCCGCCTGATGGGTTCTCCTCGTCATGCTTGAGGAGTGGCAAAAGGGGTTGGACGATTGGGCCGCCAAGTACGAACCGCGTCTTGAAACCTCCCTTCGGGCCATGGAAGCCAAGGAGTGCGAGTTTATAGAGAAGGGCCGCCTCAACCAGTCGCAGGTATTGTCTGCACACATGCGCCGCAGTTGGGAAACGGGTGAGTTCTGGGTCGCGTACGCGGCGCGCAAGACCTGGGCGTTTGATGGCATGGGCGTTTGATTGCATCTTTTGGAGGGCTCTCAACACGCTTCTTCGGGCACGATGTGGACGCTTTCATGGAGAGACTGAAGTTACTACCGTCTAAACAAAACGCCACCAGGGAAGGATCTGTGAAGAGGAAAATGCGAGAAAGTGAAGAGCGTACGTTGATCGATTGGTATGCTGAGGAGTCCGAGTCGAAGTTGCCGCCAGACATTCTCGCTACAGGCTGAACAGCAGGATGCACCGGACGTGCTGTGAAGCAGCCGAAAATGAAGCCAAAGCCAATAGCCGAGAAGAGGCTGAGGTACACAGCCAGAAGTAGTTGTGCAGCCAGTGAAGATCGGCTACTGGATTGCTAGGCTAGAGATCATACTGGAAGTCTAAGAGGAGCTCTTGACCTCTCAGTTGGCGAGCCCCCATTTTAAGTCGCATAATTCAATGGAGCACGGTAAGAGTGATCTGCGCCGGGCCCCTTCTCCATGATCGGTGAAGCGCACAGTAATTGTACACCACCTGTATTGCCTGATCGACAGTGACATCTGATGAGACGGCGACTCTTCAAGGGCATCGAAACGTACGCTCCTTGTTGTGTATTCCACCTGGCCTCAATGAATCACATACACTTGGTGTTTCTCTCTTATCCGGTGCTGAATGTATCATTCCTGTCGAGCGCTTCGACTTTCTCAGCCTCCCACCTTCTTATCGTCCGACATATTTTTGTCTGTTCGAACAAAATCTCCTGCTCCACATCGGGAACCCATCTCTTCACAAGGACATAGCCTGGGTCCTGCTGGATTCTGGCTATCAGAAATGCCTTGAGAAACATGGGAATTCTATACTTACCGAGTCAACGACGAAGTCAACGTCGAATTTGCTAAGCACCTCGAGAGACATATCCTTTCTGGAAAAGCGAGTCCATGTTGGGGTGGTCTTCTCTCCCTGTTGATGGATTCTCCTCTCCCGTGCAGTTGAAGAACCATACAGCTTGGAGGTAAGCCCAGCGCTAGAGGGCTCATCCCGCCCAAGGTTCCTTGGCCGAATGTCTCCATCTGTTTTGGCAGCACTACCTCCGCTTCGTGCTTTCTTCATTTTGATATTTTCGGCGAGCAGCTCGTCGGCGGCCTTCCTTGATAGCATGTCCGCTTCGAAATGCAATATGTCACCTCCATCAAGATTGCGTTTTATTGCGGGGTCGTTCACGTTTCGACTCGAGGATTCTCTGGAATATCTTTCTCGAAGATCAAGTAGTTGTTTTTCGAAGGGCTCTGTTAAATTCTCAATAGTCCTTTTATCCAAGGACTCACCTGGCTCAGTCGGCCCTCTCTTAGTTTGACTGGCATGGAGATTTCGAATGAGTCTCATAAAATATTCCTCTTCCCGTCTGAATTCTGCATTTTTCGTATCGTCCGCCCCTTGGGAATTGTTTTGGGACTCCCATTCGTCATTGTCTGACTCTTGGTCAGAATGGCCCAAGGCCTCATCTTTCTGCTGACTCGCTGTGTTGGTGTTCACGTCCACAGGGGGAAGCGCAAAGAGTGACAACTCTTCTTGGTGGTGGCCAACATGGCGTTGGTATTGTGTCAAGGAGCTCTGAAGCTCCCCACAGAGCGGGCAGACCCGATTGGTGTGGATTGAAAATTGTGCATGGAGCTTGATGAGAGCATCTGCTTGATTCGCCAAGGCTGGACCTGAATGCGCCGTGTAGAGGTGCTTTTTGCACTCAAATGCCGATGCAAATACTTTGTCGCATCCCACTGGGCATTTATATAGGACCCAATGGTTTTGTTGCATATGAAGAATCCATTCGTGACGTTGTGCAAAATCTTGATCGGCAGTGGTGCAATGTCTCTCCAAGCAGACGTACGGCCGCAGGTCCTCGTAGACATGTTCTCTGTGATATGTAAGCAGTCAAGGAAAGTGTGGTATAATATTTGGACGAAGCCTACTTCCAGAGGACTCTAGTCGTTGCAGTTATCATCATGAAGCAAAAAGGGCACTCAAATGATCCGCTGCTTGCCTCCGTAGGCAATGGAGGGACGCGAAGTCGGTCCACGTCTGTCATGGTCGTAGCAAATGATGTTTGAGTAGCACCTCCGTCTGATTGGTCGTCTATACCGACGCCATGAGAATCCTCAATCATCATCTTTTCGGGTATCACCGAGGCCGTTGTGCTTGGGGGCACGGTCTCATTGTTGACCAAGCCATGGGCAAGTTTCCAATGATGCGCTTGGCGGTATTTAAAGTACTGTCTCCGTCGAGATATGGCCTTGCCCAGCCTTTCTGCAAGCCACAAAGGTATCGAAGCGAAATTAGACCGGACATGCTGAATGTCAAAAGGTTCAAAATGTGATGTCTCCGTAGATGGCGAAGCAATGAAGCGATCATGAGGTGCTGGATTTCTGATGCTCAGACTTAGCCCGAGAAGACAATCGACCACATCTGAAACGTCAAGTACGATCTGATCCAGCTCCGTTTCCGGCATATCTTCATCATCATCAGCAGCCTCAAACTGAAATGCGCCGCCTTCAACGTGAGACTCATCGTCGGCTAGCTGATCCCATGGCGTTCTTGTTCCAGACAAAATAGCCAGAGCGTCTGCAAAAAGACCCTGAAGCTCTTCAAGAAGTGCCACCACCCTCTCTCTGATGTGCGAGGCATCGCGAAGTTGAAACACCAGCGACCTGGTCCCGGACTTTTGCGCGCCTATGTTGCTGGACCATATTTTGAAACGACTCTGTTGGTCTCTCAACTTGAAGAGAGCGTCTTTATTTCCCTCCGGCTCTGTGCTCTCCAGAGCTTGAACAAGATCGCAATTGAATTTCAGGCATCGCTTCACCAGAGATGGTATGCTGGTCTCGGCCATCTCATCGGTGCAATTCTGTAGATGCTGCTCTGGACGTGACTGGAGGGCTTTCGTTGCGTAGCAGGCGCGTCACTAGTGTGTATGTTAGGAAGAGAGCCTTAGACTAGTCATGTGGATCAAGGCTTGTATTTATACTTACATCCAATAAATCCTCGAGGAAGCTATTCGTAGCCCGTCTAAACAAGTTACAGTATGCTATGGCAGAGAACCAAAGGAGTATAAACCAACACGAGGGTCCGGACTGAAATCTCGACGGACTTTCGGTTCTTGTGAGGGGAACATGGAGCGACACAAGGGATCCAGACCTTTTTAGGTTGACAATACTACCCTCTTGTACTCCGTAAGCGCCGCATATTGGTGGGCTGTGCATCGGGTAACCCGCCATCATGATTTGTCACCATCATCACCCCGCCCGAGCTGAAGGCTTTTTCCACTTGTGAGCTCTTAACCTCGACTTATGACATATCCAGAGTCAATCGTGGACTGCACCCGGGCATGGGCATACCATCATGTCTGGATTCGAGGTAGCAGGTATTGTCTTGGGGACCATACCCTTCGTCATTTCAGCCCTCGAGCACTACCGCGACGGAGTATCGACGATCCAGAGGTGGCGAAAATATGACCGTGAACTGAGGACCCTCAGTCGAAATCTGAGCATTGAAAAGGTCAAGCTTCAGAACATTTGCGAGAGGCTTCTCGTGGGGCTTGCGCCACCATCGCACATTGAGCTGATGATTGAGAAGCCGTTTGGATTCTTATGGCATGACGAGACAGTAAGGAGAAAGATACGGGCAAGACTTGGTGGCTCATTGCAAATTTTCGAGGTTACAGTGGAGGATATGAGGACTGCCATTGCAGAGATGATGAAGAGACTCAATCTGAGTCCAGACGGCCAGGTAGATCATGCCACGCCTATTTTTGGGGAAAGTAAATTAACATTTAGGTCGATCCCAGATCAAATGGGCCGAAAGGTCATCTATAGCGAGGGAGTTCAAGCGGGCTTCTTTCACAATCAGTCGATCGAGCTATGCAGACCTATTATCAACCATCAGAAACGGCATTGCGGACTTGGAGACTCTGACAAACCAAAATGTGTCTCTCGAACCGGAACGTCTCAAGTCGTCACAGGTAAAGATGCTGACAATTCTACGGGACATATCTCTTGGTCTATATCATGCATTGCGACTAAGTCTCGCGTGCACATGTGACCACGACGTTAACTTGAAGCTTGCCACACGAGCCGCGGATATCATGTATGGAGAGAATGAACGCAAAGTTCTACAAGACCTCGACTTGCACTTGGCGCTGTCATATCCACAAGTTGTATCAGCTATGGCTGATGGTGCCGCCTGTCGACAATGGGAAGAATTGCGGATATTGGCGGTGCCCCTCGATGAGACAATGGCATCCAGTGCGGACAAGGAGCCGGGACCAGACGAATCTATACCAATGGATCGGAGCGACAAGGGGAAAGGGAAAAGAATCAACTTCCAATCCTACTCGTTCTCGTCCTCATTTTCCACAACAGCGACTTTGGTTCAAACGCGTACTGCAACCGCCTCACTGAAGAGTTTGTCGCTCACGAGCACTCCGAAAGCAGGATTGCCCAATCTCGAGCCGATCTTGGACCTCTGCACAAGGATCCGAAAAGTACAGAAGCAGGGACAGACGGAGTGCTATGGATTCATTTCAGACGGAGTATCTGAGAAGATCAAAAGCTTTAACATTTACCCCGTCGCCACCAGGGGTGATGAGGACCCGCCAAGGTGGCTCACGGTGTCCCTGACGGAAGCACTGAGGAGGACAAATAAAGCCCCCCCGCTCAGCTACAAGGACAGAGTACGGCTGGCTGTTGTGATCTCGACGAGTGTGTTGCAGCTCCACAACACCCCATGGCTACCTCGCACGATATCCACGGACGACATTCTTTTCATGGCAAGGGAAGATGAGTACCTGTATACGGACGCTTTTGTCACAAAACGTATGCCAGAAACAGACAAAGAAGCCAGCGTATATGACCCCTCCAGAATGAGGCGCAACCCAACGCTGCTGTCGCTGGGCTTCATCTTGATTGAGCTCCTCCTAGGGCAGACATTGGGAGCCCAAGAAGAGATCTCGACCAGCCTTGACCTCGAGCGATACTACGCCGCTCAAAGTCTGCTCCCTCGGGTGAGGCACGAGAGCCTGAATTACTTTAGTGCCGTCAGCAGATGTCTCGATGGAGAGCTGCATCAGCATCCGATCGGTTGGGAGCAGCAGGATTTTCGGCAAAGCGTGTACTCGGGCATCGTGGCGCTGTTGGAGAAGGATTTAGACGTCTTGTAACGAATTCATGAGATCCCCCCTTCCTGGAACTGGCATGAAGCAGAGTTACAATTCCGACGCTTCCACTCGTGTCTCCGCCGCTGGCACTGGCCAGCTGGGCTCCAAAGATGAAGTCTCAGAGACGGCCCTTGACGGCCAATTGACCGACAGTCGATTATTTCACGTTTGCAGGATTGCATAAAGCTCGATGCGTGTGATCTGCGCCAGGCTATGTCTTTGCGATGATCTCTTAAGCGCACAAGCCTTGCAAACCACCTCTCCCCGGTCCTAAAGATCGTGTGTCCTAGAGAAAGTCCTACAGCCAAGTCCTGCGATGACATCGAAGGCAGCAAAAGCGGAACCAATTGTGGACATCCCTGGCTGTGTTTCTAGAGGCTTCCCGGCCCCCACTGCTGGACGCTACAGGGCCTTGAGGGCATGCTGGTGCCTGTGGTTGCCCCTCCACCCCGCCACCCCTCCATCGCTCAGGCCCCGCTTTCGTCACCTTGACACCCGGTGATCCCACCTGCATTACCTCATCAACGGTCGTCTCTGGCGACCTCGCCTCTCCTCCTCTTGCTGCCTCCACCACGCCTTCTGCTCAACCACGAACTACCAGCCTGCATCTCACGCATCGCAACCGCAGGGCCCAAACGCACCCTGCCACATCACTTCCAGAGTCGTCATCGCCAGCGACGCACTTCCCTCCTCCCGCAACAAAATAAAAGAGCCCTTGGATCTAGCATCTTGGTGGGGGCTGTGCTCAACCTCGGTGCTGGATCTCCGTCTTCAAGATTTCGTCCCCAGCAAAGACAGGAACGCAGGGGAAGCGAAAGTTCTCCAACGGAGAACCCGAAACCTCTAACAAGCGGACCATGGCGGTAAGTCTGTTTCCGTCCAACTGTTGTTGCCATTGCCGTGCTCGTTAGACGGGACGTCGTCCTTGCCAGCTACGCCGTTTCACAGGACCCCCAAGCTGACAAATATACCTCTTTGCGCCTACAGGGCCACAAGCTCCCCGAGGTCGACCTTGCGACCCGAATGCAGGTCGACGACTCTGTCGTCGGCACCAGCGAGATCGATGAGGCCCTCTACAGCCGACAGCTCTATGTCCTGGGCCACGAGGCCATGAAGCGCATGGGTGCCTCCAACGTCCTCATCCTTGGCCTCAAGGGCCTTGGTGTCGAGGTCGCAAAGAACATCGCCCTGGCTGGCGTCAAGAGCTTGACGCTCCATGACCCGGCTCCCGTGCAGCTCGCCGACCTCTCGTCCCAGTTCTTCCTCACCGAGGCCGATGTTGGCAAGCCGCGAGACGAGGTGACGGCTCCTCGAGTGGCTGAACTCAATGCATACACTCCCGTCAAGGTCCACCAGTCACCTGGGTAAGCCGTGCTGCTTCTGAACCGGCCCTGTAGCCCAGTCTTTGCTAACCGTCCGCCAAAGCCTCGACGACAATTTCTCCCAATTCGACAAGTACCAGATCGTTGTCTTGACCAACGCGTCCATCTCCTCTCAGAAATCCATCGCAGACTACTGCCACTCCAAAGGAATCTACGTCGTCACCGCCAACACCTTTGGCCTCTTCGGGTCCATCTTCTGCGATTTTGGCGACAAGTTCACCGTCATCGACCCGACGGGCGAGGCCCCGCTGAGTGGCATCGTTGCCGGAATCGACGAAGAGGGTCTTGTGTCTGCGCTGGACGAGACTCGACATGGGTTGGAAGATGGTGATTATGTGACGTTCTCCGAGATTGAGGGAATGGAGGCCTTGAACGGCTGCGAGCCCCGGAAGATTACCGTCAAAGGCCCATACACTTTCTCCATCGGCGATGTCGCGGGCCTCGGACAGTACCAGCGCGGTGGCATGTACCAGCAGGTCAAGATGCCCAAGCTGATCAGCTTCAAAAACTTCACATCAGCCCTGAAGGAGCCCGAGTTTGTCGTGTCCGACTTTGCTAAGTTTGACCGGCCGCAGCAGCTCCATCTCGGTTTCCAAGCTCTCGAGGCTTTCCAGCTGTCCAATGGTCGTCTTCCCAAGCCCATGGACGAACAAGACGCTGCCGTGGTTCTAGGCGCCGCCAAGAAGTTTGCCGAGGAGGAAAAGCTCGACATCCAGTTGGACGAGACGCTCCTGAAGGAGCTTAGCTACCAGGCTATGGGCGACCTCAACCCGATGGCTGCCTTCTTCGGCGGAATCATTGCGCAAGAGGTCCTCAAGGCTGTGTCTGGAAAGTTTCAACCAATCCAGCAGTGGATGTACTTCGACTCACTCGAATCTATCCCTACTTCCACCACGCGAAGCCCTGAGCTTTGCAGGCCTGTTGGAAGTCGATATGATGGCCAAATAGCCGTCTTTGGTACCGAGTATCAGGAAAAGATTGCAAACCTGAAGCAGTTTTTGGTTGGTGCTGGCGCCATCGGCTGCGAAATGCTCAAGAACTGGGCCATGATGGGTCTCGGCACTGGACCCCAGGGCAAGATCTTCGTGACGGACATGGACTCTATTGAAAAGAGCAACTTGAATCGACAGTTCCTGTTCCGCGCCGCAGATGTCGGTAGCATGAAGAGCGACTGTGCCGCTCGGGCGGCGGAGCGAATGAACCCACAGCTCCAGGGGCACGTGGAGACCCTGAAGGAGAGGGTCAGCTCAGACACGGAGCACATCTTCAACGAGGAGTTTTGGCAGAGCCTGGATGGCGTCACCAATGCCTTGGACAATGTTGAGGCGAGAACGTATGTCGACAGACGCTGTGTCTTCTTCCGCAAGCCCCTTCTCGAGAGCGGGACTCTGGGAACCAAGGGCAACACTCAAGTTGTCCTGCCACACTTGACCGAGTCGTACTCGTCTTCTCAGGACCCCCCGGAGAAGGAATTCCCGATGTGCACCATCCGAAGCTTTCCCAACCGGATCGAGCACACGATTGCGTGGGCTAAGACTATTTTCGAGAAATCCTTCGTGACCGGCCCGGAGACTATCAACCTGTACCTGACACAGCCCAACTTTTTGGCAACTGCGATGAAGCAGGGAGGAAACCAGAAGGAGACGCTGGAGACGATCCGCAATCTCCTGACGACCGAGCGACCTCGCACATTCGAGGACTGCATTGCCTGGGCCCGTATGCTGTTCGAGACCGAGTTTTCCAACAAGATCCAGCAGCTGTTGTACAACTTCCCGAAAGACTCCGAGACTTCCAGCGGCACGCCGTTCTGGTCTGGCCCGAAGCGCGCCCCCGACGCCTTGAAGTTCGACCCCAACAACCCCACTCACTTTGGCTTCGTCGTCGCGGCAGCGAACTTGCACGCCTTCAACTTCAACATCAAGTCGCCCGGCACCGACAAGGCCATCTACCTGCGAGAGTTGGAGAATGTCATCGTTCCCGACTTTTCCCCCGATGCCAACGTCAAAATTCAGGCCGATGACAAAGAACCCGTATGCTGCAA
This sequence comes from Tolypocladium album, assembly GCA_024341135.1. NCBI lineage: Eukaryota > Fungi > Ascomycota > Sordariomycetes > Hypocreales > Ophiocordycipitaceae > Tolypocladium > Tolypocladium album. The sequence goes on from JALHCF010000081.1 coordinate 248,434, forward strand.
CCCCTTTGATGGAACTCGCCCGTGGAACCGAAGCTAACTTGCTGCCAGGACCCCAATGCCAACACGAACTTCGATGATAGTGACGAGCTAGACAAAATCACTGCCAGCATTCCATCACCAAGTACTCTTTCTGGCTTCCAACTACAGCCTGTAGAGTTTGAGAAGGACGATGACACGAATCACCACATCGACTTCATCACGGCGTGCAGCAACCTCCGCGCCGAGAACTACAATATCGAGCCTGCGGACCGTCACAAGACCAAATTCATTGCAGGCAAGATCATCCCCGCGATTGCCACCACCACGGCCCTCGTCACCGGACTGGTGGTTCTTGAACTTTACAAGGTCATCGACGGCAAGAAGGACCTCGAGCAATACAAAAACGGCTTCGTCAACCTGGCGCTACCGTTCTTTGGATTCAGCGAGCCCATCGCCAGCCCCAAGGTCGAGTACATGGGTAAAGATGGTAAGGTGACGATGGACAAGATTTGGGACCGGTTTGAGGTGGACAACATCACTCTGCGGGAGCTCCTGGACTACTTCGATGCCAAGGGTCTGAGCGTGAGCATGCTCAGCTCCGGCGTCAGCCTGCTGTACGCCAGCTTCTTCCCTCCCGCCAAGCTCAAGGAGCGCTACTCCATGAAACTTGGTGAGTTGGTCGAGTTCATCTCCAAGACACCCATTCCTCCTCACCAGAAGGAGGTCATCTTTGAGGTTGTTGTGGAGGACATGAACGAAGAGGATGCCGAAGTGCCGTATATCAAGGTCAGAGTTCAGTAAGCAGCGAAATACCGTCAAGGCGGAATGGGTTACGAGTCTACACAGTAGCGATTGGTGTCTGGAGACGATGCACAAAATCATAGGGAAGACTTGTACTCGCGCAGAGATTAGATAGAGATGAATGAACAGCTCTTGTGAGTACCCGCAACGCTGCGCGTTCTCTTACAAATCGCGAGCCCAGGCGATGAGGAACAGAGGTATGAACACGTGGGAGGAGGTCTTCCATGATCGTGACATGAATACACAAGCACAGCATTGACCTACCTCGGTATCTCAGGTACATAGGTAGAGGAATGCGGCGCTGAGTGCTCCGTACCCCAGTGATGAATCACTGATTCACCGTCTAATTTGCTTCCCCAGGGCGACACCCGAGCTGAGCTGAGGGGTCGCATGGGAGAAGGCTAAAGCTTTACGTCACGATTAGCAAGCCGCTCGCCGCCCGCCACGCCCCGCTTGCGACGAGACGGTTGACCAGTTGACGGGCAGTAGCAGGCTCAAATCATTAGGTCAGGATACTGTCACCCGGGAGATCAGTAAGCAATGGCACCTCGGCCTCATGCAGTAACATCTACCGCTCTGTCATTCCGCATAGCTCCAGCGGGCGGCTTGCATTTAAGAGCAGGTCGATGAACGTGCAACCGCTGAGCAGACTCGCCTTGAGAAGCGTCCACAGCTTGCACACCACTTCAACACGCCGCGCCCTGCTCATTGTGGCTTGCTCGTCCATACAAAGCAGCTCTATTTATTACAATATCTCGAATTTCTCAGGTCACACTCTGATCAGAATGGTATGAAAGTACCACCCCTCGTTGCTGCGAGCGGGGTTGCTAACGTTGCGGAGGCGAGCTCAGGCAAGCTCACCGACTGGGTCAAGCCGGGCGATAAATCTGGCGAGTTCAAGCGCCAGGTCAGCTCGTTCCGCGATTCCATTTCGCGCGAGAGCGGTGCGAAATACCCGCCCGAGAAGGGACGGTACCACCTCTTCGTTAGCTACGCCTGTCCTTGGGTAAGGCCGGCCCTATGATGTCCCCGTACTGTGAAAAACATGGTCAATGAGACGGTTGGCCTGATAGTTGAACAGGCCCATCGAACGCTGATTACGAGGAAGCTCAAGGGGCTGGAGGACGTCATCTCGTATTCCGTCGTTCACTGGCACCTCGCCGAGGGCGGCTGGCGCTTCGTGACCAAGGACGAGAAGCTACCTGGTGAGAACGTCATCCCAGACCCGATTGAGGGTCACGAGTCCTTTACCCACCTCCGCGACGTCTACTTTGAGTCGGAGAAGAACTACGAGGGGCGGTATACTGTGCCAGTGCTCTATGACAAGAAGACGAAGCGCATTGTGAACAACGAAAGCAGCGAGATTATTCGCATGCTCGGATCGGAGGTGAGCTGCACTCGAGAGGCTGTTGGTTCTGGAACACTATTGACATGCCTTGCAGTTTCCCGACTTGATCGACCTATACCCGCAGAGCCTTCGCAGCCAGATTGACGAGACTAACGCCTGGACGTACGACCTCATCAACAACGGCGTCTACAAGTCGGGCTTCGCGACGACGGCCGAAGCCTACGAGCGCAACGTCATCGCGTTGTTTGAGGCTCTGGACAGGGCCGAGAAGCACTTGAACACGCAGAGAGACGGACCGTACTACTTCGGCAAGGGCATCACCGAGGCCGACATTCGCCTGTGAGTTCCCCCCTGCCTCCCGTGCTGTGCGACGAACCACCTGGCTGACGGGCCTCACCAGATACGTGACGCTCGTGCGCTTCGACCCCGTGTACGTGCAGCACTTCAAGTGCAACATCCGCGACATTCGCTCGGGCTACCCGGCGCTGCACCGGTGGATGCGCAACCTGTACTGGAACCACGCGGCGTTCAAGGAGACGACGCAGTTCGACCACATCAAGTGGCACTACACGCGCAGCCACACGCAGATCAACCCGCTGTCGATAACGCCCGTGGGGCCGCTGCCGCACATCCTGCCGCTGGACGAGGAGGTGCCCGCCGCCAGGGCGGCCCCGGGGGGACCCAACGTGTCGTCAGACGTGTCAGGTCTCGATGTGGGGGTCATGATCGCATCGTGAGAGCACAATGCGCCTGCGCTTGTCGGTATTTCGAACGTAGGCATAGTGCCAGGTATGTTGAGGCTTGGTGCTCCGACAAGTTCGATCTGCGAGATCTCGTAACAGGCAAAGGCATGACGCAGGACAGGGCGGCACGGATTCAGGTTGGGAAGCTGTGAGGAGACGAGGTGCTGGGTGAGGTGGCTGTTGGAGGATCAACCATGATGTTATGTCCGTCTAGGTCAGAGTACCTTAGCAATGTCGAGCAAAAGTTCCCATGTTCAGGTCTGAGCTGCCCAAATCATGCGGCGTGCATCTGCAGCGAGCAGCCGGCGACGCGAATTCGCAACGGCGAACGCTAGCAATTGAAAGCTCTAAAGCAATGTCTCGGCTACCAAAGGTACCTACCTAAACCTTCGGGTCGTTACGACTCTTATCAGTGCCTTACCTACCTTACCTACCGTAAGGAAGGTATGCTTCAGAGACGGCGTCGGTTCTGGGCTTCTGGCACTGACTCGCTCTGTCAACCAGGGGACATGGGTCACCTGACTGGCCCCGGCGACCAGCCTGCGCTAGGACCGATCAGTCGAAGCATCCGTTGGAACCTCGAAGAACTGGCCCAAGCGCCATGTACCCGGTACAGCTGGCAGGGCCTACCGCCACCTGTTCACGCCTCAGGCGCCATCGCCCCCAGGTCACAACGACCTGCATCTCCGTCGTGCAGCCACCCCCGGCAGCCCTCCTCAGGTTCAACGCCAGCAATCACACTTCTCCCACTGACCGCATCCCATCACAACTCCCTCATTATCACCACTCTCCCACAGCTACGACACATACTCTTTTGCCGCCCGCAAACTTCCCTCGCCGCTTGTTGCCCGCGTCCCCGCAGCAGACCTTGAGCACGCAATCTCGCTTGTGCCTGTGCAAGGAGTCGTACTGCTGGTTCCGCGCGACGACAAACAGCTCCACTGCGACCAAGCCATTGAAACACGCATTCCTCAAGCCCTCCGCAGCCGCAATCCCGCATCCGTCACCCTTGAAGCCTCCTGCGCTTGCGATAACCGTTCTTCAAACAGCCATATTTCCTCTTCCTCGAGGATTGCCAGCCATCCGACCGCCTAGCACGCCTCCATCGTCGGCCAGCGCGTTGATACCCGATTTCGGACCTCCACCCGCTTCGTACCACCCTCCCCTGCGGCGACCGGCGGCCGTTCCGTCAGATGGGCATCGCAGCTCCGCCGCCCTGATATGGCCCCTCGATACTCAGCAGATTTTCTGCTGCACCTGCGGAATTCGCCTCTATGCACTCGACCTGACAACCTCCCCCCCGCCGAGGAGTGGATGGGGTGAGTTGGGCCCTCCTGGCGGCTGGTGGCTGCCTGATTCTAACGTCTGCCACAGCGCATCGCCCGAACAACTTCGAATCCAAAGCAAATCCACTGTTGATAACCGGCGCGGTACCAATGATAACCTGCCTCTGCTCGACCAGACCAATCGGCGGTCAGGCTCCGACCGCCATGCGCCCTCGCGCAGCAGCGCAAGTTCGTGCTTCTCCGCATCCCTTCGGTCCAGCGTCTAGCTGCAAGCTAACCATGTGTCCTCCCAAAATTCAGACCCCGACGACATTGTCTTTGGCCCGCCTCGACTGGCCTTTTCGTCCGCCAGGGGCAACAAGACGTTGGAAAATGAAAAGGGCATGAGAGATGCCGATCCTCAAAGCCGAAACAATCCTCGAAACCGCAATGGAGAGTCTGATGTAGACCGGCTGCGCGACGGCCGCAACTCGAATCTCCGTCGCGGCGATGCCGACCAGGATAGCGATGGCTGGAGCATGGTGAAGCCGCGCAAGAGCTTCGGCGCTGAGGGTGCTGAGCGCTTTCACGGCAAGATGGGTGGCAATTTCAGAGACGAAAGGCGGTCAACGAGGGACCGAGATGACCGAGACGCTCCACGTGATCGCCAAGCCAGAGGATTTGACACCTTCGTTCGAGGCGGCGACGCGACGGCTGATGGAGGCGAGGGACGAACACGAAATGGAACGAGCAGGAGCAAGCTCGAGACCTGGCGATCTGGCGAAGCCGCCAAAGACCCTGTTCCTCCGCTTCCCCACACGGAGAGGCGCGATCGAGACCGGACTAAGAGCTGGCGGGACCGAGACAGCAGAGATCCAGAGCCGGCGGAGGACCGTGGCAGCGGCAGAGCCTCTGACAGAAGATGGGGTCGGGACCGCGATCAGAGGGTTGAGCGAGAGCCCGAGTGGCTGGACGAGCCCCATGTCGAGCAGAAGGAAGCCCACACCCAGCAGGACTTCCAGAAATGGATGGAACACATGAAGGCTGCTAAGAGCAGCGCTTCTGCTGCCAGCAAGTCCGCCGCTGCTGGACCAACTGAGGCCGTTGTTGAAGCGTCCAAGCCCGCAGCACCATCGCCTGCCGTGGAAGTGGGCCCCGACAAGTTCTTCATGGCCTTTGGTTCCAACGCCAGTGTCGATACTGCCAGCCCTTCTGAACAGAAGGAGGCAAGCAGCAAGGCCAAGGCTGCAGGGAAGTCCTCGAGATTCACATCCTTCTTTAATTCTCAGCCTCAGCAAGATGGGCGGTCGAGGATCGAGGTTTCCTCCCCACTCACTGGGCCCCCTGCTGCTGCAGCTCTCTTTCCTGGATCTGGAGTAAACATGGGAGCGGGTCACCCTTCGGGTGCTCCTCCGCCCCCTGAAGAAGAGCGTCAAGCTTTCCAACAATTGCTCGCCAAGCTCCAAAAACAGAGCATGAGCGCCACTCCTCCAGGCCCATCCCCGTTCCCAGCTCCGCAGCAGGGCAACGATGCTGGGAAGCGAAACGCCATTGCCTCGCCGGAGTCATTCCAGCAATACGGTGGGGAGCGGCGTGATGGGCCCATGGGACGGCCAGCATCTCAGCCCCCTCATGAAATCCTGGCTCCTCGCCCACAGCAACAGTCTGCGCGCCCCGACCAACTCCTTCAGGACCTTGTCGGCCACCATCAACGCCTGTCAAGCCAGGGATCCGGACGGGCCGAGCCAAACACGGCCCGCAACAACAGCAACACCGAGTTCCTGATGAACTTAATGAGAGCGGCGCCAGACGCGCAGCGCCCAGAGCAGCAGGCCCGCATGCCGCAGCCGCAGCCGCAGTCGCAGCCGCAACACCAGCACCACAAGTCGGGACAGATGACCCCTTATAGCGAACGAGAGCCCGATTTCGCCGCACGAGATAGCCGTGGAGGCCAGCGCCAGATGCGGCCTCAACCTCCTCCAGGCTTTCCTATGGACGAAGCCTTCCACAGCCCAGAGCAGGATCAGCGTCAGAGCCAGCCTACCCAGATCTTGCAGCGACCACCGCCACCTCCGGGCTTGGACCAGATGCCCCCCGACTGGATGGCCAGGGGAGGGCAGATGCCGCCACCGCCGCCTCCTCAGCAGCAGCAGCAGCAGCAGCAGCAGCGCGGTCCGATGATCCCACCCCCTGGGCTGGCCGGTGGGCCCAACCGCAATATGCCCATGCCGCACATGTTCCCGCCGAACTTTCCTCCCGGTGCTATGCCTCCGCCGCCTGAGGCAATGGGCGGAATGCATCCCCGTAACATGCCCATCCCACCACCCGGCTTCTTTGCCGGTCCACCGCCCCAGGGCTTCTTGCCTCCCGGTCTGGGCGGGTTCAACGGGCCCCCAGGCCCAGATGCTCACGCATTTGGCGGCTCCCCGTACGATGGGCGCATGCCTCCATCTGCGGATCGTGGCGCCAACTACGGCCGTCCTTAGAGCCACAAGGACTCTGCTTTTTGTCAGCTTGTTCGGGTATGACTTCGCTGGCAAACCCCGGCCGGCCGAGGATGGACGTCGGGTTTGGAAGGTTGAAAGGTGTCTGAAGCCGTTCAAGCTCTCCTTGCTGCCATATTGCTTGCAGAAATACCAATAGCTATAGCCACGAATGCCGCGCTCCGGCTGCCAACGGTGCGTAGGTTCTTGGAGGCCTGGTTGGAGGGCACGAGGTGGGAGTCATGTCACCAGTAGATGAGATAGCGGTGCCGTGGAATCAAGCGTGAGTGCCGTGTACAAAATATCTCGCTCGCAAGTGGTGATGAAGCAAGCCTCCCTGTGCTGCGTGATGCTGCGGCACTACGATGTGCATTCTCTGGTGTTTTGATAACACTTGTGTATTTAAATCTGACCTATGCACACATCCAAAAGGCTCACGTACAACGTCTCGGGAACCTCCCTTGTCTTTGACGGTTGTCACGCCAAAGGAGGCACCACCTTGGTCCCTCAACGCCACGCTCCAGCAAACAAACAAAAAAAGGGAATTAGATATTTATTAGCCCAGCGGCGTGGAGGCCATAGATCCAAATGATTCCCCGCGCAGCGCTACCCTCAGCCTGCGCGGTCCGGACGCGGGGGAACGTCTGCGGAGAGAGCTCTACTTCTTCATGCCCAGAAAGTTCCTCCGCTTCTTCTCCTTGTGGGCCTTGCCGTCCTGGGGCGGGGGCGCGGGGGCGCTGGAGGGCGAGGGCGCCGGGACCGAGGCGAGGTTCATGCCGGCCATGGCCTGCGTGGGCGGCGCGGCGGGTGCGGCGACAGGCCGGCTGGGGAGGCCGCCGGGGAGCGGTCGGCCGCCCGGCGCGGGACCGCCTCCGGCTCGCGGCGGCAGGCCTTGTCCCGGAGGGAGCTGGCGGCCGGGAGGTGGCGCGGGCCGCTCGAAGAGGTGGGCGGGCGCGCGAGGTTTGGGCCTCTCCATAGGGAGGTCGAGCTGTCGCTTGTCGCGGCTGAGGTCGCCTATCTGGCGGATGAAGAGCTGGGGCGTGAGCATGTGCGAGGTGGCGAGGATGATGTCGCGGCTGCGCTCCCTGCCGACTTCGTAGCATGCCCGGCTCTCGCTGTACGTCGCTCCTCCCGCCATGAAGACGATGATTCTTTGGCGGTTCTCCGGTGGACGCCGGCCGGCGGCGGCCCAGTTTGGCCGGCCGGCGCGCAGAGATCCGCCTTGTGCTGCCAACAGGTCCTCGTTAGGGTCCAATGGCGGTTTGACATAGGGGAATGTTGTCTGGTCCAGGGCGCCTCTGGAAAGCGCATCGAGCATCGGCTTCAGCACAGGCTCGAAGCGAGATAGGCTGTACTCGTCGCTCAGCTGCGCGCTTTTGGGGTCCCTGGGGAACAAGGGTGGAGGTATGTGGCGAGACTCCTTCAACGCATGTGATATTTTCCCTCCCAGGAATTCCATGTTTGCCACCACCTCGCCGTCCTGGGGCGGCAGAGACGCGTGAATCAGCAGCTTCTTGATGTCCTCCATGATGATGCCACCGCGGTAGAGCACGTAGATAATGATGAGGCGCAGCCGATCCCCAGGAACGATGGCCTCGTCGTCCAACAAGCGCACGGCCGACTCGAGAATGTTCTTTGGCTTCCTAAAGTCTTCATCCAGGCCGGTCGACAGCGTCTGCTCGACGGACGCAATGTCTGGGAGCTTGTTGTGCTGGAACCTGTTCATGCACTCCTGCGCCATGGTGAGGTGCAAAGAGTAGGCCTCCTTCATCTCCTGGAACTGCGGCAGACCTGCCAGCATGTCTCGGATGGCGCTGAGGTTCGTCGTGTCGGCGTTTTCGTTGGTGAAATGCGGGTTCTGGTCGAGGAACTTTTGGAAGTCACCCATCAGCTTGTCGATGGTGTCCTTCATGTGAGTATGTCTGTTGTCGACCCAGATCTTGTCCTTTTCGCCCAGCTCCATGTCCTTTTCCTGTGCCTCAGGCGTTCCTTCATTAATGGTCGTGTGGAAAGTGACCTTGTCGCCGTCCTTGATTGGGAGGAGATCATGCGCCATGGCTTGGTAGGTAAACTCGTGCACCAAAGGAGCCATGAGGTCCATTGACCGATCTGTGATGACTAGATTCGCCTGGGGTCTGTTGGACGGCGGTGGGAAGTTCGGATCCCAGTGTGCATACCCGTCCAGCTCCTCTTGGACGAATCTTGCCAGGTGCGAGCAAAGTACGCTGGCTTCGTGCAGGGGGTTCTTGGGTCGGTAGTATCGAACTTTGGGGTACTCTCCCAGCGTTATGCAAACACTCGCAATCTGTAGGATGCCATGAGTCAGCCGCACGCTTTCGACTATCTTGTAACAGCTGGGATGCAAAAACGTACCCTTTGCGCAAGTTGCTGCATGTGCTTGGGCACGAGGGCGTTGCAAGATGGGTGGTATAGCATCGGAAAGCTCCAAGGGTCTCGGAAGGTGATCAAATGCGACTCTCGCGGGTAGAAATCGACAAAGAGCGTCTTGGAGCTTACGCGCAGCTGCCTGATGCCGGGGAATTCGTCTATGCGCCGGCGCAGAGAAGGCTCTAACAGATTTGTCCACAGGAGGAAAGCTCTGCGGTATCGCCGGCGCTCGAAGTCGGCCAAGAGGCAGTCGACGATGTGCGGTTCGGGAGCGAGGATGTAAATGGCGTCCATCTCGGGGTTCGGCTCGCGGCGGTCCTCGATGCGCTCGATCGCTGTCAACGGCGTTAGCTTTGAGGGCACGGCATGGGAGCAGGAGCTGGCGGTGGCACGGACTGGCAATGTTATTGTTGAGGATGTCATCTTCCTTGACAACATTGTCGATGATCTTCTTGGACGTCTCGTCGACTATCAGGCATTTCCACTGTGGTAGATTGTTCGCGTTAGCGGCGGTCAGTTCGGGAGAGCTTGGGGCCCAGAGGCCGGGGTGTCGTACGTCGCCCTGCGTGATGTTCTTGATCTCCTGGAGAATGACTGGAAGAGGCATGTCAGCTTTATCTTCACGATCCGACGCTGGCGCAAGGGAGCCGTACCATCATGCTGCTCCTGGATCACCGACAGCCCCATGATGGGAGTCTGGCGAGGCTGGCTGAGCACTGGACGTGGCGACTGGAGCAGGCTAGGCCGGTGTCGACGAGGCGAGCGAGAGTAAGCCAGACGTGCGGCCAGATGCTGCAGCTTCGAAGGTGCCGACAAGACAGCTGGTGGTGACGTGCAGAAGGGAGGGTGGCGGGGTCGCGCAAGACAGCAGCGGCCAGGGGGAGGTCGTGTGCTGAGACGAGGCTTTGTTTGGCGGTGGTGGGGACTCGGCCGGCGATGGGTGCGCTACAGGGGACCGTTCGGGTGTCGTCCATGAGGTCATTGGCCGCGCATAAGCTTAACTCGACGAGCACCTCCGCTGTCGAGAACGCGCGGACGAATTTTAAAGGTGCCCGTCACAATGTAGATCCGAATGTCATGGTCCTCGATACTGGCATATAACAAGTTGTAGATCGTCTCGTCTCTCATGACTGGTATATATATCCACATGCGTCTTCGAACATGCGTCAACGCTGCGTCCATCAGCCGGCTCAAAAATAGCCGGTTACAATGCCTGGCATCGCCGCTCCTCCGTCAACTCCCGGGTATCATGAAACTCAAAAACCACGCTCCGTGCCCGCTCCATCACAACTCGTTATCGGCTCCGTTGCCTCTCAAATACCTCTCCACGTCGACGCTGCCGAAGATTTCTGCCTGCAGCCGTTGCGCCCTCTGCCGCTCCGTCGCAGCGAGGGCCTTCCTTTCCTTAGCTGTCAATTGCCGCGGGGGTTTCTCTGCCTCTTTCTTCTTCGGCGCCTCCTCTGCCGTCGCGCCAATCCCTAGATTGTCCTCCTTTGCGTCCGCCTTGACGGGATACCGGACCCCTGCGCCGTCTACACCCAGGCCGCGGCGCGCATCCGGGTCCCATCCCTGAGACTGCAATGTCCGGAGACCCATGCGCGATCGGTCGAGGGCCGACGGCGGGTGTGAATGCTCCAGGCTGACTTGATGTGCCAGGGACGCCTCGTGCTCCCGGACAGATGTCGTGATCGGAAGTGAGCAAACGGCACAGATGGCAGGCTCGGGCTTCGGCTCATCATTCGCGGCCGGTGCTGGAGACTCTGTTCTGGACGTAGAGCCCGACTTTGTCGCACCCAAAACGACGCTGGCATACAGGTCGCTAGCTCGAAGGCCCTTCTCTGCCGACGGCAAGGCGGCTTGTATCCCTTCGTCAGCCTCCGTGGCTCGAACAAACTCGACCCTCTTCCGCTTCAGCCCGGCGCCGAAAGGCTGCTTGCGGTGGAGCGGAACATCGTCGTCTTCATCCTCTTGTCTCGGTCTTCTCATTATAACCGCCAATGACCGTGAGGCAGATGCGCGATGCGCAATATGCCGATGAATGGTTGTGTGGTGGATGGTGAAGAAGTGATAAGACATTGAGTAAAGCGGCTGCCTTGAGGTCCCACCTGGCCATGGTTAGTGTACCGCAGTCCAATGGCCGCTACCCTGTACCCTTTCATCCAAACCAAGCTTGTAAATCGCACCGAACTACTTCACCCAGGCATTCTTCGGTGCATAAAGAGATTTCCATGTAGTAATAGGGCGTATACCTGGTGTGCGTGTTATTTAGATGGAGCAAAATGATAAGCTAGCTGTCCCGAGCTGTGGTATCGCGGCGCAATGTTGAAAGCAACTCCGAATAATACCACATATTTGAGTACCCAGAAACGAGCTTCTACTCATAGAACCTCACCCCAGAATAGGACCATCGGAGTGCGTGCTTCAGCAGGTAGTTTACGAAGTTGAAAAAGCCAATTTCCCCTTGTATTATCCGTTTCATCAAGGCCGCAGTTGTAACCGCTCACCCGTATTATGAGTTGCCGCTGGGCTCTCATTCGGTGCCGCCTGTTCACGATTGAACCACTGACTTATTTCTTGTCGAGTACACTTAGGTGAAGTGTTCTCAGATCTTATTAGCGAGCAGTGACACATCATCCGTGCTTATAGTGACTCGATGTACAGCTGTGGATTCTCACTTTGTACGCTGGACCATGGTGCTCGGAGCTGACACCGCCATTGACATGGAAATCCTGTGGAGGTACGGACTACGTTGCTCCGTACATCTCAATTCAATATGTTTTTGGGCCAGGTTTGATCAAATGCACCACTTCCTCCGTTGCGCACAGGCTACTTACCAGCCAGCTCTGTTCGCATGCAATTACACAGCGATTCAGCTGTCACGAGGTATATCGAAACCCAGTTCGGGCACACTACGCGTCCGAATTGTCGCGTCGGCTGATCGGGTCCGAGCCAAGGGAGCGTCGGGAGCCGTACTGCGTCATGTCATGTTTTTGGGCGAAACCTGAGCTGTCCTGAGCCACCTCATTGCGCGGCGATGTTGTGATTGAGTGGCAGGGTATGTATCCTTGGCGGCGCAGGGTGACCGATCAAATCTTCCTCGCACTCTGCCTGAGCCTGTTAGCAAGACGTACTCAACCAACGTGCATCAACCAAAGTAGTATAAGCCGAAAAACGACGTCAGGGTTAACGGAATTCGGTTGCCCTTATCGCTACTTGGGTTACCGCGGCTTGACCCGTGAAGATTAAGTATACATCTCCCGGCGGCCGCCCTTTTAAACAAGCCTGCAAAAAAAAAAAAAAATCACAATCCCTACCATCTGCAAAGCTCACTACGGAATTTTCTGACAACCTCGCAATCATGAAGCGCATCCATTTTGCCTTTGCGCTTCTGGCCATTCGCACCTCCTCTGCGGCTATTTTGTTCGGCGTGGACCATAGCTACAGTGCCAACAGCACCACCATGCTCCCAGGCCTTTATACGTTGGACTTCTCAGTGCTGAAGTCTCTCCCTGCTGAAACGTATGAGGTGCTCAATCTCAGCTTGGATGAAATTCCGCCGGCTTATTTATCCATCTTGGAACCCGAGAAGCGTGAATGACAATCCGACGTTGTGTATGGCGTGGTAGGCGGAGTCGTGGCTGCCATCAGACTGGCTGCACGAGGTGCACATTTTGAAATTTTAAGAAAACGATTGTGGATGTATGAAGGCGAGTATAAGGATGCGCTTCCGCAAAGTTGGAAGAGAGCCCAAATGGCTACTGGTTTCGATATCGCTATAACTTACGTCCACGAATTTATTAAAGGTGTTGGTGTTGGGCTTTGTACCGTCAAAATCGGAAACTGGGCGTCGGGCCTAATCAGTAACGCCTTTATCTCTGGCGCTTCCTCAGATGAGAAAGAAGCGAAGCGATACGACCTCCACAGAAAAGGCTTTGTCGAGAGATGGACAGACTCTAGAAAGCACGATGAGCTCAAGCGGAGCCCAGACGACTGCAACCCAGACCAGTCAACGCTCATTGACATTCATGACCGAACATAAATTCCTTGAAATCTGATTCCGCTGCCTATTCCCCACCTCTAGCGACCTTGCTCAACTCCTCTTCGCCTATATTATTTCGCTACAGGCAATATGTAATACAGTATTAAAGACTTATAGCGGCCTCATACCCTTTGGCAGATGCCGGCGGAGGGTTAAGGTCGAGTCGGGTGGGCTGGGGCGCGGGGAGTTTGTGGTTGAGTGGAGAACCATCTCACGCTTCTCAATTTTGGATTGATCCATAAGCCATAAAGGCCTAGGGAAATGGACCTTCTACTCGCTTTCCCGCGGATTTACACATGACGTGGCTTCGACTTTTCCGCCGAATTATTTCTTGAACGAGTAGGTGAAGCGTGTTCTCGGATCATATTAGCGGTGGTGCAATGACACATCATCCGCGCTCATAGTGACTCAGTGTGGAGCTGTGGATTCTCACACTTGGTCCGCTGGGGCCTGGTGCTCCATACCTGCAGATTGACGCCGCCATTGGCATAGAAATGCCGAGGCTGACTTGAATGGAGAACCATCTCACTCGTTTCAATTTTGTATTGATTCGGAAGCCATAAAGGCTTTGGTAAAGGGCCTTCTACAGCGCCTCGTTTTCCCGCGGAATCGTCAACACCCTCCAACGCTTTCCCTTTCTTCATTTGAAGGTTCATGCCGTCGGCTTCATCTGTCATATTCACAACCTCTTCATCATCCAACATGGACTCACTCACATACTCCCTCCCCGAAGGAGTCGACATCATCCCTCACGAGCAATTAGACTTGCGGCCGGATGCGGAGGTCGACCATGATCTCCTCAATCCGAAGCCCGTTACCGACGAAAAGAACATTTTCTTCTTTTGGCACAGAGGCTTCGCACACATGCACCCGTACACTCAGCGCACCGTCCGCACTTGGCATCGCCGCTTCTCAAAGCAGGGTTGGGCGGTGCGCGTGCTGGACCGCGAGCCCAATTCGCCGCTGAACGTGGCTAACTTCCTCGACATCCACGACCCCAAGACCTTCCCCCAGGCGTTCGTCGACGGCTCCATCGGCGGCGACTACGCGCCCCAGCACACGTCCGACCTGGTGCGATGGCCGCTGCTGCTCAAGTACGGCGGTGTGTACGCAGACGTGGGCATGATCCAGATCGGCGACCTGGACCGCGTTTGGAACTCGACGGTCGGCGATCCGAACTCGCCTTGGGAGATTCTCACGTACAACATGGGCAACGAGGAGGAACGCGGCTTGACAAACTACTTCCTTGCATCTGGACGCAACAATTCGCTCTTTCTGCGTTGCCATCAGCTCTTGCTCGAGCTGTGGGCTACCGATGGCGGCAGGACGGACACGGAGGGCATGCACGCCAGCCCACTACTCAACGGGCTGCCACTTCTCGGCAAAGACCTCTCATTTGAGGAGAATGGCAGGACATATGGGCCAGAAGAGGTCAGCAAGATGTTGACAGACTATATCATCCAAGGCCAAGTCATGAGTATGGTCATGGGCACAATCGACAACGAAGACGGCTGGAACGGGCCAAAGTACACCGCCGAGCATGTCTATGCCATCGACTACATGGTCGGCTCTCAGCTTATCAACGAGATGACCGCGTGGAACGGCCCCAAGCAATTCGAGCTCATGTCTCTGCCACTGCCCAAGGACGGCGAGCAGGAATCGAGCGACCAGAAGCTCGCTCGTGAGATTGTAGAAGCGTGTCTGCAGAAGAGTTTCGGCTTCAAGCTGGCGCACGGCTTGATCCTGCGCGTCATGGGGGACACGCTGGGGTCGCTTTGGAGGAAGAACACGGGCGCCGATAATATACCCGGGACGTATGGACACTGGCTGCGATATGGTACGCTGCATTGGTGCCAGAAGGAGGATCCTGTGAGGCTGGACTTTAAGGAGCTTGCGGCGGTTAAGATTGGGCCGTTGTTAAGTGAAGGCGAACTTGGGCCTGGCGCTCAAGGCGGCCGCCCATCGGAGAAAATACCAAATTAGAGGTAGCCTATTAGAATAAACGGATTCATTTTCGTCAATATTCTTTACAAGGTCCCAGTGTCGAATTGTGCTCAAGATGCTTTGAAACGTTTAAGAGAGGTTAGCGACAACTCGTGTGCAAATTGCCATCATTACTGTCGAGAGCAACGCAAATGTGTGCAGTCGTGATTGACCGTAGCAGTTTTCCTCCACTCCGTTCCTGCTAGCTAATTACATGCTTCATCACAAGAACTGCTGCTCAGGTCGGCGCGGAGCGGGCATTCAAGGGTGCAACCACGTTGCGTGGCCACCTTATAGATACAAGAGCGCAAGTTATGCATTGGACTACTGTGTTTCTTCATGGCATGCAGGGCGTTTTGCTAAATAAAGCCTGATCTCAAGCTGTCCCCAGCATTCACTGCGATACGCTTTAAGATTGGCTTTCTCCAAGCGCTGCACTCACCAATCCACGGAGCAACAGGGGCCGAGGCGAGGCCCTTAGATAAACATGACTCTTCTGCCTTGTCACCTGCAACGAAGGAGACCTCGTGGGCGGTGAGTGCTCACAAGATTACCGACAGATGCTTCTAGAAGCTGGCAGTAACTGTCATATGACGAAAATGTGGCCCCGACACCTTGCCAACAACCAACGCTATTCACTGTCCACAACATAAACTTCTCTCCTTTCTTTTCAAACCAGCTATCAAAAACACGAACAGCCAGCAATGTTCTTACTGACCAAAAAAAGAGCCATATCCGACCAGCCAGAGGCTTTGAGACCGATGAGCAACACCGCAGCACTTCATGGGTTGGACGGCAATGCGGCATCACGAAGGGCGAGAAAGCCAAGGCGCGCCAATGAAAACAGGACAGACTCTTGGTCACACTTGCCGGGCCTGCGGGCTCAGAGCACGGGTCATCGAGCCATCACCAACATCCATACGTCGTCACGTCAACCAAACGCCACACAGTTACGTCCCTCATGTGACAGGTCTGCATCACCTCAACCCCTGGCAGTTCTCGCAGAACAGTTCTCCCAAGCCCCTTCCCGGTTGGCCACCACCCCATCACAGGCACCGGCGGCGCAATCACAGAGTCCAGCAACCCCATCCCAATTGACAGATCCCGCGGTGGCTTCCATACCGGGTGGATCCGTTAGCGACGATGGACCATTGACAGTACAGGCGGCGTCAGAGCTGCTTGCAGCAGCCTGTGACCACATCCGACGGAATGCTAGAAAAGACATGGCAGTTTTGCTGGAAACGGCCATAAAACAGAGTAGAGAGACGCCAGCAGCACAGCCAATCAACAACAGACAGAGTGCCATCCTGCAGCCAACAGACATTGGGTTTTTCAACCCGTCCTTGAATGACCCAGCCGGAGGTGGGTTGGTCTTTGACGCTGGGCAGACAATATACACTTGCATTTTCACATTTACGGATCGTCTGCTCTATTTAGCACGTTTTAGGTCCGAACAGGCCATCCGCGAAGCATGGACACAGTGTCTACTCGGCCCGGCGCTAGTATGGTACACCCATATCATAACAGAGGACAAACGGCAGGAGCTTGAGGATATGTCCATCCGGGACCTGTGTCAAACCCTCATCAATCGCTTCAAAGAACACAACAGTGTCGCTATGGAACGTCTTCGACAAGCCAAGTTTGGCCTCTCAGACGTCGGTTGGGGAAGGGACATCTATTCTTTTGTTCAGAATACGATCCGAGACGCTCGGTTTTGCGAGCACGATCTTCAAGGACAGCTGAGATCTGCGTACCATGCCTTCGATGGAAACATACGAGCACTCATTCCTGAGCCGACGGACCGCAACACAATCGACGAATTCTTTGACGATATCCGTGCCAAGGAATCAGCCATCAGATGGCAGGCATCCGAGAGAAAACGTTACTTCTCGACCAGAGGCATCTCGAAGTAGCCTCCGAAGTATGGCTTGGCCACCAATTCCCCCGACAGGCTCACTAGCAATCCCATACGTAATTATGCCATCCAATGGCAAGCAAATCACCAGATGCGACGCTCACAACAATGATAGCAACTACTGTGTTAACCCGTGGAAGGGACATCATGGTACGGCCACGGATGAGGCTTTGGCTTCTGCGGTCCCTGTTGTTTCCCCAACGCACTTGCAGTGGTTCAGTATTCAATCTTGTCTTTGGCTTTCATGTGCACGACCTGAAGCTTTGCCACAGCTCCTAGAGATAACTGCAGGCTTTAGTCTGGGGATATTCAAGTGCCGCATCTTTGGCATGGAGGACGGGTAGTACTACGCTCTTCTGGCACAGTGGGATATTGGACTTAAATCGGAGTCATACCGCGACAGCGGATGATTGACAAGTACTTGATAATAGACATATTGTCTGCTATGTCCGCTAAAATGCTTCTCGGACGTCCCTCATCATCTGGCCAGCAGATACCAAGTGATCCTTCAAGCTGTGAATCAGACGAGAGAGGTCCTCCTTCACATCTCCTAAGGGAGCATCGCCTTCTAATACGCCTATGCTAGGCGCGGTTGGAACCGGTGGTAAGTTCTGGAGTGAAGTGGCCATCGAGGACAAATCGTTGGCATTGGTTTTGCCGGCTCCAATATTTCGCGCGACTCTTTGATCATTAGGTGGGTGAGAGGTCTCATATATGGCGTTTTCATATTCACAGAGAAATGCTGTCTCTGCGACCTTGCTGCTCTGTGTCGCTGACCTGAGCGCATCATACTCAAGGTCAAATGGCGCGTGCTGAGGTGATGCTGAGTCCGACGTTGCAGTTGATGGCCGGTCGGGAGAGTACATGGTGCCAGGCAAGCTAGTGTCAAGATCGAGCAGACTTCTTGTTGAGGCACGATTGTCAGAACGAGGACAAGGAGTTAACAGCGTCTTGCTCGGACAAGAATTTGAGGCATCGGTTGTGGGCTCGCCAAGCTGTGAATCAAATTCGAAAGACTGCGCAAACGATACTGGAAACGTCCATTCAAGTGTCCTACGGCGGTTGGGACTTGGTGAATGGTAGTCGGACGGCGTTGTTGCTGCGTTACTGGTGTCGACATCCGAGGAAAACGCATATTCATGGTCCAAGATAGCATCCAAGTCGATTAATGACTCCCTTATTGGCGTCTCCTTAGAGTGTTCGCGGAGAGGCAAATTCACCATTGGTGGATACCCATAGGAGCCGTAGAAAAGCCGCGTGTTATCATGATAGCTCGAGATGGTATCCGGATCAAAGAGTTTCTCTAACGGCGTAACAGGCGCCTTCATCCTTGGAGGCATACGTGCGCTACGCCTTCCTGTCTGTCTTGAAGACGGACCAATAGTCGTCACCTCATCTGCTTCTCTGACTGACTGCGGTAAAGCCGACTCGTGGGCCTGATCCGGATCGATGATCGTGCTGAAAATCCACTCGCCCGTGTCGTTCATCTGAGGTTGAGGATCAGGATCTCTCTGGGCACCGCCGGGGGAAAACAGTGACAGTCTACTCCCACCATGTGCCTCCCATAGCCTGTAGGCATCCACAAGCTTAGATAGTGAAACAGTTGGGTAGTGAGCATCGGTGTTGTAGATGTACGGATGGCGTTGGACCATCCTAATCGCAGGGCGTTCGGAAGGATTTTCCACGACACAAAATGCGATCAAGTCTTTCAAGCCAGAAGAATGCTCATCACCATCGAGCTGGGGATGATGCTGCTTCAAGTAAGCCCCGAATCCATTCATGTCACGGAAAACGGCATTCGGTGGCTCTCCCGAGGCAATCTCGTAGGCCATGGAGCCAAAAGCCCAAATGTCTACCTCTGTCCCGTATTGTAAGTTGGGGTTGAAAAGCTCAGGCGCCATCCAATGCAACGAACCAGTGAATGTACTCCTCTTATCGAATTCACTGGGAATGACGGCAGCCACGCCAAAGTCACAAAGCTGGACGCCCCCGGTTTCAGTGACGAGAACATTGGCACATTTGATGTCTCGATGAATGACACCCTGCTTGTGAACCCAGAAAATAGCTTCGGCGACTTCGCGGAGGATAGGAATGATCCATTTCTCAGGAAGCCCTCCCGTGGGTCTCATGAGCGTGGCAACGCTTCCTCCAGCACAATATTCCGTGACCAACCACATCGAGGGACCGACAAGAAAGGCGTCCAACACAATGTTGATATTCCTGGCACCGGTGTTACTGAGTAGCTTGAGAGCCTCGAGTTCCTTGAGAATATCTCTGAAAGTATCGGATCGGGGATCTGTATCTCCGGTCTCGATGTTGATAACTTTAATAGAGACAAATTGATCTGATTGAAGATCCCTTGCTTTGTAAACTCGACCAAAGCTTCCTTTGCCGATGAGTTCTGAAAATTGATATGGTGGCGGTGTCTTCCCCGAAGCGATGCATTTGGACAGAACAGAAGCCTGCATCTTGTCCGCATCTTCCACAGCATTTTCTCGAGTAGCAACATAACGATGAATAGTGAGGCTAGCCATGGGTCAGTGTTCAGAGCTTGGATAAGTGAATTGACATTGCAAGTCGCTCGAGAAAGGATGAAGTACCTCGTGATGGAGCCTGCTCAAGGGAGAGTCAAGTACACATACCAACAGAGCGAAACGTTAGTCACGAGATTCCGAGTTCCAGCCAATCATTCGGCGCCCTGCCATTGACAGCGGATGCATATCGGGCCATCGTGCCCTTTTGAGACCAATTGATGTTGCCGACTGTTGCGTCTCTACCGTCTAGCTGTCTCCCTATCCGTTCACATATTGCAAAAGTAGCCATGAAACAATGGGCTTAGGAACAATACGTTCCTGCTTGCCAATCCCATTTGTCGAGCTATTACGCCAGTTACTCCAATTGTAAAGTTCCAGCGATGGCAATACGGTGGCAGACTGCATTGAGGACGGCAACAGCCCGCATCGAATGCGAACCCATGTCCAGCGAAACGCGCAGCTGCCTGTCGAGATTTCCGTCTTCGATGACTCTCTCCAATGACCTACCATGGGGGCAAACAGACATCATCATGACGCGCACGTTCCAATGTGCTTGACAATCGCACCCTAAACCGAGGAGCCCCGAGGAGGTTTCTTCTGGCCTTGGTCTCTGCAGCATGACAACTTTAAATGGAAAGTGGACGTATCGACGGCTGCTTCTTTTATTCATGCGGATGTCATTGGTAGCGAATCCATGATGATTGGTAATACGAGGAAACATTGGCGCCCGTGCCAGAAGGTTGGGATAGGGCAGGACGAGATCATCATATATGACACTTCTCCGAGCACCACGTCTACGGCCATGGGATAGCGATCTGGCTCATCGTCTGGGGCTGGTCTGAATAGGAGAGAAATCAGCCATGAAACCACGCGGGTTGTTTCACGACATAGTTATATGATGATCGTGTCGAAGTACTAATCAAAAGTTATAGATATTCCTACTCCGAACCTAGTTTTTGTGATATCTTCCGATTTGGGTGTCCACTTCTTGTGTCAAGTTTTTGAGTTGGATGCTTAATGTGATGGCGCGACAATCGGGCTCCTCTCGCGTGTTTATGGCTTTACCTTCCTCAATTGCGCCCTCTTGCACATGCTGCGACTCGGCTTCATACATATACTACCAACCCTAGCCTCTTGATATCGAGTCTGCCTGGCCTTTCTTCATAGCATAAATTGTTAGCCCCTCCCTAGTATTCTGGTCTCAACTCTTATCACTTGCACCGCCCCCTGCCTCCGCTTCATTCCGTCGGATCCCATTTCCTATACCTGGTCACTGTGCTGCGAAGAGATGCAAAAGCCCTAGGCCGGGCTTGCTATAAAACAGATCTTCTCCTCAGCCAAGGTCCATATCGCTCAATCAGCAATGGGATAGGAATCATCGCAACGGCGATGAAACCCAGCAGACTACTGCCCCAGCCAAGTCCGAGGTTCGTAAACATGGACTGGCTGGCGAGGGGCAGAAATGCAGCCACAACGCTGCGAAAAACAGCGAAGGCAGCGAGGGCACTTGCGGCGTACTGCGAGCCAAATGCATCAATCAGGTATGCTTGATAGGGCTGCCAAATGCCGACAATGCCAATTCCAAAGGGAAGAAGGCCCAACACAGGCACGATCCAGTGCACTCTGTACTGAGCCGCCCAGCCGTACCAAAAGAACGTGACAGGTAACACGCATGCGTACCACACACACGTGGTGAGCCGCATTTCGGGACGAGATGCGCCATGTTCAAGTGTCAGACGACGAAGAGTCCTATCTGATGTCTTGGCAAAGAGGTACAATGCTGCTCCGAATCCAAGGCCGATGGGAATGTAAGCCAATCCGCTGACGCCGAGACTCCATCCGTAGTTCCCTTGAAAGACAGTCGGAATGCTGTTGAATAGAATGTAGAGAGTGCCATAGACAAAGGCCACGTGCGTTGACAGAGCCAGCACGATCGGGGACAGAAATGTCAACTTCAGTGGGCGCACCAGGCCAACGAGCAATAGGCGAGATCGCGACAACTGCGGCCCGACACCCTCATAGCAGCTGCGCAATTCCATCCGATACCTTGATTCTTTCCTTAATTTTGCAGTCTTTCGTTTGATCAGTATCTTATGATTGGATTCGGGACACAAGGCCATCATAAGAGCAGTGGTGATGGTGCTGGGCATCAACACAATCCAAAAGTCCCAGCGCCACCCAATGGTTTCCGCCAGAAATGCGCCAATGATTGGACCAAGAGAAGGGCCGACGATGAGGCCAACAGACCAGATGGAGAGCGCTCGGCCGCGCTCGGCGGCAGGAAAACAATCCGAGATAGTGCTGCCGCCGAGCGTCATGACCGCGCTGCCGCCGACACCGGCAAGAAATCGGAACGCAATGAGCGAGTTAAGCGAAGGGGCGAGTGCGCATCCGACATTCCATAGGCAGTAAAATGTATTAGAGAGGCTGGTGACCGGCCAGCGGCCGTAAAGCTCCGAAAGTCCGGCGAGGAGTAATGGACCGACAGCGTACCCCAGCAGGTAAATGCTAACAGGTAGGGCAGCGAGGGTCTCGTTCGTGTTATGAAATTCTTCGCTCATCAGCGGTATGGCTGGTGCCAAGATGGAAGAAGACAGAGGAGTCATGAAAGTCATGAGGGAGAGTAGGACAACGGAGCGCCATTTGCGGTAAAGTGGCCAGTTCAATGGCATCGCAGGGTCATCTTGGCTTTCCCATCCAACGATGCCATTTTCAAGGTCCATAAGAGGCAGCCTTGAATCGCAAGATGGCTGTTTCTCTCGCGCGTCACCATCCTTTTGACCATGCCGAGTACTGGGTATGTCGAGATTTTTACCACTGCCATTTTCAATCGCAGATTCTCGTGATCCACCAATTCGAGGATTTGATGCCTCTGTGTCGCGTCTAATATGCGCATTTGAGGGTGCCATGACATGCTATTGGACAACTCCTCTCAAGTTTGAAATCTCCTGGACTTGAATGTCAGCAAAGCTCTACACGATTGAGTTGACAAATGCCAGTGGGCTTTGCATCGCACAAACCTGATGCAACACCCGGGCCGTAAAATTTTGGTTTTGCCCAGGCGATAAAAATCGATTAATGGTCATACAAGGATACTCTGAAGGATATTGCAACGACCTTTTCAAAGGAACGAAGAATGCGTCAAATGTTGTCTAACAACACGCCATAAGGCTCCAGAGAGTCATACAAGCGGCTTATAAATCTCATTATCGCTTAAATGCTTGACACTCCGCTCTTGGCCTCCAGACAGTGGGGCAATGTCCATCCGGAGTCAGGCTAGATCCGATGAGATCCGGATATAAGATCTGATCGTCACCCAGAGTCGCAGTCAGCTATTGTCTTTTCTCAGAGAACTATCTCATCTTCTCGGTGATCGCAGAGAATCTTCTCAACCGCAGATTATTGATAATGGAATGCCGACAGGACGGTGCCCCTCTTTGGTGACCTCGACAGTGAAGGGCAGCTGAGGGTCGGAGACCAACAACAGCGAAGAGACCAACAGCAGTAACGAGACCAACCGCGGTTAGCGGTCATTTGACCTGGCTCAGTGCAACCTTGCACTAATTGAGCAGCTGTCAACAGAGTTCTGGGGGGTTTTCGAAAGCGTTATGCCTTTTTCCGATGCACACTCGGATACAGTCCCCTTTAGTCCGCTGCCGTTGCTGTTTGTAGACCGTCACTACTAGAAGGCGTTAGATCCCCATCAAAAGTGCCTGCGGCCGAAAAAGTAGGAAGGTTCGAGTTAGGGGAAAGCTATATGTTACATCTATATTTATAATCTTGAAGAACAGAGCGCGCGCCACTCTGCGTTTCGTTATTACGTCGCCTCAGTGTCAAACTGCATTACGGAACACGCTACTTTGCATTGCCGACCTTCGAGTATCTCACCGCATTACGCAAAACATGTAGGCGGATAGTTTTCCTCCCTCTCTTCCTTTCTTCCTCAAGCTTAGAAGTTCAGTGATGCACTTTTGCAAGCTCTCTCTTACGTTCAAAGCTTCGCACGTACCCTATAGTATGCGGAGTACAGCTATTTCAACTAAGTCAAGCCGACGATGAGACATCAGCTGTGCCTGAGCAAAGTGGCGACGATGAACTTGCTCAACGCCACACACCGAGTGACAGGGGCATTTGGAGTTTCCTATCTCGTCGGTGGCGTTGGATCCTGACAAAGTACCTGGCGCGTCCCCGCAGTGCAAGGAGGGGCACTACGTTACTGCATGAATTTTCAGAGGAGAATCTGCCCGCCCGCCCCCCAACCCCCAAACACGAACAGATCGCTAGAGATCTGACAGCAAAGTTGGGCTTCGAATAATTCAGTCCACTGAAATCAGCCCACAGAGCCCACCGAAATAAGTCCCGTTCTCTTTGGGGTACTATGTAGACAGCATGGCGACCAGCACAAGACTTGTGAATGATCCTGAGCCGCCCCAATTACAAGAGTCGGCCACTACACCTTGAGCCGTGTTGTTGGGCAAGCCGGACGATGAGTCAACGGCCAACATGAAAACAGGGGGGCGGCAAATTTCGTCTCGCCACGGCCCAGAACCATGGAAATGTCAGTCACATGCTTCATTCATTTTAAAGCCAAGCCAACAAGCTTAAGACTGAATTGGACAAGCAGTGTATTAAAGCTGATAATGGCGCCCTCTTCGCCTTAACCCCATTTCATTCTCTGTCTCATCTAAACGCTATCAGTGGCTCCACGGCGCAACCGCGACCCCTCCTACCACCATGGGCTGCGGCGCCTCAACTCCAGATGAGGATCGCCCATGTCGGCCTGCTCCCAACGATGGCGAAGTAGACGGAATGTCACTGCCGCTCCCGGACGTCACCTGGCAGCAAGATCAGTCATGGACTGAACAAATCGCAGCACTGGAGTCTCAGGCTATTGAGCAGGGGAGGCACGACGAGTTCCGCACCAGTTATGAAGCCACCATTTTCAAGCTTGCTCAAGACCGGCTGGAAAAGGATTATCCCGAATGCGCGCGTGCGGGGACCATCGACCGCAGGGACGGAGAATTTGACGATGTGTATCCTTCCATGCACCTTCTTTGCCTGGATGACTCCTTCGGAGGCATCGTCTACGCCTTTGCGTTGGTGGTTGCTAAGCCATTGGCAAGTCCTGCTGCGGACAAGACGGATCGATCACAGCCTTGCGTGGTGGCCGGAGAGGAACTCAACAGCGACTCAATGCGGTTCGCAAAGTTTCTGTCTCTGAGAACATTGAGCTTGACGCGAGCAAAGGGCGGCAACGTGGGCCACTCTTGGATCTACATCTTCGTTGGTGCAGACATGGTGAAATGCAGGCTCGACGCATCGGTCAAACCGCCGACTATCCTACGTCGCCCGGACGGGCCTAACGCCGACATCAAGAAGGTCAGGAATAAGGCCCATAAAAAGATTGCCAAGGAGGCCCGCAGACATCCAGATAAGTTTGAAGGCAAATGTGCGTCGCTGGTGTTCAAGATGCAGCTTGAGGCTAAGCGGAGGTATTACCCTGGATGCACCGTGTGGGATCACGGAAAGCTCGCCTTCGACGTCGATGGAGAGCCGTATCCGGAACCAACAAGACTGCTCGTGGCAAGAGACTACGATAGCCTGACGGTCAAAGAGGTGGACGCCGCCGTATACAGACTCCGTTTTGCGATCGATGACGATACCGACGAAAACCGGGGTCAGCGCAATGCCAAGGTTCTGAGGAGTCTAGACCCTGTCGCTGACCCAGGAGGCATCGTTGCCGTGACTCTCTTAGTTGCCAGCCCCCGAAGCGTTATTTGGCCCGATATCGGCACGTATGTCAAGAGTCCAGCAATCATGGCGGCGGAGCAGGCCGCGCAACAGTACGTCAAGGAGCTCCACGCCCAGGGCAAGGTTCAGCGCTGCGACATCTGGGTCTGCATGGGGTTTGACCGCTCCAGGTTTATATTTGTCGGGGACAAGATCGACCAAGGCATAATAGATGGAGACGGCGAGAAAGCACCAGGACGTGAAGGTGGCAAGCCTAAGGCAGTTCTAGTCCCTGCTGATGATGATAGCCTCGAGAGGGACTTTGGTGTCAAGATCGAACTCCTGGCCAAGCACGAACTTTTTGCGTCCGAAATGCAGTTCCAGGCGATCCAGGAGCTTATGCGGACAAGATACGAAAACCTGAGCCCAGAAGAAGTGAGGGCGCGCGAAGCCGCCGTCGGGCCCATGACGGCCCGGCACTTTCTGGAGAACAACTTCCCAGACTGCGAGATCTCGGACGAGGGGCCTTTCCCGGCCATCTCGCCCGACGGGTCGGAGACCCTGATTTGCGACGCCCGGCTCCTCGTGGCGCGCGATGCCCGGCAGGCGCCCAAAAGCGTTGTCGCCGCCCTCATGGTCGCGCCACCGCCCCGCGAAGACGGAGAATCGCAATCGTTTTTGTTCAGCCAGAAGAGCTGGCTCGACACCCCGCATATGAAGGCGGCTGACAACATGCTGCTTGCCGTGCTCAAGAAGCGGCACGCGCAGGGACTGGTGTCAGAGGTGGACTGCATGGCGCAAGTGATGATGGGTATGGATGCGACGATCTATCAGTTCGTGGATGGGGAAAGGTTTGAAGACTACAGCGATGACAGAATGTCCCAGATCAAATGGGGTTAATGATATATCCGCCATTGGCTTGTCTGCTTTTTGAGAGCTATGATTCGCAATCCAAGCCATGTGGCCTGAAAGAAGCCGCTTGTTGAGAACATTCAACGAATAAATATCGGATGCTTGAATCAGAACCAGTGATGTCGATAAATGTCAAGTCTTGAAACGCCAGCGCACCACGACTTTCCGTTCGTAAAAGAAACATGAAGCTGCCTCTTCGCCAGGAGATGACTCAAATTTTGAGACTATAGGAGAAATCGTAAAAAAGTCTTCAATCAACATAGAGCTCGACGCCAACGTAAGAGGTGATTTCCTTCGATATACATATAAAGATTGGGCTTTGTCCATTCATCGTCTTTCAGAATAAAGGTGCCCTTTGTTTTCGTCTGGCAAGTCTAGGCCTGGGTAAAATTATCTATTGGGTTTACGCATATATTCTGCCTGCATCTCACTTGTTGGAGGCAAGACAATTCCAGAATTCCCCTTTTTGTATTACAATCATTTATGATCACGAAGTCTAATAGTCAGTGCCCCAATCAACAGTGTCAGTCTCGTTTTGCTTGGCCTCCATAGCAACCTCTAGTTTATCTTAAACCTCCTCTCGATGCAATTCAATTCGTTCATCCGGGCACAACCCCGTTTACCGATGCCAACTCTGCTCAGGGCGTCGATGTTCACAGGGGTGTAGGCTACCAAACAACAGTGTCAGCCTCGTTATTCCTGGCCAGCATAGCAGCCTCTAGTTTATCTTCGACAGTAAGACAACATCGCCGCCTTTTCGAGATAGCATACTTGATGGTATCTTTCCATTCCGCCCACCACGCCTCCTCGCTCTGTACAATGCACTTCCGCCCCGGCTCTCCATTTTTAGCCGAAGCAAATGGCCAGACAGACTTAACCACCTCGTATCTGCTCTTACCTAAGAACCGGCTAGCAACGTCCGTAAAGAATTGATTGATCCTGGCTGGACTTTGGACCTGTACTGTGTTATGCGTCAATATTAAGACGACGTCCACCACCCCGCGATAGTTAAGCGATGCGACCAATGTGCGAAGCTGTCCTTCGATCCAACTAAAGTCAAGATTTTCCACAACCCGCTGTAATGCAAAGGAATTTACAATAGTCGGGTCTTCAATATATCGACGACACCATCCCTCTAGTCCGCTGTCTCCCATCTCAGGAAGCACGCCCGGTCACATGCCTCCGCGATATGCTATCACACCGTCTCCCACGCAGCGTATATATTCCATACGATTTCTTTGTCGCTAGGGACGAGTATAGGCATCAAATTTAGTCGAATATCAAAGTCGATATAGCCGCCTCGACTATCTCGGACATGTATCAGTGGCTTCGGGGGCACCGTTGACTGTTCTCGAATGAGCGATAAGAGCGCCTGCACTTGTCGACAGGTATTCAGCTTCAGAAGAGAGTATTTTGCGGTCGCTCGATAGCTTAAATTGCGGCGGTGAATAAAGGCTATACTCCAGTCTCGGCAGGCCTACATAGCGAGGGTCGACGGGCGTAGCATCCGCTCCCTGAACCTCTTGTACGTCCGTAGTTGGCGATTCTGTAGATGGGCCAGAGTAGGGAGGTAGCCCAGCTGCTGTATATTTAGCTGAAGTGGACGAGGATGCTGAAGATTATTGAATTGTTTTCTCCATGACTAACGCGAACGTTGAAGTTTGGATTCAGCGTTCGCAGGTTAGTCTTGGGATTCTCTACGGCCGTAGAGAGATAGTGGTACCCTGCGATTTATCGACCGCGGCTTTCGTCTGGTGATTTACCAAAGTGCTGCCTAAAAGCCTTCATGCAAGGCTGACAGCATGCATAAAAGTAGTGCTACATATATATGAGTAGGGATAGTCACAGCCAACATGCAAAATGGCGAGCTCAATATGAAAGGTGCCGCCGGCTGCTTATGCAAGAGCATAGCCAACAGCATGTGCAAAAGCACTACGGCATGAGCACCCTTGACAAGGCCGTTAGTGGTAATAGTACGTGCGCCCGATGCTCGCCTGTTGATTGTCACCGACAGAGCTCTAGGGTCCCCTCTTTTGTCAGCATGCCGATAAGGAAGATCCTCAGCGCCCGTTCAAGGGTTCTGTCATGGTAATCAATGAACAAAACTGGCAGCACTTCATGAATATAGCTGGAACAGACATCCACATCAAAGATCGCATCTGGGATCTGGAAGTGAAGCAGTTTATTCTATTCCGCACTTTGATGAGGACTGATGTGACCCCTTGAATGTGCGCTATGCTTTATTTTAGTCAAGCAAGGTAACTACAAGGCTGCTTAACAGGATTGGTGTCATACTACGGGCTTTATTTTAATCGACTCTGAATTGGACCAAAGTTGGCTGTTTTAACCTTCGAAATCAACAGATGAAACATCTCCCCATAGGGCTTAGCTCTGATCTTTCTATGCGCAGAGTTGGACTGTCGACGCCGATGATTGAAGCAAACTATACAGGAGGGCATTACAGAGTGTACATCGGAAATGAGATACTACGTATTATGTAGTTAAGTAATAATGGATGTCAATGCTCTGCAATCAGTATTGAGGATGGGGATATACTCTCCAAACTTGACATTATTGACCCATCTTTTGCACAACCAGCGTTTTATTTTCCTTCGTCTTGTCGGGTGTCTTACATTCCCCTTGGATGTGCTTAAATATGCCTTCCTTTCCAAGTGACTCCTGACAGGCCTGGCAGCGCCAGAAAGGCACACTTGTGCTTCAAGCTCGCTGGCACCCATAGTCTTGTGCCACCGGCGATAGAATGCAAGCTTGCATAGCACGTGGAAATCCGTCTTGGCGACTGCGTGGACCAGAATGAAGAATGTCAAGCATATTTGAATTGCGCCGGCCGTCCGTGGTGGTTTTCGACCTCAGAAGTTGGTGCCTGGGTTTCCGTGTTCGCTGTATTGTCGCATTTCATTGCACTGCTGTGCTGCCCGGCTATTTCGCCTCCCTCAGTAGCGGTTTTAGACGTCAACCTCGTGACGGTCTGAGTTTCGAAGAGCAGGTCCGTCGTTTTAGAAGTATACTTAAGTCTACGAACTCTACTACAGTCCAGGACGCAATACAAAAGAGGTTCCCATGCTGCTACGATAGATTTTCGTCCGATTTGCGTAAACTATAGGAAATAAATCATCCATTAAGAATTTCCCAAGATCTAAGCGTCGTAGCCCACCCCACGAAATATTAACCAGAATCCAGAGCTTCTAGTTACTTGCATACAGGAACGATGACTTGGGAGGGATGGCATACCCCGGAGCAGCAACTCTTGCCAGAGACACAAAATTCTCCTGATCGCTTACAGGTCGGCTTTTGGTCGACGCTCTTACAGACCGATGGATAAAGGCAAACAGGCCCCACTCCATTATGGCCTTTGCAGCATGCCCCAACGTCGCACTCGGATGCGGATGAACAGGGGTCGAACTCGCTTCGTAGCGCACCGCATTTGCCGCCACTGCTCCAGGCTTTTCCAGAGCAAAATCCCTTAACGCATTGCTCGTCATCGTGGCATAAGTAACCATCTGGAACATATGTGGCTCGCCGGCACTTTTTAGACTCGTGGCAATAGAATCTGCTAGCGTCATCGCGCTTGCAGTCAGTGTCGGACTTGCACGGGTCATCGAGGCATGACGACTCATGGCTGGCAGAGACGTGATTGTAGGTGTTGTTGATAGCAATGTCCGCATTTACGACTTCGCACTTAACACTGCCGGCCAGACCACCAACATAAATTGTGCTGGTGCCGTCACTAGTCGGGCGGTCGAACATATTGTAGTGGGAATGGTCAAAGGTAACTTGGTCAAAGATAGCATCTGAGTGCGCACATTTGTTAGACCTGGGTCTTTATGTTAGAAAACTGCGTTTCTTCGAATGGGGCTCTTGCTGGTAGCGCACTGATAAATGGTGCAAATCATCTTATGGCCCGACGGGAAGGTCGAGGCGCAGGGGATAGAAATCGACCCAATATTGTGGTAGCTAATGCACTGCCACGTTAATATTATGGATTGTTTCGTATGGTCGCTCACTTACAACATATCGTGTAGCCTTACACAAGTACCAATGGCAATATCCATATAACGTGTTGCATATCGGCCGTAGTGTTCGTTCATATAGACTCGAGGAACATCTGCGGGCTTGGGCGGATCAAATCGCTGGGTGTTTGCCTGAGCCTGAACGGCCAAGGCAAAGGCTAGAACTCGCATTCCGTGCTTGAGCATCTTTTGAGTGCCAATCATAAAGCAAGACATAATGTTGAAGTGGGATGATGATGCACAAGTCGAGCCGGTCTGTGAAGGGCTGCTCTTATATATTTTCACGGCACCTCCTCCATTGATCTGAAGTACCGTCAAAGTCAGAAGATTCATGGGCCTCCCGCTGACGTCACATTTCACTCGCGTTACGGGGGACTAATGACCAACTTCATGTAAATTACCTCGATGAAGATGTCTCATAGCATGCCGTGTCCCCGAGCCAACCACACGAGATACCTAAGAATGAGATCCCTAGCAGCGGGGCACCTATGAGTTTCCTGAGTTTTTAGCGTGAGCATCATTTTTCCAAAGAGAGAATGGAAAGGCAAAGCAATGCGAGAAATGGCAAGCTGAATGCCGTGACGAGCTGAATGTGGTGGGGAGCTGAACATCGTGACGAGCTGACTGTGGGGTCTTAACGTGCCGTGTCTTCAAAAGCCGTGTCTTAGTTATCTTGTGCCCACTCCCTTGACTCCCTTGACTCCGCAGCTCAAAAAGCACTAACTAGGCCCTGTCTTTGGAGCCCTACTAAACTCGGGCTACCGGCCACTCATCAGCGAGCGGTAGGTATCATCACCCGTATTTTTTGATCGAGCCGCACATTCTGACTTCGTCATGGTGTAGCACTGACAGTGTTGCCCGACGGCGTCGATCGCCATCCCCATGCTGCGGGTCCTCGGCCATTGCCAAGAACAGCGACTTACATAGAAGCGAAGATCGTCAAAGATGTGGGCAGCGTCGCCTTTCGGCACCCAAGCGACAAAATTGCACACCCGCCTCGGAGTAAAGAAGTCGGGAGGGTTTACGAGTAACGAAACCGCCGCTTTGGCCGCACCGCACCTAGCAGCCCTCGTTCGCGCTAATGGTCTGGAGCGCCGATCCCCGAAGAGAGAGTGAATTCTAAACAGCGACTCTAGTGTACCGATAAACTTGTGCAGAGGGCAGGAAAAAAAACCTGGAAAATATAATAAAATGGCCAGATGAGGGAGTTATGCCCGAGCTATGGGATTGGTGACTGATATGTATGTAGGTCGAAGCGAAGGGGTTGAAGCTCCTGACTACATACTTCTACAAGTTCAACGTCTGCGGCTCTAACAAGACGAGCCTCATCGGCAGCACAAAGACGTCCCCAAAGCATGACGACTCAGTCTCCAAGCTAAGTTTTGCCGTGTTCTAATGTAGCAACTTTCGTAGGTCAAGGGTCTTGATCAGATGCAGGTCTTGAGGTCATGTCCGATGGAGATTCTTTAGCGTACGGCTACTTCGACGCATACGGAAATGCTGCCAGGAAGGACAAGCACAAATATGTCGTTCACCTGGGCGACTACATCTACGAGACTGGCGAGCGTGGCGAGCGTGCTGCTGCTCCCAAAGCGACCACTTTCAGTCGCTACGACTATCAAACCTGTCATGGCCAGGTATTTTGAACCCAACGACGTGCGACTTACAACAGCTTACAGGTACTAGTACCGTACGGACCCCGACCTGCAGCTTCTGTCCAAGAACTTCGCTTGGGTCACTACCCGGGACGACCACGGTCACTCTGGTCCGAGCATAGCAAGGTCACCGTCACTAATAATACTTGCTACTGGGACGGATGCAGCGCCTTGACGAGGATTCATTTTTGAGCAAATCCCCTAAAATCAGCGTCGGATTTCGCAAAGTCAACATCATCCGCGCGTACATCGAGTGGATGCCTATCCGGTAGGTTGACGAAGACAAAATGAAGCAGCGCGTGAACTGACGACTTGCCTAGCCAAACTGACATGGATGACGGTCTCCGCGTGTGGCCCTCGTTCCAGATGGGAATCCTGATGGACCTTATCATACTTGACACTCGGAATTACGATCGTAGCATCACTTCTCTGGGTATCTTTGCGCTAGCAGGTCTATCATAGGAAAAGCCGTGTATGAGAGGCTGGAACGACGACTACATTGACCTCATCGGGATGACCCCAGCCGGACCTTGATAAGTAGCCGCCAAGAGAGCTGGTTCTATCAATCTCTCAGCCAGTCCAAGGAGAGCGGCGCCACCTGGCGAATCGTAGGCAATCAAGTCATCTTCTCACGCATCTTCGACTGGAATGTCCGTGCTTTTATTACCCTTGTAGAGGGCAGGGACGTCTTGCTGACTCTGTCGGGCAGGGCTACATTGCCAACCGTAACCGAACGTTGCAACACATGTACGCCAACGGGATTGGTAACAAAATTTTCCTTGCCGGCGATAGTCATCAGGATGGGGTACACCTGGAAGATCCAACAAGGCGGAGATCATGAACGGACTGACACGGCATCTCAGGTCTCCGATCTTGCCTGGCTGGGCACCAAGGACAACGACAGGGTGAGCGGCAGGGGTGCAACGGCCGTCAGCTCCACAGGCTTCGGTGGCCCCATCGAGGAATGATCAAGCGCAACGAGGAGTTGCAGTGGCAGGAGGGTTACCACCGCGGGTACTTCATCCTGACGGTCACGCCCGAGCAGGCGACGGCCGAGTTTTACGGTATGTTGCCTACCTAGCTGGATGCTTGGGCGGAAGGGAAAGACTGCTGACGGGTGTTGGCGAGACAGGCTCCCCGTCAGTGGCGACGCGCAACGCCTTGGACATCCCGCTGGCCAACTTCATCGTCGAGGCCGGCGAGGTCAAGCACACCAACTGCACGCTCAACACGCAAACGGGCGAGTGGGCGGTGATTGGGTCTGAGAAGATGTACCTTTGGACGCTTCGTGGGCACGAGGGCGGGTGTTGGCGTGACCCGATGTGGACGAGTTGCTAATTATCTGCGGACTGGAGGTGTGGTTAGGGTAGAGACCAAGGTGGATTCGAGACGCCGAGGACGATATTTACTGCGTTTGATAACGCGGCAGCAGCACGCAACATGACGTTCCAAGGCTGCTCAATGATTACCAACATATAGCAACCAGCGGGTGTGTGACGGATATACGAGCGTTGGATCTTTTGCGTCGCGCTCGTCCTTGCTTCGAGCAGGGTCCAGGTTCCCGGTTTAGGGAGACGCCACATACCCCCGTCGAGACGATCTCGGCTTCGCGCATCCGCAGCATCCTGGAAGAGCTGCAAAGCTGCCAGCTTCGGGATGCCGGGCCCCATCTCGAGGTGGCCAAGCTTTCGCCAAGGAGAGCGGGAACCGCTGCACTCCAGGTCGGTTAGCGGCCGTTGGTGGCGTCCAGGTTGGCGCCCACGGGCCCCGAGAAGAACCCCCGGGGGGCTTCCTGCTCCCCTCCCAGCGGCCATTGGCGCGGCGGGGGCCCTGAAGGTGGGCTGCTGCGGCCACTGTCCGGCAGCTCGGCACTGCCTGTGACGTCAGAGCCCGCCGGCTGCTTGCGACGCCTGGCGGAAATATTCTTGGACGGAGATGAGCTTCGCCGCGTCTGGCTCTGGCTGCATGGCACGTGGTGGCACGGCGCATCCTCGTCTGGGCACCTCGTCCATTACGATATTGTCGCCGTTGCAGCTCTTTCTCGCCTCCCTTGGAAAACTTCCTGCTCCCCTTCCACCGACATTCCTCCACTATCACGAGCAACTACCAGGTTCCCTAGCTATCATACCTTATTTAATATAGAATTAATCCGCCCACCTTGGATTCCCAGCCCCTCGCCCTTGACGAGCTACGTCACCCAGCCAACGACTTCCTCGACCGAATTGGAACGAGTTACCAGACGCAAAAGCCACGGCCCATTGCCTGGATGAGTTGACCCGGACCTTCTTGCGACCGGCGCAGCATCGCAGCAGGCTGCTTTTGTGCCCGCACAACCAGGAACGAGGGGCTCGCTGGAACCTTGACAGTCGATTGACCAGCAAAGCAAGCTCACCACATTCGCCGACATGTCGGCTTCCACTGCCAACGAGGCTTCCAGGGCCAATGAGGCCCCTAAAGCCAACCAAGGTTCCGCCGCAAACGAGGCTCCCAGCACAAACGGCCCGACCCCAGAGCATTCGTCGCGCGACGGGCAGCAGCATTCTCAGCAGCACCCGGAGCAGGACTCCCAGCAGAAACCTCAGCCGACCTCTCAGCACAACTCTCAACAAAATTCTCAGCAGACCTCCCAGCAGAATGGCGCCCCAAGAGAGCCTCCGTCGGGCAACGACCAGCAGAATTCCCAAGAAAACGGCGACGCGAAAGGGCCAAAGGCGCTCCTGGCGCGGGGAAGTGGCCTGAAAGAGGCCATCAAGTCAAAGCAACCGCCAGGAGGGTTCGACACGACACCGCTCCCCGACGCGCCACCAGGATATACGCTTCGCTTCCGCTTCATCTCCGCTGCCAACCTGCCGCCGGGGGACTTCCACACGGCGTCGTCCGACCCCTTCCTCACGGCGACGCTCAAGACCTCCGTCCCCAAACGCCACAAGGAGGACCCAGACCTCGTCCACCGCACCCCGACGATACGCAGGACCTTGGAGCCCGAGTGGAACGACGAATGGATCGTGGCCAATGTGCCCGCCTCAGGCTTCACCCTCAAGTGCCGCATGTACGACGAGGACTCGCCCGACAAGGACGACAGGCTCGGCAACGTCACCATCCATGTTGACTCGGTCTCGGAGGATTGGAAAGGCATCGCGCCCGAGGAGTTCGAGGCCAAGAAGCGCATGATCAGCAAACGGGCCTTCCTCGCCAAGGGAATCGCCAGCCTGATTCACTCCGATACTCACGTAACGCCAAGACTCAAGCTCAGCATCGAGGTCCTCGGGCGCTCGGATCCGCCGCATGCGCAAATGTACACCGTTGGCCCGACCAACTGGATCAAGCACTACAGCCCCATGATTGGACGTCTCGCGGGGACCAAGGTCAACGCGAACGAAGAGGACGACTGCGCGAGGCCTTCGAGTCGGGAGAGCCATGATGAGGAGGGCAAGGGTAAGGGCAAGGGCAAACGTAAGAGCAAGAGTCGGAAATACGAGTACGTGTCATCGCACATTATTGCAGGCAGAATCCGCTGCTGACTCTCCCCAGCTTCCAAGCCAACGAACTGCAACTGCAAGGCCCCGTACCGCCAAAGATCTACCATCGATATGTACAGTTCAGGCCCGTCATCGGCAAGATGTTTGCGTCCACCGGTCTTCGTGGAAAGGTGCTCAACACGGCCCTGCATAAGCAGCACAACCGCGTGTACAACTTTGACTCGTCGACCGAGTACGGCAGCGTCGAACCCTGCTCCAAGCAGGCGTCGCTGGAGTTTCTCCGGCTTGCGCATTTCGACGAGGGTGGCCGGATATTCACGTACGTTCTGACCCTGGACGGGCTGCTGCGGTTCACCGAGACGGGCAAGGAATTCGGCATCGACCTGCTGAGCAAGCACACCATGCACTCCAACGTCGAGACTTACATTGCCTGCTCGGGCGAGTTCTTCATACGAAGACTCGAACACCCTGACGCGTCCGAGGACCCAGAGCCGGATGAGAAGACTCACCCTGCAGAGCAAGTTTCCGGGGGCCCGCCCGACGACGCCCCGCCCGCCAACCCGTCCTACTACCAGCTCATCATCGACAACGACTCCGGCACCTACCGACCCGACAAATCCATCCTCCCGGTCCTCAAAGAGTTCCTCGAAAAGAACCTCCCCGGGCTGGGCATCATCGCCATGCACTGGGAGGAGGAGGAGCTGAAGAAGCTCAAGGACGAGCAGCGCAGCATCAAGAAGAAGGAAGGCCGCCTGGTCCACGCGGTCCAGAACCGCAGCCAGAGCAGCATCAGCTCGGCCGAGAGCGAGCTCGAGCACCGCGATGGCGGGTGGGAGCATGGGCAGAAGAGCAAGAGGGAGGCCGCGTTTGCGGCGGTAGAAAACCCGCATAGGATCAAGGAGTTGGTGGGCGATGCGGTGCCTCATAGGAAGAAGGGGGAGAGCAGCACGGACAAGTAGGTGCGGCGGCGTGTGACGACGATTCGGGACCCGGTTTGGATTGGAATGTTTTGACACGTCCATGGCGTTGGTGTGCTCCTTAGAGATTCCATTGTTCCCTTATAGCATTCTCATGATCAACACTTTTACGTTGGCGCATATTGAATTTGTGACTGATGAATATTCAGCTTGTGGATTGTCTGTTCACGGCTTGAATCGTGGTACAAGTCCCGTCATATTTTGGGCTTCAGCGCGATCCAGACACTCTCTGCCGTAGCCATCTTCTCACCTTTGGGCCCGGTAACCTCAGCCTTCAACAGCGTCTTCCTCCCCTCAACGCCCTCCAACCACGCCGTCACGCACACCTCCCCCTCTGCCGGAATGGGCCGCAGGAACTTCATATTAAGCGACGCGGTGACGCTGCTGGCCTTGAACAAGCCGTCCGTCTTGCCCAACGCCGTGTTGAGCTCGTGAATCAG
Source organism: Tolypocladium album (assembly GCA_024341135.1). Lineage (NCBI taxonomy): Eukaryota > Fungi > Ascomycota > Sordariomycetes > Hypocreales > Ophiocordycipitaceae > Tolypocladium > Tolypocladium album. The sequence goes on from JALHCF010000081.1 coordinate 285,136, forward strand.
CCCCAGCGTCTCGTCCACCATGGTGGTCGTCATGCCGCCGTGGAGCAGCGCCTCGTAGCCGCACAGGCCCTCGCCGAGCGCGAAGAGGCTGGACACGCGCGTGATGGGCCGCGCCGGGTCGCGCGCGTGGGCGGCGTCGTCGGGGCGGAAATAGCACAACATGTGCCGCACAGCGCGCGGGGTGGCGAGCGTGGCGCCGACGAACTGGTCGTGCTTCGGCGACGCCGGGTTGAAGCACTGCGGGATGAAGGTGATGGCGGCGGGGGCGGAGAGAAGCAGGTCGGCGCACCAGGGGATCGAGGTGAAGTGCGAGACGGCGTCGGAGAAGAGCGTGGGTGGCGTGTTGGGCGGGTGAAGATTGAGCTGCGGGGAGAGGACGCGGTGGAGGGGGACGAGGTTGGGGGCGTCCTTGTCCGACATGTTCACGGTTTCGGCATGCGGACGGGTATGTGTGGTGTAGACGGAACAGTGGTTGAGGTGAAGTTGTGATGGGTGAGTATGAGGGCCGAGGTTAGGCGGTTGAGGATGTGATGCCCCTCACCAGCCCGCTATGTCGAGACGACCGACGTCGGGCATTTGCACAACACATGCTTCGCCGGCCAAGACCATTCCATCTTTCACACGAACTATTCCTCACAGGAATCAAATCAAATTCTCAGCGTAACACTTGTCGCTCAGGTGCTTAGAGATTGATGAATATACTCCGCAGCGATTTTCCACCAAGAGGCAGAAATGCAGCAGAACGCGAAAAGGTGTTAAATGACACAGAAAAGAAACCCAGTAAGTAAGATACCTAACCTGCAGAGACATAAAGTCTCATTTTATGGGTTGAAATAACTAAGGTAGTCTCAAGAATGGCCTTCTTGTCGTCAGCGTTCGAAACACGCGTTCGGCCGTGCGACTTTCGGCGATGCAGCCTTTCGCCTCACCCAAGATCACAAGGACGATGCACGCTGGATGGTATACCGGCGAGCTGTGATTCACGCTCGCAGAGATTATCCTAGAATTTCTAAGCTAAATATGGTACCTTACCTATCTTCCCTGGTTGGCTCACGTACCCGGTAGTGGTCGGCTGTGCAGTCCGCACAGGTGGCTGCCAGGTGCTGGTTCAACAGGCAGGAGACTTGGAGCGGCAGCCACCTGGCGCTTCCTCCCTCGACAACACTGATCGGTTCACCTGCCTTTGGTTGCAGTTGATTCCACGTCTTGTGATTCTACTAAAACCGCCTTTCTTTGGCACGCTCGCTCGAGATCTACCAACGGTCCGATCTCGAGCGGTCGAATCACACACTCTTTTACCCGCCAACATCTCCTTTGGTAGTGTTTCCCCCAACGACAGGGCATGAATCACGGCATGATGTTCAACTCAAGCACCGAGCACACGGTCGACGCCAGCCTCACGCCCGGACAAATCGACACGCTCATCACCATCGAGCGCACGGGCGCTGGCCTCTCCATGGTGGCCATTTTCTTGACGGTCCTTACCTTTATAATGTTCAAAAGGCTGCGCACCACTCCGAACCTGTTTCTCGTCTTTGCATCCATTGCAAACGCTGGAGCTAGCGTTGCGTCCATGATGGGTTACGATGGCCTCCGCTTGGGAGAGGATTCGATTCTGTGCCAGGCGCAGGCTTTCATCTTTGAGTGGCGAGTTTGAGTCTTGATCCTCATTTTCCAGCAAATGGCAGTAGCTGACCTGAGCCAATGTACAGGTTCATGCAGTCTGATCCCTGGTGGTCGTTTGCCATGGCCGTCAATGTGTTCCTCGTCTTCTTCTACAACGCCAACCCGGCTTCTTTCCGCAAATATCTCTGGGTCTACTGCCTCATTTGTTTTGGCGGCCCGATGATCCCAGCCATTTCCCTGATTTCCATCCGCGGCGACCCTCGGGGGCCTGTTTACGGCGATGCAGCGGTGAGTTGCTCCATCGTGATATCCGCGCAGGAGGCAGCTGACGGGCGGTAGCTCTGGTGCTGGATCGGCCCAAATTGGAGCCTCGTTCGACTTTACGCCTACTACATTCCCATCTGGGTCTGCATCTTTCTGTCAATCTTGATATACCTGGCCGTGGGGTATCACGTCTTTCACCATCGTAATCAGCTACTTAACATAGGACACCAATGCAAAGACCCAAGAAGACCAAAGCGATCTGCGAGCGATGGAGGAGATTCTGCAGAAGAGGCATTACAATACCGATCCCTATCTGCTATGGGAGGCATCTGTACTAACACAATTTGGCAGAGTTTGACTCGACGCTGCAACGGCTACGGAACTGTGGTGACAGAAGTGAACGTCACTTCTGATCTTCCCAATTTCGAACTCCAAGATCCTCCGGAGACCCCTACACGGGCCCATACCAGTGCCGGCATTACTTTGAGTCCTTCTTGGGGAGCAGGGCTTCAGCGAGACGAATTGGACCTCGGTGATGGGCGCCAGAAGTTTGAGACGACCTGCTCGTCGGACCATAAACGCCCGCCGCGAGCCACCCTTTTCGGAGGGCTTCGATCGGTGGCTTCTAGGGCTTCGCTGAAACTCAAGCGCCTGGATCCTGTGAAGATGGCGTATCTGCGCACAAGTTTTATTTTTGCCTTTTCCGTCTTGATCACCTGGATCCCGAGTTCCGTCAACAGGCTGTACAGCCTTGCCAACCAAGGACGCATCAGCTTCCACCTCAGCGTTGCCAGCGGATGCGTGCTTCCTCTTCAAGGGGTTTGGAACGCCATAATCTACCTCACGACAAGCTAGGGTACCGTCTGTGAAGAGACCAAGGCATTCATGACCAAGCGAGGTATTCGGCGTCACGGCACCTATCGTCAACCCGCCCGTATTGACAGTCGACTGGGAGTCTTGGGGCTGGAGCGCCGCGACACCTTTGAGAGATACCGACGCTCCAGGGCGAATCTCGCTGAAGGCGGTGCTTGTGACTTGGACGACTTGAGTCAGCCTCAGCGGGTGTACCGCAAGAGTGGCTCCACTACCCATCCTATCTGATAGTCTCTGGCCGTACAAGGCGTGCGATTGGCAAGGGATGCATGTTTACAGGGTAATGGGAATAACCCGTATCGTCGCCAGAAGCCCTGAGCAAGGCTTGCGATTAGGAAGTGACGATGTCGAAGCATCTGATGAGAAGATGGTCCATAAGGACTGAAATGAAGGGCATAAAAACTGTTACTTCATGTCCCGGCTTTCAGATGCTCCCAAGTAGTTACAAACTTGAGCTAAATTTAGTATCTCATTGGAGGCGAGGCTGCTGGGTGAGCCAGGCGGCTCAATAAACAAGGCCATATGTGAAACGCGGTGTGGTTTGAAATGGACCTACGCTCCATAGAATGCTTCCCCTTCGGAAGCATCCACGCCAGCCTTGACGGCCTTGTCCACAGCATCGGCTACATCCTCATTGCCGTCCAACAAGTCTAGCCAGGAGTTCTTGACTCCATCAGCGGCCAGCAGCGCCGCCGCAGTCTCTGCCACCGAGGCCCTACTCGCGCTGCCCTTGACGTGCGCCGTCTTGCCAAGCTCAACCTTGCCGGCGGGCTCATCTGACAGGGTGCCGGGGCGGAGGCACAGGCCGACAAGAGAGGGGCTCTTCTGAGACGTCCTGTAGAGGGCCTCGTCGGCGGCAAACTTGGCCTTGTAGTAGGTGGCGAGGACGCCGTGGTTGACCTTGGCGTTGTAGTCGTCCCACTCACCGGCAGGCCACCAGGAGGCGCCGGCGCTGCGCGAGCCAGTGTAGGAGATGAGAAGGAAGCGCGTGATGGAGGGGATAGCAGCAGCGGCGTTGATGAAGTGGATGGCGGCGTCGCGATCGACCCTAAAAGTCTAGGGACGCAATTAGCAGGAATGAGAGGAGGATGCAGATGCTCGCATACCCTGTCCGGGCCACCTTTGCCACCCGCGCCTATTGCGCGATCAGCATGTGTCATGACAAAGACTGCAGGGTGCAGGAAAGCTCACCGGCGCTCCAGGCAACGTAGTCGGGCTTCACCTCGTTGAGGATGCTCGCGGCGCGCTCCTGGCTGTCCACCTCGTCGATGCTGCGGACCAGCACGTTGAGCTTGCCAGACAGGCCGTTGCCGAGCTTCTCGATGGCGGGGACCTGCTCCTCGGCGCGGATGAGGCTGGTGACGGTCCACGAACGCTGGAGGAGCAGCGGCGTGAGCAGCTGTGCGATCTTGCCGTGCCCGCCGAGGACGAGGACGTGGTGCGAGCCGGTCATGGTGGGCGAATTCTCACGAGTACGGGTTGGATTTATGACTTGGATGGGATGGATTCTGTGGAGATTCGGGTGATGCTAGCTAACGTACGGAGTAACGTACACGTTTGGATTCTTTACTGGTGGTGTTGGTGAATTGCCGAGGCCATCACGTCAACGCCCCTCTGCGGAGGAATGACGACATGGACACGCCAAATCGGGAACACCATTGGCGGGTGGTTCCGACCTCAGAGTTCGCCATAACTGTAAGCGGCGAGCCGTGCCCGCGCGCTTCATGCAACGGCCCATGTTCCGAATGCATGCATGGTCTTGGCTGCCTTGCATCGATCGGGAGACCTGTCGGCAGATCAAGCTAGTCCCTGGCCATGGACATATTCGAGGGCCTGGAGAAAACGGGACGATGCAAGACGAAGGCAGAGCACCAGAACCAACCATTAAAGTTTAGGGATGAGATGCAAAAGCCCCATGATCGACGGCCGGGAGTGGTCGGGCGGCGCCGTTAACTTTACAGGGCCCAGGTGGGTTAGTCATCGGTGCTGATGGGTCTAGAGCGGGCTAACCTGCTTCTGTCCTTGTCCCATCTTGAGAAACTCACTCATTGCCTTCAACCCTAGGATTGGGTGCTGATACCATCGTTCCCGAGGCGTGAGAGCTCGCCCATTGAATCGCTCCTTTTCTTTCCGCCATAGGCTCTGTTTGGAAGCTGAAAAATATTCTGGAAAACTCGCACGCATCCTCGTTTTCGACGCTGAGCAGAATATCCCCGCAAAGAACCAACCGGCTATACGCCAAGAAGAAACCCAGTTCAAGAGTTCCATTGCCAGGGCATGACACCCATATGAGTACCCGGTGGCTTGGAAGCTTGAACAGAGTCATGCCCAAGTCCGTGTGCATAGTCGGTGAGTGTCTGGCTACGTTCTTACATCCCGAACCGCGCACTGACGACTGCAGGTGCCGGACCGTCCGGTCTCGTCGCGGCCAAAACTCTTCTCCACAATGCGCCCAAAGGCTCTTTCAAAGTAAGCGTGTTCGACTCTCAGAGCGCCATCGGTGGGCTATGGCCGACCTCGAGGACGGACGACAGCCGCCAGGTCCATCCCCTGATGCTCGCCAACCAGAGCAAGCACACGATGCAGTTCAGCGACCTGGCTTGGGAGAACGATGCACCGCAGCTCCCGCGCGCCTGGATGGTAGGCAAGTATCTGGAGCGCTACCTGGACCGGTATCTCGCTCGACATCCCGACTTTGAGCTGCACTTGTCGACGCGGGTCGTACGGGCCGAGCCACTGAAGGGAGGCCAGGATGGTTGGAACGTCACCCTCCAGTCGCAGGGAAACGAGAGTAGCAGGAAGTTTGAGAATCTACTGGTTGCTTCCGGCTACTTTGGGAAGCCCATCATTCCTGAGGCACTCGCAAAGGCGGCTTCGGTGGCGGCTTCGGTGCCTGTCATCCACAGCAGTCAGTATCGGGACTTGAAGACTCTGCTCGGGCAGGCAGCGCACGGGAAGAGCAAGATTTTGGTTGTCGGCGGCCAGATGTCTGGAGTGGAGATTGCAGGCACGATTGCCTCGCATCTTTCTTCAGCCGCAAACTCGCCCGGTGAATTTGAGGTCCCCGGTATTGAGAAGTGCTCGGTGCACCATGTTGTTCAGCGACCGATATGGGTGTTTCCCCTTCACACCACGCCCGAGGTGAGTTTGAATAGTGAGCGATGAATAGCGGCTGCTAATTCATCGCACAGCCTGAGGCTACAGCAGCGCCGTTTCTGCCACTCGACTTTTCGTCGTATAATCGCAACAACCGACCTTCGCCGCTGGTCAACACACAAGGCCACATCAGCAAAGACATGGCCAAAGTGGTACACGGCATCTTCGAAAAGGCGCTAGGCAACAATCAGGCGGTCTTCTCGCCCCTGCTACACGTCGACGACGAGGCGAAGGCCGAGCCCCCGTACCTGGCAGTCAGCGACTGGTACTGCGATTTCGTGCGGTCCGGGTTGATCTCGCTGTCGAAAGGCAAGGTTGAGTCGTTGGAAGGCAACACGGCAGTACTGTCTCCTGGAAATGCGAAGGTAGACGACATTGCAGCGGTGGTGATAGCAACGGGTTTCGACCCATCGCCTTGCTTGGACTTTCTTCCAGAGGCTGTTCTTAAGACGCTGCAGCACTCCCCGCAACATACGGACCAACCCGTCGCGCTGGCATTCCACGGGACACACCACCCAGACGTGCCTGGGCTAGGATTTGTGGGGTTTTACCGCTCTCCGTACTGGGGTGTTATTCAGATGCAAGCCAGGTTTCTTGCCAAACTCTGGTCCAGGCCGGACGCGCTGCCGGAGGCGCTTGTGGGGAAGCTCACGACTGATGACTCAATCCAGCGAACGCTTGGTTTGCGAGACGACCCTCGGCTCTCACAGTTCCCGATGGGAGACTATCCCTGGCTGATGCAAGAATTTGCGGAAGCTCTTGCAATCGAACGAGCAGCTCCCGCGTTAGCTGGGGCTCCAGGGTTGTCGCACAACAGTCTGCCATTGGATATGCTCACGCCGGCCAGCTATCCATCGCCGAGTGATGACAGCCACGCAAGGGAAGATGCAGAAAAGTCGGTCCAGGATACAATCGATGTGTGCCTAGCCGGTCTCACTACGCCAAAATTCGTTTCCAGAGCCGTCTTCCGAAGCCTGTTGGGGACGTGGAAACTGGAGCGCGATCTCACGAGCAGGCTTCCGTCCCACCCGAGCGGGCACTTCAGCGGCACAGCTCGATTCCTCCTACGAGACAAGACGCCTGACGGTATCCAGTGCGCCAAGGACGGAACTCCTGCGTCCTTCTCTGACGACGATCTGGGCCTGGAGTATCTCTACATCGAGGACGGCGAGTTCAAGACAGATGGGGGTTTCGGATTCCGAGCGACAAGACGGTACATCTGGCGCTACGACGAGCGCGAGGATGTGATCAGCGTGTGGTTCGCAAAGCCCGATGACCAGAAGCGAGCCGACTACCTGTTCCACGAGATCGAGTTTGAGATGCCGCAGAACGGACGTCACGAGGGGTGGAGTGCCAAGGCGGGACATCTCTGCATCGACGACTATTACGACGTCAAGTACAAGTTCGCCTTTGAGGCGGTGAACCTGAAGGAATGGAGCATAGAGTACACGGTCAATGGGCCGAAGAAGGACTACACGATCAGCGGGACATATAGGCGGTAGCGCGCGGTTGCGTGAGATGGGTGGGATTGCATTGGGAGACATAGGATACTTAAGAGAAGGAGCGGAAGAGTCCGGAGCATGCATAATTTAGACCTGATGGGAACCTGTGTTGTTCGTAGAGATGAGTTTGCGGGCATTGGCGTCGTGAAATTATAGTCGGGACAAGTCAAGACAGCTCTTGGCGCCAGGCCATTGCAGAGCATTCGCACACCAGCATCGACAGGTTATGATCGAATGAACAAGACTGCGGCGACATGTACGGAGTACGGACGCATTGTTTTACGGTCGCTGTTCATGATTGGATCAGGATCCTGCAGCCCGTCTCAATCACACGTGCCGCTTGAGGGGGGCGCTGCTCAGTGCTTGCTTGCTGCCCCTCTCCCGCCAAGTGCAGTTGAACTCATGATGACGCGGAACCAGGCACCGTGACTGCTCGCCAAGTCTCGACTCATTCATCGCAGCCCAGGCGCCCACATCATTCAAACTACGACTCTGAGGTTTTGTAGTACGAGTAAGATTTCATTTCATCCACTCTGCGGATACTGTCCCCGAGACTCCCGCCGCCATGAAGCTCTCCGTCTTCAGCAGCAAGCCGTACGACAAAAAGTACATGGACGCGGCCCTCGCGGGGCGGCAGGGCTCGCAGATACACATCGTGTACCACGAGTTCGCGCTGAGCGAGGAGACGGCGTTCCTGGCGCGGGGCTCCGACGCCGTGTGCGTCTTCGTCAACGACAGCGTCGGGGCGGGCGTCGTGGAGCACCTGGCGCGCGAAGGCGTGCGGGCCATCCTGCTGCGCTGTGCGGGCTTCAACAACGTGGACCTGGCGGCGGCCGAGGCGCGCGGGCTGCTCGTGGCCAACGTGCCATCGTACTCGCCCGAGGCCGTGGCCGAGTTCGCCGTCGCGCTCATCCAGACGCTCAACCGCAACACGCACCGCTCTTACAACCGCGTGCGCGAGGGCAACTTCGCCCTCGACGGGCTGCTGGGCCACACGCTGCACGGCAAGACGGTCGGCTTCGTCGGCACGGGCAAGATCGGCGTCGCGACGGCGCGCATCATGGCCGGGTTCGGGTGCCGCATCTTGGCGCACGACCCGTTCCAGTCGCAGGCCTTCCTCGACCTCGGCGGCGAGTACCGCGGCCTCGAGGCGCTGCTGGCGGAGAGCGACGTCGTCAGCCTGCACTGCCCGCTCATGGAGTCGACGCGGCACATCATCAACGACGAGACGGTGGCCATGATGAAGCCCGGCGTCATACTGGTCAACACGTCGCGCGGCGGGCTCGTCGACACGCGGGCCGTCATCCGCGCTCTCAAGACGCGGCACATCGGCGGGCTGGCGCTCGACGTGTACGAGGGCGAGAGCTCGATCTTCTACGAGGACCGCTCGGGTGAGGTGATCCAGGACGACGTGCTCATGCGGCTGACGACGTTCCACAACGTCCTCGTCACCGGGCACCAGGCCTTCTTCACCGAGGAGGCGCTGCAGGAAATTGCCGAGTGCACGCTGCGCAACATCGAGGAGTACCTCTCCAGCGGGACGTGCCGGAACTCGCTGACGAAGGAACGGACTATGGAGAGGCGGGGCTCTCTTCCGGTGCGAAACGTGTAATTGGCGTCGTGTTTCGGCGCATCTTTACGATCCGACACTCCTTTGGGCAAGGCTCGACTCTTCCGAGTGTTCCACGGGTAAAGGGTGACTGGAAGGGGGAAAAGTAAATTATCCTATGAATGAAAGCAAAATGCTCGCAAGATGAAGATGCTTTTGACATTCGTCGTCAATGACACATTAATGGGCATTCATGCCTCTGAAACCGGGCCTTGGTCATCTTTCGTCTACCCCGTTCCGAAAGGACAGCCAAGGCTTCATGGATTGCTCACATAGCTCCGCGCCCGTCTCAGGTCGTCGTCGTGATCCATATCATTCCTGACGACGGCACCGCCGTCGGCCCGAGACTTCTCCTTCGCCAGCTCGACGTCGTCCGAGCCCGAGCCCGCGCTGAGCTCGTCGTCGCCGCCGTACGCGTACTTGCTCCGGGCGCGGATGCGCGCGCCGTACCGCCAGAACAGGAACGGGATCGCGCAGCACGCCAGGCTGATGAAGGCCAGCAGGGTCGAGGCCCACTGGTCGCCCATGCGGTCGTACATCTGCTCCGTGAACAGCACGACGGCGGCGCCCCAGAAGCTGCGGATGAAGGTCTTGGCGGCGAGCGCCGAGGCCGCCTGGTGCTGGTACGAGTCGACTAGGTAGTTGTTGGCCGAGTTGTACAGGAAGATGAAGCCGAAGCCGACGGGGAAGCCGCCCATGGCCGGCCCGGCCCACGACAGCTCCGCGTACGACGTCCACGCGAAGATGAACAGCCCGACGGGGATGAACCAGCACGACGCCATCATGGGGATCAGGCGCGCCTCGGCGGGCGGGCGGCCGCCGTGGCGCTCCACGAGCGTCAGGTAGTGCCTGTTGACAAAGGGCGAGCACACGGCCGAGCACAGCACGCCAACGGCGACGGGGATGAACATGAGGCCCGTCTTGCCGGCTGTGTAGCCCTTGCCCTTCTGGTAGACGATGGGGAAGGCGACGAAGAACATGTACAGCAGGCCGTAGAGCACGCTCATGTAGACGGAGATGAGGAAGACTATGAGCTCGCCGAAGAGCAGCTGGAAGGGCCGCACGAGGAAGACGGCGAGGCGCTCCGACAGCGGCCGCAGGTCGAGCTCCTGCTCGGTGGCGTGCGAGGCGTCGCCCGTGGACGCGCGGAGGGCGCGCGCGCGCCGGGCGAGGATGGTGGGCGCGTACGTCTCGGGCACGGTGAAGGTGATGAGCACCCAGACGACGGCTGCGAAGATGAGCTGGATCCAGTACAGCCAGCGCCAGCCCGTGGCGTCGGAGAGGTAGCCGCCGATCAGGGGGCCGACTGGTTTTGGCGGTGCGTCAGACATCCATATCCTTTTCTTGTTGTTGATCTTGGTGGTGTTGAAAGGATCAAGGAAAAGTAAGGGGGGGTGGGAGAAGAAGACTCACTCGCAGGACCGATAAAGGGGGCCGCCGAGAAGGCAGCCATGGGCACGCCGCGCTCCTCGTTGCGCCAGAGATCAGCCAGCGTGCCGCCCACGAGCGTCATGGGCGCCGAGAAGGCAATGCCGTCGATGGCCCGGCACACGAGCAGCGTCTCGATGTTCTTGGCCACGGCACACGGGATGATGAACACGACGGCGATCAGCAACGTCGAGCCACTACACGCCGACAGTCAGTTCTCCTCCATCCCACTCCAACCTTCATCGCCTTCGGGGGAAAAGAAAAACTCACTAGATGACCTGCCGGCCGTAAATCTCCGACAGCGGCGCAAACGCCATGGGCCCGACGCCGAACCCGACGACGAACAGCGAGATGCTCAGCAGCGCCACCTCCTCGCTGACGCCGAACTCGTCCGCCACGCCGGGGACGTTGGCGGTGACGACGGCCGACGCGAAGGCCACGACGAAGCACGTCAGCGCCACGACCATGGTGCAGTACCACTTAAACGCCGCGCTCCAGTTCTTGGGGTTCGCGGCGTCGCCCGGCTCAAAGGCCACGAGCTTGCGCGCCGGGTGCGCGGGCCCCGCCGGCAGCGTCCCGCCGGGCGCTGCGCGCGTGTACTCGGCCAGCTGGGCGTCGCGCGTGAGGCTCCGGTACGGCAGGTTGACGTCGAGCGCTGGGTCGAAGGCTTCCTTGTGCGAGGTGTCGTGGTGACGGTGGCTGTGTGACGACGAGATGGAGTGGCGGGGGGTGTACGGGTGAGGGTCGGCGGCATCGTGAGCAGCCTCCGCCGCCGCCGGCGCAGCTCTCTCGTCCATGACTTGCAGCCGAGTATCACGAAAGCAGACGAGTTACAGAAACCCAACTCAAGAACAGCCTCTCGTCAGCAAGTCCCACCTCGAAATCACGTCTCGTTCTCGCCCGCCGGGCCCAGAGCCTTATATACTCCCAGCGCCGGCAAAGGCCAGCCAATCCCATCACACGGTCCGCCGTCGCCATAGCCGAGAGAACCAGCACCAGGACCAAAACCCACGACGTGAGCTCCACGGGGCCCGTACGTGCGTACCCACCCGTCCATCGAACAAGCACGCAGCGCAGAAGGCCCCATCAAACAAGCACGCAGCAGGGCCCGCCTCAGCGAGGGAAAACCGGGGCCCGCGTTCCCGCGTCCGCGGAGCCTCCACCGCAACGTGTCGGTGGGCCCCACAACCCTCGCGCGCCGCCGCCGGGAATGGCGCTCCGGACGTTGTTGTTATCCCCGTGGCAGGGCTGGACGGGGCCTCGGTCGCCTCGTCGATCGTTGATGTGGGCCCCCAGCAAGGAGATTCTTCGGCGTTTGGGTCGGGATCCCGCTTTTGCGGTCCTGAGTTCGTACGAGACTGAGCCCTGGGCACGGAATCGCTTCCGTTCGGTGTGCGTGCGAAAAAGACGCACATCTTTCAGCGGCAACTTCGGCGTCAGTAAGCATGCCGCTGGCGGGCAAGTGCTGTCATCTACAGAAAAGCATGTTACCTTCTCGCTCGCTGACTTCGTATGCTCCCTTTTGTCTCTTTTCCGGACCCAAAGTCCACCACCAGGAGGCGTTCCAATGCGCGGCACTTGCACACGGCGCTGAAATCTTTTCGGGGTCCCACTCGGCGCCGGGTGGGGCCGGAAGACTTCACATACACGTCACAGGGGTCCCCTGCATGGCAAATTCACTTCCGTGACGCGCCACAGCCGAAGCCATATCTTCTCTATTTCAGTATCGATACTCTTACTCGTATACATACTCGTGCCGTGTATTTGACGTACTCGACTCGTAGTCCTCCCAAGCCAAACTCGCCACCCGCATTGACGTCACAGCTCGCGCCCGTCCGTTACCGGAGCTCCACGTCGAGCCTCACGATGCCGCTCAGCTCCTTGACCAAGTCGACGCTCACGGTGCCGCTCATCCTGTCTCCGTCCCTCCAGCGCCTGCGGTGAAGGTAGCGTCCCCGCGGAGTCTCCGTTTCGCGGAGACTACTGCCGTCGACTCCGTCCAAAGGTTGATGGTGTTGGTAGAGGACCGAACTCGCTTCCGGCACATCCCCCTTCGCTTCCCCATCCGCCATCGCGACATCTCCATCTTCATCTACATGTCGGACGCTGCCATCCCGCTGGACAACCGTGCGCGCGTGCAGCTCGGACCGACCGCAATCGAGCGCCCAAGTCTTGGCCCATCCTTCGGCACTGAATGCCCAGATGATCATCTCGGGACCCGAGTCTAAGGCGATCTCTGTGAGGTTGTTGCACGTTGCAACAACCTGCCCAATTATCTCAACAGGGTAAAAGGCGCCGCTCTGAAACGGTTCGCTCAACATGTCGATTGAGCGATAGCTCTCGTCAAGGTGCCATGACGTTGACACTCCTCGCCGTCCAGTGTCCTCGAGCTGGTCCACCAGCGGCTGGAAGAGGGCCGCGCTGCGAGACATGCCGTGAAATAAGTCTGGTGGTACGGTATAGAACACAACAATCTGTCTGTCCGACCCAGACTCAGACGGGTCTGCGGGACCTCCGGCCAAGAATGTGGCCACAACGCGGACGCCGTGTCGTGTATCCGCTCCCGCCGCGTAGAGGACAGGCACCGGCGAGATCGCAACCTTCGGCGGCCGAAACCACACCTTGCGCAGCAAACGCGTCAGAGAGCCCACTGGCGCGTCGGTGCCGAGGCAGAGGCTCCCCGTACGAGGGTCAGTGAACAGGATGTGATAGCCATCGCTCAGGGGAACAGCTCGATAATGGTCTGCATGGCCGGGTGGTACCTTGGTGAAGACGCCAGCATCTGGCGATTCGCTGTCCAGGGCGTCGAGCGGCCTCGTCCACGAAACCTGCCCAGCCAGCGGTGTGATCGAGTGCATATCGAGGATGAGCGGCTGATCGTGGCCCGTGTCCACAAAGGACATCACGGCAGCGCTGCTGGGGCTAAGCAGTACGGTGCTAAACCCCTCGACAATGTCGGCGAGGGATTCGAGGGGTCGACCGAGCCCGGCAGCCGAGCTGATCAATCGGAGCTTCCTGGCCGTGTCGATGCCCCGTCGAGATGGAAGAAAGAAGAGAAAATCGCTCGGCGATGACAGAGGGAACCATCTGCTCAAATCCTGCCCCGTCAGAGCATCCACCTAGTGAAGCTCGATGCCGGCGGCGCATCCAAACGCCACGCAGTCGCGTTGAGGGCAAATGGCCACGGACCGTGGAGGGTCATCCGCCTGACAGACATTTCTGTAGACGCATCTCTGCCCGTTTCCGTCGCGCGGTGCGTTATTTGGGGGTCTCTCATGACAGATGCAGGGCTTCAACACCTTGCCGCTACTCTCGGGCGAGCTGGACCCGGAGCCAGATGCCGACGTCAGGGCTGAGCTCTCGTTGGAAGTTTGAGCCGATGAGTGCTTCGTTGGTCTGTGTGCTTCGCCGGCAATGTCACACACCATGCCCACCCGGCCTTCCATCAGGAAGGCCACCGAATACCGTCCAGCCGACGTGTCCATGCTGCATGATGTGATCCTCCGAGGGCAGATGATGCGCGTCGCCGGCCGAAGGACGCCCAATGGCATTCCCTGTCGTCGGCGCGGCGGAACTGACCACGGTGATCTTCCTGATGCGCAGACGTGATTGAGCTCGTATATGTGCGCGATCTGCCCCTGCGTAGCTATCAGATACCTTCCGCAGAGGCTTGCAGTATACGTCACGGCTCCGCGCAGCCCTTTCGCCCTGGCCCGCGGCACCATGTCGCCAAAGTCGGTATACCCGACTTCTGTGAAGGCGCTTCTGCTCACGCCGGAGAGGCTGGATTCCCTCGAGATCCACTTGCTCATGATCCTCTCCTGGTTCAGCTCGGGCGATCGGGCCACGGCCATGGGTGTCAAGATGCGGAGGGTGCTGCTCCACCAGCCGCCTTGTCGGAGCATGTCCATGAGCAGCACGCGATTGAGGCTTGAGACGAACCACGACCGACAAGTGCGTCGTGCGGAGTTGAAGTCTTGCGGGGAGAGCAGCGTGTATATATGCTGTATGATTTCTGTTGGCAGCTTCATCGAGCTCGGCCGCCCTGTTCGGTGCTCGTCAGTGCCTCATCCGCCCTCGCCGGCCGCTGTTGGGCTTTCTCACCATGGTCATGGTAGTCATATTCGGCGTAGTGGGTCCCAGCAACTCTTTGCACGTCCGCCACCTTTCCCGGGAGGGCAATGATGCTGTCCTCACCGCTCGTAACCAGTGCAACAACAGCCATGGTCCCAGCAGCACTCCTCTCGGCGGCTGACGACACCGTCCTCGGCCCCCTCGTCGAGCGTGTCGCCGCGATGCCGCGGGAGACGAGAATTTGCGAAGACGTGTTGATGGCAGCCCACGGCACGGCAGGCTATATCAAAGTGCCAAATCGAGTGAATGTGTGGCTGATTAGGTGGTAGTGTCTGTAGGTGTCGGAGGCAAGGTGTGGATGCAAGAAAGTGTGGAAGCTCGTTCAGCAGCAGCACAGGAGATGTTGTGCTAGGCCAGGCGTTGGCTGGACCTGCCTCGCTAAACTTTGCCGGAGGATCGAACCCTCCTGGCCAGGTAAGTCACGGCCAGGAAAGCCATCGTCTTGCTTGCAAAGCGTGTGTTCAAACGGTCTGGAAACCAGCCGCAAAAGATTGCCTGACTCGGGTATGTATATAACTGTAGAAATGCAGCCCTCCATAAGAGAATACCATTATGCCTTGCGGCGACAGTCCAGCGCCACCAGCTATGTGCCTTAGTTCGATTGTACCATTACTTCATTCAAGCATCATTCTTCCAGCATCAATTATCTCTCCTCCCACCGTCTGTCCACACGTTGTCGTCACCAATCCCCAGCGAGCTGTCTGCGTGGGGGAAGACCATGGCCGGCTGATTGCGGGACGACTGCTCGCCATCCGTGTCCGTCTCGCCCGTAGCCAGCGGCGGGGGCGGTTCGCTGTATATCCACGGCTGCTGAAGGCTACACTCAAACATTAGCACGCTGGAGACGGCAGCCGGGTGCGGCAAAACTTACGGGACGACGAGGCTCGGGTTCACAAACACCAGCCCCTTTTCCTTGAACTCGTCCAGCGTGCTCCCCCTCCGCAGCAAAGCCTGCGTATATCGAGGATCGCTCTCGTCCTCGGAGACATCTTCCACCGCCTCCTCACTCTCCGCACCGTTGCCCGTTCTAATGGCCCGCAGCGCAATGTATTTTGTCAACGGCTCGAACCTTCGGCTGAAGTAGTAGCTGTACCAGATGGTAAACGGAATAAGCGGGAACACCGCGACGGACTGCACAAACGCAGACAGGGACGCAATCTGCCCGATCATTACCACCTCAAAAACAAGAAGCCCGATGACAATGCGGTAGCAGATTATGCGCCACGCGCCGCCCGTAGCATGCTGGGGCTGATCCATGGCGTACAGCACCATGTACTTGAACGTAAAGTAGCCGAGCACAAAGTAAATGGTTCCGAAGATGAGGATCACAAAGCCCCATTTTAGCACGCTGTAAATGAGGCACAGGTTGAAGACGAGGAGTGCCGTGGGCAAGTAGAAGCCGTACTGAAACACAGGAGGCTTCTGCAGCTCGGCAAAGTCTCGCGGCGTCGACGACATCATCCGGTATATCGGGAACAGAAACACGCTGCCGGCTTCGAGAACTCTAAAGGGCATCAGGCCGATACCCTGGAGCATGATGAAACTGATGTAGAAGATGGACAGTTCTTCGACGTCGGCCGCAATGACGGCCGGGATCTTGCTCGTGTCCTTCAAAAAGTCCCGGAGCACGCTCCAAAAATCGAAGCCAGTTCGCGAAACGGCAAAGACGAAGAAGGTGTTGAAGAAGGTGAAGAAGAAGTTCTTCGATATGAGCGACAGCTCCACGTCGCCGTGGGATATCATGCCCTGGTGGTTGGAGAGGAAGTCGTAAAGATAAGGCACAGCGATGTTAAGCAACGACACCACCAAGGTGGGGGCACCGTTCTGGAAGATGGAGAGGATGAGCGGGTGCGACGACAACCACGTGTAAAAGGACGGCAAAACGCGCTTTATCGTGCAGATACTGAGGAAGGACGCGAGTAGCGCCGTAGGGAAGATCCAGATGAGGGTCAGAATGGTGATGAACAGAGTAATTGTCCACGACTTGAGCCTCCGGATGCCGCGCGGCGTGTAAGTGTTCTTCCAAACAAGATCGGATGGCGACGGGGTAATTTTGGTCAGGAGGCAGCCTGGCCGAGGATCTATCCTGGCCTGAATAACCATCTGACAAGACGCGACCGAGTCCATGGTAACAATAGCCATGTCGGTCGCCGCATACTCCTTTTTGCGAGCCTCGGTGACCTTTTCATCGAGCCTGCGAAGTTTCTCTTCGTAGTAGTCGATGGCATCGACTTTGCGCGTGCGCAGCCTCAGAGGTCCGTACGAAATCTTTATTTCGGGTCGGTCGCCCTCGGCAATATGCGGTCGACTAGACTCACTGGTGAGAAGGCGCGTATTCTCGCCCGACTCTTCGTCACCTCTGAAGATCCCAGCTTCCGGGCTCGAAGAATCGTCGTTTGGCGTTTGGGTAGCGTCGCTGTGATGCTTCGTTCCCGCTCCCTGCTGATTGTTCAGGAACTTGGCCCACGCGGCCTCAAGCTTGCGTAAGATCTGATCCCGATGTGCCACAAGCTCGTCGAGTTCTTTCCAGTCTCGGCAAAGCGTGACCGAATCCACGAGACCAATATCGAGCCGCTCGATCAAGCTCTTGAGCTTCTCTTCCGACCGCAGGCGCAACGGTATCCCGGTCAAGCGAAACGTTCGGTCCGTAACGGTGGACTGCGAACCAAGATAGTCCTGCCTGAAGCGGATGATGCGGAACGTCTCCCAGTTGATGTAGTATAGGGTCAAGGCGACGAAGAAGTACGTGAAGACAACGTATGCCCACAAAAAGGTCCTCTCGCGGCTTTTGTCCTTGTGGCCGCCTCCAGTCGGGTCGCTGTCCAACCCATGGCTGTAAATTGGGAGCCGCACATGGCCATACAGGTCGCTGTCGGCGTCATCGTCGTCGCCGGGATCGTCGCCACCCAATATGGGATTGAAGTGACGGTAACTGGCGTTTATCGGCCACAGAACCACGACGGCGAAAAACGACATAAGCATGAAGAGACGAATGGCCATCTTAAAGAAGGTCAAGAACTAGGGCAGTGGATGTCAGCTTGCACGCGACGGTCGCCAGGGCGAGCACACATACAACAAAGGCATCGAGCCCGGCCGATGCCAGGATCTGCTCCTCGGTGATCCTGTACAACCCTGGGATCCATCCAAAGAAAGTGTCACGCAGAGCCGGCAGGCCGACGTTCGGATCGAGACGCCGCTTGCGCGCAGCGTAGAGGGCCGGCCATCGCGGGCGCAGTATCTGTGTCAGTCGGTCAGCAGCCGCGCAGCCCCTACAATAGCCCGTGCCCGAGGCTTACGCAGAACGCTATGAGCGCTGAGACTCCGAGAATCAGGGACAGAACCAGCTGGACCTCGAGGTCCCTCTGGTGCTTTTCCGCCGGCTTGATGTAGTTCTCGTCGTCGCACTTGGGGTCATCGTCGAAACGCATCGTGCCTCATCTCTCGCTGCGTGCGGCGGGGGAGACTTGTTGACGTCGCGCTGCGGCGGGTGCCTCGGCGTGCAGAGCTACCGCTAGTCGAGCAAAGGGCAGCTTCGACGACGCGCGCAGGAGGCGAAGGTGATGATGGAAGCGCCAAGTTCATCATGCGAGTAGCCGGGGGTCGGGTGACGTCGGTGAGTGCACAGACCATGCATAAAATTAGTGCACTGCCTCGAGGGGCCTAGCGCGCAAACAACTGCTCCTAAGGTAAGGTACGGAGTGGGGATAGCGTAACAGCTCCAAACACCAATTCTGGATTCAAGGTAGAGGCGAATGCTCCTCCAGCTTCAGCACTGCAGTAAACACGCGAACGATACAATGTTCTTTGCACCACCTTCGCTATGATTGAGCTCTTTCCCCTCCCCGCAACAAGTAGAAAAGAGTCGCGCTTTCAGCGGAAACAGGAAACACAAACTCGAGACAGTCATGTGGCCAGCCGCTTACCCTACATGTCATGTGAACAACCACTGTGGCATCTGCACCGAACCAACTCACCGATCGAAGCCAAATTGGAACAAAGAACATGACGCCATGATTTCCAGGGGCCTCTCGTATCAATATATTGTATGAATGAAAGCTTGGAAGACAAGGTTTGCGTGTGGCTGCCTTCGCTGGGATATATATGAAAATGGTTTATGGACGGCTTCCCCAAGTTCGACTGATCACGATGGAGCATCACAGCCCTTATTTCCCACAGTCCAAATGTTCATGGCGCATCACAAATTTCTTAACTCAACATTTCTAGCTCTTTGTAAGTGAATCGTCTTTCACAACGCGAGTTGGGAAATGTTCGCAACGACCAACTCGCCCGGACATCCCGCCATACATTGTGACTGAGCCTCAAAGAGGCATGGCACTGGCTACATGCCGTATATCAAAGGCTCAAAGTTTGTTCGATGAGCAACCCTCCAACAGGCAAGCTCACAGAGTCTAGATGGGCAATCGGCCCTGTCCTCGAGGCAATCCATCACCCGACCCCCTCCCTACCTCATTGCCCGCAGGAGCCGGGACATCCCTCGCTTGTCCATGCCGCCTATGACAAGCGTCAGCGACACCGTTCACGGCATGTTCGTGTCTCCAGATGTGCTTCATCTCATCTGCCCCCCACATCGAACAGCCGCGGCGATGGCGCAGTCGTGACTAGTTTATGCAGCTAGCCGCCTTGGAGCCAGACTTCGGGTCTTGTAATGTGCCGCGAGGGTTGCCTCGCTGCTTCAGCAACTTTGTCTCTTCATGTCGGTACACGGGCAGCCGGTCTTTGCACCCTTCAGCCGGCGAGGCGACCGGGCTCCTGATCAATGCCAGCGTCTCACCAACTGCGTTTGTAAACGTCGAGAGTCCAGTGCTTCTTCCTGATTCGCACCATGGTTCAATATTAAATCAGATAAGGGACAGTCGCAAACCACAGGCATGCAACAACCATCTTCAACCCGGCTAGGGAGCTAGGTTCTCCTGGCCGTTGGCGCGTCGAGCTTCCATTTTCTCCCGGTGGCACACACCGATGGCACCCATCATAATTGACATGTCGAAATTCCCTTCCATATCTCGAGTCACGTCTTTGTCCCTGCTCTCTGGCTGTAGTCCGATGCAGTATGCCCAATGTGCCCAGGACCGGGGCGGCCGTCGTAGACCCCACCCGCTCAGTTCCCGGAGAATGTCAGCCAGCTCAACGTCCATTGCGGTCGTCGTTTTTGTGCGAGGCAGTCAGTGACTTTCATGTAACACTCTGGCTCCCTGCTTCAAGGCACAGCAGATGCAGCTATCAATCTGACGTCTGTATTGGGACGGAGAAGGACCACCACAAAACGTCATCTTCACCGTTGGTGTAACCAAGCCGCGCGCAACGATGTTCACACGGCTCCGCTTTGTCACGGCCCAAGGGGTGGCTACATGCTGTTGTCAGGTGAAGCGGCGGCACCTGGTCCATCGAATCGAACTGCAATCGACATCCTGCCATAGGTTCTAGTTATGTGAAACTTGCCTTGATAGGCATGTTCGCCGCATTTTCTTCCGAGAGAGGCAGCCTCACAACAACCATTTCCCACCCAGAGACCATAATACTGACACATTTTGGAGTGCCAGTTCTGTACCAACAAAAGGGGACTAATTGAATGAGGCAACAAAACGGCGAGCCCGCATTACCATAAATTGAGCCTATGGCGTCGAATCGACCTATCGCCTCGCCTTATTTATCCGCAGATTTCCGTTTGAATTCCCAGGCAAGCACTGGGCTGAAGGACTGAGGTTAAGAAGCAGCGTATCTCCCAGAGCCTTTATGCTTGATGAAACACGACGAAGGAGGGGGCCAGAAGATGCCTGGTACCATCGTCTTGACCTGGTGGGTTTGAAGCCGCGGATGTGCACGAGTTCGCAGACGCGCCAATCCGTGAAACCATGGTACTTATTTGACGGCCGCTTGACCGAGGCGTCGTTTGTGCCCCGTTTCTGCCTAAGAACTCCACGCACAAGCGTGTAGTTACACAGCCGACTCAGTGCCTGACTATGGTCGCACCGACAAGCAGCTTGGGCCGTTATGCGGCCCGCGAGCAACTGTCACTAGGCAATATAAGCCCGTTGGCAAAAACAAAACTGTAGGTAAGAAATTAGCTAATGGACAAGGAGAACTTGCTACTACAGTGAGCAATAGATGGACATAAGAGCGATAAAGACTTGGCCTGAACTATGCCAAACAAGAGCAAAATGCAGAGGCACAAGACTGGCCAAGCCGAGCAATTTTCATGGCCTCAATAACGGCTCGCTGTAAGCACTGTCAGCTTAGGCGTCAATAGAGCCCTGCTTCGAGGTGCGCAAGAACAAGTTTCGAACCCATCTCATCATGAACGTCATTGACTAAGTCTGGGTGGTACTGTCTATACCTGAATGTGCTACCGACGTCTTCGAGATGGTCAATAACGTCTCTTGTTTCTGCCTTAGTTTAACCCGGGAGACAGAACTACTGCGCCCGTCATCGTGATGGCTCGTGACACCAGCCGGACGGAGATGTGACCGTACAAGGTAAATGGTATCGTAAGCGTGTCTATTTTGGCATCTCACAAGGGTGACATGCCATCGTGCCGCCGGTCTGCCGGATGAACGGCCGCTTGATAACGTACTTAGCCGCCACTAGCTGTGCTGCGTACGTGACATGCGACGATACCCGACGGGACCCACGTTGATATGGCGGCCTGCAAGAGCTGCACCCAGTGGCCCGGACAGAACTGTTTCACATTCAGTGGCAGGAAAAGGACGAAGGTAAAAGAATTCAGAGAATTGTCGGAGTTGCAAACCCAACTGAATGTGGCCTTTAGACGCCTCTACGGACATAGCCACGCTCCGTAAACAAGCCAAGCTGTTGCTGCTGCATTTTAGTTGACAACTGTGAAAGATGATCGAATCGCCGGTAAGATTTCGCCGCATCTATGAGCCTGAGCACGATGCCTCAGATCTGATGGGAATGATCACCTGGGGCCTCGCTCTGATTCCATCGGTCGCCGCTCTCACTGCAAGCGGCCGCCGTGCAGGGCGCCGGCAAAGTTTTGCAGGTCACGATACTCCAAAGCCCGGGAAATGCAGTATCAAAACGATCATGGATCTTTTCTTCGTGGTCCACCGACTCTCGGATGCAGGAATGTTGAGCCGTGTCAGAATATGCCTCCCTGCTGCACGTACCCGAACATACACAAGGGTCAACTCCAAAGAAAGCGGCACGGCAACAGCAAGTTCGAGGAAGACGGTGACCATGGCACGGGTCAGGCTTGCTGAGACCCACGTTATTTCTCTACGTCGAGCGGTGAGCGACCGCTCATATTTGAAGTCAGGAGCAGTCATTCTCGTGGCGCGTGACAGGCGTCGTCGTCGAGGATTCAGCTCTCCACTTGCGCATTGCCGTGAACGCCGCCGTCAATCCGGGGAAGCCGCACTTTCGGAGGAGAAAAAACTCACGCTCCAATTGCTGGCTGGCCTCCTTCGATCTGACGGCGCAACTGTAGCCGAGGCGGGTCGGACATAAAGCACGTTCCACGGAGGCGTCGCGAGACGCAAAGTCGAATGGATGCTCGCTTGAAGCGTTTACTAGCCCATACCGATGCAAGGAACCGAAGCAAGCCACCTTGGCAGTTTACTCGAAGAGCCGTCGAGTGTGACGATAGCGTTCCGGTGGCGTTGAAGAATGAGTTTTGCCATGGCGTCGCGAAAATTGTCACGATGCCCAGTTCCTATGCTTTCAATGACAGAAAGTTATAAAGAGCCGTCTTATCGCATCTGCCTGAGCCATGTTGTTCAGCACAAACACGCAAAAGTCTCAGAGAAGAACATTGGTCACTCCCTCGCGAGAGACTGCTGGCTTGGCTCAAGAAAAGCAATTGAGTCATACTTGACATACGAGCCTTGACAACCTGTAACGACGGTGAAAATGTCGGGGCAAAAGGCTAAGGACAATAGGTCTGGAACGGCTGGAGGTAACAGCATCGCGGAGGCTTCCCTCGACTTGTCGGCAACAAGACTGACCGTTCATCTAGGAAAGAAGGCCTCGGGGAGTGGCAAACCCTACCTTCCCATGGAAAAGTGGTTGGAGGAACCTAGACAGGAAGCTCCATGGACACAGTTCGACATGGGAAACAGTGCGACTGGTGGCAGTGGCGGTGCGGCAACTGGTCATAAAGGTGCCAGCTCAACCGCTGCGTCGCAGGGCTCGGCAAGATAGGCTCCTCTTACATGGAGCTTTATGAAGAGCAGAGTGTGCTGTCCTTGGGGTGGAAGACGTGTCGGCAAGATAGACTCCTCTTACATGGAGCTACATGAAGAGCAGAGTGTGCTGTCCTTGTGGTGGAAGACGTGTCTTTGTTCGACCGCCAAGGCGAAGGGCACAAATGGGTTGAAATGTTCGTTGCTGTTGCTGTTCAGAGCCTCAGACAGCTCCGCAGAGGCGTGATGACGACTCGAGCATCTGTTGGCGGAGCTTTTGCCTTTGTGCGAAGCCTGGAAGAGGCATTGGCGAGGACTTGATGTAGCCTTGAGCGGACAAACCTTGTCGCGGAGCAACCAACAAATCTTCTTTCTCTTGGACAGCAGCGCCGTGACGTGTCGATATAAGTTGGACGGAGGTGGAGTCCGTGCGGGCGAGAGGACGATCTGCCGCCGAGCCAAAACCACGCCGACGCCGCCGCCGACGAAAGGGGGCGTCGGACCCACGGGCTGGGCGGCCCCGGTCTGGCTCGATCCGATCAAAGACAGCTCGAAAGGGCTGGCGAGCAGGCTGAAACAGGCAAAGAAAAACAAACAGCGCTACCCGTAATTTTGCGTACCGCGCCGCGAGCTGACTCTCGGGATGTTTGTCCGGGCGGCCTCACCACCATTGGCTCGTCGCCAGCGGGAAAACCTGCTCGGTGCAATTGGCGATCAAGCTCGCGTGCAAATCTCGGGTCGCTGGGCCCATTCCCCGCAGTCGATGTAATCACGGCCGGCGGGGACGATTGATTGATGGATGTTCGTGCGTGCGTGCGGGCTGGCTGGACCGATGTCGTGCGCGCAGAGAGGCTGCTGCCGCTGCCGCCGTCCCCACCCACCCAGCCACGACAACCTCGTCCGCATTCAGCAGCCCTGGACGCGAAGCAGGTTTTCGACGGAAAATCCAGTGGTGCTGGCACTGCTCGAATTGCCGTGGAGTCACTCCGATAGCCCGCGACCGGCGACGACGGGCGCTGGCTGGCCACGGCGTACTCGTACTGGTACTCGAGCGTGAATGGATGATGACAGAGTTCGGGAATACGACGTCTTACACTCAGGCATGGGCGCTCGGAAATTGCAGTGTGCTCGGATAGGCTCCCAGCGGGTCCCGTCAGACCACGGGCGGCCTGCGACTGCAACCCCAAAGGACCCCAAAAGTCACTCGCGGCCGCGGACACGAGGTCGTCCCACCGGGCGGTACAAGTACGAGTACATGCTCGTGCAAGCTGCGCTGCGCTGCGCTTGGCGGTGCAATCCGCAATCCTTCGCCTCGTACTCGTACCTTGGGCTCGGCCCAGCCCTACCGCAAGAGGAACGCGGTGCGAGGTGCCCATTTCGCCCTGCGCTAGGCGGTTTCGCGGGTTCTGAATACGGTAACCCAGAGATCTTTGTGCCTTGGCCTGTGAATGCTGCCCCTTTTTGGTCCATCCTCGGTGCTCCCGATGGACAGCTGTTGTCACACACGTTGCTGGCTGGCTGTTGGTAGCAGCCGCAACCCTTCGAGCCCCCCCCGGGCCGTGTTGGGTTGGCTGTGGCGAACCGGCACGTTCCGCGCGGCGATGCTTATCTGCTGTGATTTTTTGGCTCGTACAGTGCCCCAGTTGGCGCAGTCTTGGCCGGCAGGGCCAAGATCAGATCCAAATTGAAAGCGAGCTCCATGCATCGTCTGTGATGCGTGCTAGCGCTCTCTCTGACGCTGCTGGCGGCGCCCCCGACACGCCCAAGACGCCCCAACCACCGCCGTAACAAGCCAGCGCTGGCTGCCGCTGCCCAGCCCCGCCCAAAATGTGCCAGGCAAGGTACCTTTTATCTACGAGTACGGGTATTTCCCGCGCACCAAAATCAACCTGGAAGGTGCATCTAGTCATCTCGTCACGCCTCCACTCTATTTTCCCGCGACCTGCCCATCCATTCCTTCCGTGACACAGCCTGACACAAGCCCCCCAACACCACTCACTCACAAATCTCAGCCCACGCTCCCTGCTCACCTCACCCAAGACCACGTCGCCTCCCCTTCCCCGACAGACGCCAGCATCCTCGTGCGCGACGACTCCCGAACCGCGCCCATCTCGCTTCGCTCGCTTTCCGTGGTCGGTGTGCCAAGCCGTCGTCATCCGGAAGCGGTCGACGGGACGAAACTCTGGACGGCGTGAGCGTGAGACGGATCGGGCGGCCACCTCGTGCAGAACCGACTCACGACTCGACGCCGACTTTTTGTTTTGTGCGCGACTTCAATTCCTCCGCCGACAACACGCTCGTCCGTTGCTCGCTGGCTGTGTCGCCAGGTCGTGATCCACCGACGACTGGGAACCTGCTGCACGTCTCTTCATCCGACCGACGGCTGTGCTAAACCCTCGACCATAATCCTATTTACCAACACCGGTCGTCGCCCTGAACGGCACTGACAGGCCTCGTGCCGACACACCAACACCGTCGCAATGGGTAAGCAGCCCAACTCAAACCGCCCTGCCGTTCCGTCCGCTAACCTGCCCTCTTCCGCCGTCGCAGCCAACCCTCAAGCGCCCATTACGACTATCGTCCCGTTCGACGACGCGAGCAAGCTCCCTCCCTGCGCCAAGCAGTGCGGCCATCTCTACGACGCCAACGGTGCCTGCGTACCTCCCGGCGCTCCTCCCGGCAGTGATGCGCAATACACTGCCTGCTTTTGCGCCGACTCTAGGGTCGCGGCCTTCTCGAAGGGAACCGACGGCGTCTGCCCTGAAGCTTGCTCCGGAGTGCCAGGGGGCCTCTCTTCCATTGCTGGATGGTTTCAAAGCGCTTGCAAGGACGCCAAAGCCGTAGCTGGTCCTACTACTACCAACTCTGCGGCTACCACGTCCGGCACCAGCGCCAGCACTGCTGGCTCATCAAGTAACAATAACACCGGCGGCGGCGACTGGTAGGCCAAGTCCTCATTCGTGCATTCCCGAGGCATATGCTCACATTCTCGCGCAGGCTCTCCAACCATTGGCAATGGGTCATCATGCTTGTCGTACTCGTCGTCGGCATCGCCGGAATCTGGATCGGCGCATGCATCTGGCGCCGCCGCTACCTCCGCAAGAAGGACCGCCAAACCTCGCTCGGCCAGAAGCACTCTGGCTCCGCCTCGAATCCCACGTGGGGCCCTGCCGTCACGGGCTCCGAATCCGCCACGCCAATGACCCCCGCGCGCGATGTCGAGAGGGCAGCCTACGTCGAGAAGCCGAAGAAGAACAAGCAGAAGAAGAAGTGGACCGTCAGCCAACGGACGTGAACCGCGCTCTCGACCTCCCTGGCTGCTCGAGCCCGCACGACGATCCGACCTGCATGACATTTTCCTTGTGCGAATTTTGTTTGAATTTTCCTCCCCCGGGGCACGGACATGCATAGCCTCTTGCACTGGACATATCTGCCCGACGTATCGCCATCCTGGCTCCCCCCACAGGGACTAGCTCCCCCAAAACAGGTTTTCCTTGCCCTTGGCCGCGGACGGGGCTTTATATCCACCCCCTCAACTGGCGTTTTCGTGTTTGCAGTTATCAACAATGATTTCAACTTTTGGGATGCGACATTGGCATCCCCGGCGTTTCTGTATTGGAGTGGTGGGAATAGGACTCTATTAGAGGTGTCTAAATGGGAAACGGTTTCGTTTGTCGGCCACAGTTGTACAAGTCTCTGGGGTGAAAGACCATTG
The DNA here is from genome assembly GCA_024341135.1 of Tolypocladium album. Lineage (NCBI taxonomy): Eukaryota > Fungi > Ascomycota > Sordariomycetes > Hypocreales > Ophiocordycipitaceae > Tolypocladium > Tolypocladium album. Next base: position 311,605 of record JALHCF010000081.1, read on the forward strand.
GGGGCGACAGGGATGTGACAGTTGACAATACAGTTTTTTTTGTGCCATCTTAGGACATTTGGCTCTTTATCAATTGAAACCGCCGAAAGCATGCTCATCTGCTCTAATGTTGCTGTAAATGTGACAGTTGCTCCTTGTATAAAACTCCCTCTCTTTTCGTCAGGTCTGACTGGTGAGTGGCTCACTTCTCTGCCTGCTGCTCCTCGAGGCCGTCCATGTACAAGTCGATAAGACACCCTGCCGACCACGCCTGCGTTGGGCTCTGTCGCCACGGTCAGCTCGCATGTTCTCATTCACGACATATCTTGAATGGTTCAAGATGGAAACGGGGGAAAACCATACCGAGTCGGCGCAGTATTCGCCATTCTTCTGCGTCAGCTCCGTGAGGCCCGCCCAGACACTCTCCTGTATCATCTTCTTGCACCCTCCGAGCCGGCGGGTGACTTGCTGGAAGGCTTCGATCCTCCCCTCGGGCGTGTTGCGCCTTCTGAGGTCAAATTTCAGCAGCGCGCGGAGGAAGAAGCCCGTGGGCCAGAGCCACTCGGGCCCCTGGTGGTAGTTGCGGCCCTTGCTGGTGGCGAAGTCGTCGCTGTCGTCGCTGTTGCGGTAGTACGGGCGGTAGTTGAGGTCCGCGGGGTCGAGCGTGGCCATGCCGGTTGGGCCGCGGAGGACTTTGTCGGCGAGGCAGAGGGCGTGCATGGCGTGGTCCGCGTCGAAGAGGGAGGGGGCTACAGTCATGGCGATGGGGAAGTTGCTGCGCAGCTGGTAATCTTCGTACTCCTTGCCAGACTTGTACAGGTCCTTGTAGATGCCTCGGCGGTTGACGATGCGCGAGTTGACGTCGTACTTGGAGTCGTCTTTGGGAGACAACGGAACGTAGTAGCACCGCTCGAAGTTGTCCTTGATGCGCTTCGCCCAGTCCGAAAACGAGACGGCGTTGCCGTCGGCCGTCTTGACGCCTGAATGGGCGTATTTTCCTTGTTCGTGAAGACCAGACAGCCACGAGAGGGTGCTGTACAGCAGTCCGGTAATCTCAATGGCCGCTCCGTCGCGAGGAGTACCGGGCACGCCCTTGGAGCCCGCCCGTTCACTCTCGCCCATCTTGTCCATCCACGTGCCGCAGTTGTGCTGATTGCCGCCGAAGATGATACCGGTCTCCCAATCCACCTTGATGTCTTGGTTGAAGCCTTCGTCCTTCATCTGAGAGTCAATCTGAGGGCCTGCGTTCGCTTCTCTATATTGCATGCCCGACGCATGTCTTTGTAGGGCCTCTTGAATGATGTCCTCAATGGTACTCTCCTTGGAGTAAGCTCGAGGGTCATCCGTTGCAAACCATGTATCATCATACGGCAAGAATCTCCGCTTGACCGTTTCCTTGAGCAAGGCACTTCCATTCGGCGCGTAGTGCATGTAGTCTTGGATGGTTTGCAGGAAGAACCAGACGGAGTCCCGTGAGTTGTACCGAGGCGCATCGCCGCTGCTCAGCAGGTTGGGTATCATTCCGTGTTTCAAAACGCTGGCAAATGCAAGGATATGTTCCCTTGCCTCTGTGAAACGGCCGGTTCCCAGATATAAGCCGCGAATCGAGATGAAGACATCGCGACCCCAGCATCTGGCCCATTCGACTGCAAAGTGCGGCAGGCCCGCAGCGACACTCGGCACGGGCTTGTTGGGCCATAGCGATGCCGACTTGACGAATCCGCTCTGCTGAACACTAACCATGGCAAGGCTCTGCAGGAACCACTGTCCCTTGTTGACATTGTCGCCCATCAATTCCATAGCCCTTTCCCAGCTCGCCATGTAGGCCGTGCGCAAAACGAGACCGAAGTATCGTGGCAGCAAGAAGCTGGGGATGGTTCGAAGAGCATCGAATCGCTCCTTGAGCCATTGTGCCGGTGCCGCCAAATGTTGATTTCCCGGAGTTGTGCTCATCCGTTCCACGCGCCCAACGATGAAGTCAAGGGCCCATGGCCCGTCTCTGAGATTCTGGCAGAGGGGATGAGCGAGGTTGTTCTCCCGAATGACATCCTTAAGAATGCTCCACCAGCCTTGCAGGCCGGCGTAGACGAGCTTTCCGTGGCCAGGGATGTCGTAAACACCGTCTCGGCCACCGCTGGAGTCTCGCTCTTCCGCCTCACAACGGTACATGAGGAAGTTCAAGTCAATCAGGTCGAGCTCGCTCCATGCCGCTTTTGCACCGGAAGTTACGTAGGTGTCCAGACCGGCTGAGTGCTCTGCAGTAGGAATCCATGTTTCGAAGAGGGCAATGCTCCCTGGGGGAAACTTGTCGCGCACCGTGATCATGGTGTCATCGCCGTGCGTCTCCATCTTGATGCCTGGCAGGTCAATCACACGGCTTGGTAGGCCCCTGAGATACTTCTTGTCGTCCAGAGTGTTCTTCGTTGCTTCCTCGCTGGAATCCACCTCGAGCATCCAGCTACCCAGGTGTTTCGCGCGGGTTCCGGAAAGCTTGACCGGATTGAGCGCCCCGTTGCCATTCCCATACCCAGGAAAAGCCGTATGGGCAATGAGGAAGTAGCCCTTGCGAGACTGTGGGTGCACTCTGTGCACCGTAACGTACTCGTCCTCATGGTGGATATGGGTCTCATCGTAGCCATCCTTGCCCATCAGCGTGTGGATCTGGTTGAGGAGTTTCTTGACGCCAGCAATGCCATTCTTGCCGCTTCCGACTTTGACCGACTTGGAGTTCGATGACTCTGACGTGTAAAGACGTGTTTCATTGACCAAATCGACCAATCGAGGATAAATCTCGTCGTAACCCATTACGCTACCGGTCGTACTGGAGCACATGTTGACGAGGGCGGCATTCGGCAGAGTGTCACGAGCATCGCGCTTCTGCGCCGGTGTTTCATTGTCGTGAGTGCAATCCATGAATAGGGCGTGGACAGGGGTTGGCTTGATCCTCCGAATGATCTCACGAGTGAGATCGCCGTTGAAGCCGTTCCCTATAGGGCTCGTCGCTGCAGAGGTCGAGTCTGACCTCGTGATTTCATCGACTTCGAAGCTTCCGATGGGGCGGCCGCCATGTCTGTGGACGAGCCTGCTCAACTCGGCCGTGCTCCACGCTTGCATAGCTTCGCGTATCAGAGAGCTGAGGCCAAGCCTCTTAACGAAGACGTAGTCCATCTCCTCGGACCCTGAGAAGAGCTCGGCAACAACGTACAAGTCCGGTCGAACGCGGCGTGCCTCGTCAAGAATGTGCTCGGCGACGTGGAGCGGGGTCGAATGGCAGTTGTCGATGCGAAATCCGGCAAAGTACTTCGCCAACATGCGTGCGTACTCGGTCATGTGCTTCCATAACCAGGGGCTATCCTCTGGGCCGGCTCCGTACCTCAGTTTGACGCAATCTCCCCAGACAATCACCTCTCGTCTCAGATACACGCGAGAGTCTGGTCCGGCATTGTCAACCAGAGCATTGCCACCCCAGACCCATCCGTTGTTTACCAACGCCAGGTCTTGGGGCTTGTGCTTCTTTGTCACGTCGTTGGAAGACAGCCGTGTGAAGTAAGTCTCGATGAGGGGGTTGGCATCGTTGATGGGGCCAAGTTTGGGTCCATGTTCGTCTAGGCGGACGTACTTGATGCGGTTGTAAAGCTGCTCAAGCAGTTCATTGACGTCGGCATCGTATTCGTTGTAAAAATCGACGTTCAGCGCGTCGAGAATCTCAACCATCTTCGTCCGCGCCGCAGCTTTATCTGGTGAGCCAGGGCTGTCACTCTCATAGCGCCCAAAGGCAAAGCTGAGCAAGCTTGCGGCAACAGCTGGGTCGACCATTCGCCGAAAACGCTCGCCCAACCTGTCCACGCCACGCAGCCCGGATTGCCGAAGAAAAGCCACCTGATCGCCCAAGATACCGTTCTTGAGGCCCTCGACCTTTCCTTGCCAGCCGTCATCGTTCTTGGGCGCAGAAACCTCGCCACTGGCCCATGCATCGACTGCAGCGTTAGCATCCCGATCGACGTCAAGTGAATAGTACTCCCAGAGGCGAATCTTGGCAATGACTTCCTTCTTTATCCCGTCCATGATGCAAATCAAATCATCAGTGGACTTGGGTTCGACAGGAAGTCCGAGGCTCTCGAGCTTGGTGCTCAGCTCCAGCAATTTGGTGTCCAGCTCGTAAGCAGACTCCAGCCAAGGCGCCGTTGACAAGTTGTATCCAGCCTCTGGGTGCTCCTCGAGCCATTTTGAGTTGTTGGCGGTGTGGTTCAGGACAATGTCTGTCAAGCTGAGGAGAGAGTAGTTCTCCTCTAGGTTGTTTACCATGTGCTTCACGTCGGCCTCTCCGCCGGCGAAGCACTCGGGATCCCAGCCGAGCTGGTCGTACAGGCTGAAGGGCGAGTTGGACTCGCCACGAACTTGCAGCGGGGTAAAATGCACCATGTTGTAGCCGCGACTGCTGATACCATTGAGGTGCTTCTCCCAATCGGTCGGATATTTGCCCATGAATTTGCCGATGACGGAGAAGACGGACAGGGCCGGTAACGGGAGGGGCCGGCCGTCGAGCCGCAGCCTCGGCGCGACATCGATGTAGTATATGGGCGTCTTCTTGAGGGTCGTTTCCGTCTTGGGAGATTCCGACGTGAGATGGGGCTTGAGGTCGGGAAGCTCGGCGTAGGTGGTGTAGAAGGCATAGGCGCCAGACTGGTAGATGGGGATGGATATCTCAATGGTGCGGTTGAAGTCGGGGTTCAGCCTGCGCGTAAAGTGTGAACTCGCGGAAACCAATTGGGGGCGCACACATGGCGAATGCGTCGGCCGGGACCTACTTGATCTCGCGAAACTTGTCGCGACGAAAATCGGCTCCCTTTTCTGGGATATTGACCCAGAGGCTGCCATGACGACATATCGAGGACGTGCCCTCGATGGCGAAGCGGACCGTCACGGCGTCGCTGGACTTCGGGGCGAGGTAGATGTACTCGCCGGCGACGTCGGGCGAGCCGTCGTCGTTGAGCGGCAGCAGATAGACCTCGTTGGACGTCATTGTTCGCGGTCTCATGGTGCAAGAGGGAGGAGGCGGCCAGCAGCTCGCTGCCCCGCGGCGGACCTTGAGCTTGGCGGGTTGCGTCTAGCGCGAAGCAGGGATCCAGCAGGTGATCGTCGACTGGAGCTCCAGGAACAGCAAGATAAGAGCCTCAACGCAGCGATCCGGGGCGATGACACGACACGACAAGGCGTTCGGCTCGGTCGCAGGCTGCAGACGGGCCAAGGTGAGCGGTTTGAAGCCTGCACAGGCGGAGGAGAGGCGCTGGGGACGGGAGGCAGTGTTGGTGCGTGAGCTAAGATGAGGTGGTCTGTTCGGGAGCTGTCCATTCTTCCACCATTCGTTCACAGGCGAAAAGGAGGCCTTGCTCCTACTCGTGGACGGCGGCGGCTGCTCCCAGTCCGCTTCCACAAATGGGAAGGTACGAGGGCGGCCGTTGGATCCCGCCAACCGCTAGGTACAGTAAGTTGCGATCGCGATCGGAGCTGACCGTTCCTTGATAAGGTATTACTTGGTTCCTACACCGCTTCCAACTCTTAATGCACGATCCCAGAGACCATTTCGTCGTGACTCTTGTGAAAGGACATGATTCGAATGGTGATTACTACACGTGCAGTTGATTGATTGTAATGCACGGCGCACGACTCCTCCGCGAGATGCCATTCCTGTACAGTCGCAGACCGGCTGTTGATCTGTTGAGCGTTGACATGGACCCGTCGCCCCACCAGAACACGCTTGATAGAGCTAACGAACCCCCCCTTGGCTGCTGCCCTGCTCTGGCGCCAGTTAGCTCAGGCTAATGAGCTTCCTGCGCTTGAGCTACGTCATTGGAGGGGCATCAGAAACTGGCAGGCGAATTGACTCTTGCAGAAATTGTTCAGGCACAAAGTACCTTATCTACCTACACTCACGGCAGTTGAGAGAGCTGGACCATCTCGAATTGAAGCTTGGTGCTGACACCATGCAACCAGCGCAATGATATGACATGTTTGGCCGTCGCGGCCATAACTGCATCGTGTATACACAGGAGCATTGAATTCTCCATCGCTGCTCTGCTGCTGTCCGTACGAAGCGCAACATCTTGACCTGCGTACTTGAGGGTATTGGCGAGCTCATGACTCGGCCAACCGGCGGAGGCAGACTGACGGCCCCCTCTTCCCCAAAGGCGGACAAGCGTCGAAGTCGTCGTGTTTTAGCCAGTTCTTGTATGGATATCAATTCTTCTGCCCATGAACTTTGGTGGTAGGAATCCACTCTGACCCTGCCCCGCCGTCGATGCAGCGAATTGGCCAGCCGCCTGCTCCAACAGCCCCGACCGAGCTGATCAAGTCTGATTGACCTTTGCCTCGTCTAAGTCGCCTCTCCCTCTGCCTCGATACCGTCCTTGCCAGCCACGGCAACCCATCGATGCAGTAGGTATCCCATTGTTCAACACAGATGTTGGTCAATCTGCCGTTGCACCTGACCACATAATGCCCGCGCCCAAACTGCGGCGACGACTTTCCATCCCCTTCCGTGCTCTCCTCGTCAGTAAGCGGCAGCGGGCTGTCGGCAGGCGCTGCTCTGGCGACCTTCGCTGCGAGCGCCAACAGAACCGGAATGCTTGAAGTAGCCTATTTTACATCAGCTTGACTACTTATAGCGGTAAGGCGCAATATATCCCTTCATATTGCGTCCCGCCGAGGAGAGCCTGCACGACCAGTCCAACCTGCTCCCCCGGCGGAAGCTCTTTACGCGGCTCGACGGATGTTCGGCATCCTGCTTGGCAGAACGTAGTTCCAATATAAGTCGGTAGTACCTGCATCTTAGTGCATGATCTGCAAATATTTGGGCTGCCCGCAACTTCTCCTCATTTTACGCGCATATACACGACACTGATCGGGTGTTCGGCATTCTGACTGAGAAAGACACTCTTGTTAATTGGATAATTCGGCAAGGCGGAGACGTTGCCGATAGAAGCCTTTGCCTCTAAGCCCTAACCCTTCGAAGAGAAGCTTCACTTCACGTGGAAATAGGATAACTATACTAGATTCCCTCTTCCACAGTATACTTGATACCTATCCAATCGGCGCTTCTTTGTTGTGCACATTCAACTTCAAACACAATTCAAGTTATAAAATGAGTGTCAATCATCTACATACGTAAGTTGAAACCATCCAGCGGTTCATCACAGGCCGACACCTCTCGTGCCTAGTATATTACTAACTTGAGAACTGTTAGCGAGGCCGCGTTCGATGAGGCTATTAAACAGCAGGCCGTAGTTGTGGTTGGCATTTTTGCTACTTGGTGCGCTCCCTGCAAAGCCTTAGCGCCAGTATTCACCAGGTGGTTATTCTCGTATCCAGAAATAATATGCCAACCATACTTATGAAGACTTAGTTATTCGAATGAAAGCAGGTTTAGTGGGGTCTATTTTGCGAAAGCTAATGTTGAGGAATTAAGCGACTTAAGCGACAGATTTGAAGTGCTGGCTATGCCAACTTTTATACTCTTCCAAAATGGAAAAAAGGGAGCGCAAATAATTGACCCAAAGCCAAGTGGACTTCTCGAATTTATTGAGCAAGCCTTGTGATCTTCGAGAGATAGAGAACTTAGATATCTACACTCAAAAATGTCAAAGTCCATATTCTCCATGTTGGTGTTGCGTGGTGGCGACTGGCTCATGGAGCTGGATCGTTGGCGCGTAGTGTGCCTCTCCGTTTAGAGTACTTGAGATGGAAGAATTTATCTCATAGAGAGGTGGTTCTTGGAAATTCCTAACAGATGAATCCGAAGCCGTTTTGCGTATAGCGTCACAAAACCTCTTGTCATCTAACATTGATGGAGCAGGTCCGGATGAAGAGCGGCCCGGAGATCAACAACATTTTACATGTGTACAGTAATGGTCGGCCTAGTTATCTACTAATGTCCGGTTGCGATGTCTGCTAATGGTTGGCAGAGATCCCTCTGTGCTAATTTGGTCCGCAGCGATTTGAAAAAAAAAGGGGGGG
>JALHCF010000081.1:319680-439270 GCA_024341135.1 Tolypocladium album
CCTATAACAAAGTTGTTTCTACACTGTCAAATATTGCTTGTCTATTGCTGAGGATAGCGTATGCACAGCTAGCACGTGCCTCAGCTCAAGGCCACTAATCCATACTATCCCCAGCCAAAATCTCCGAGCTCTATCACGAGGCCCAAGGGTCTCGTACAGACTCGCAGATAACCTCTCCAGGTGGGACGACGCCGGAATCGAAATATGTAGAGACAGCTTGCTTTGCACATGATCCAAGTGGGCCGAGTATCAAGCAATGACCAGTAGAGTTTTGGACAAGAACTCCCGCGCCGGGATGACTTTTAGACATAGCACGTGCATTTCGAAGGGGAGTTACAGGATCATATAGAGTCGATGCGAATAATAAAGGCGCCGCTGGTTGCCCAAATTTGGGATTCTCCTTTGGCATTGCCGGTTTAGGCGTTCTAAATGGGCCTTTGAAAGACCAGTTTGGCCGAGTTCGCCAGCCGGCGCACATAAGCCGGAGCGTTGTCCACATCGCACCAGCTACAGAAGATGTTGAGAGTTGAGTTTGTAAGTAGCCGTGCCAGTCGGAGTTGTTATAATGTGTGACGTCCTCGCCATCTGCACACACGAAGGCAGTGCGGGCGTCGTCGGGAATTAATGGATCGACAGCATAATTGAAGTTGCGAAGCGGCTCAATTCCATTCCAGTCGAGGACTCTATGAAGAAGAGGTGTTGCATCGCCGTACATTGCCTGGTCGAGGTCCTTCGCTAGAGGCTGGAACTCGGAAACGGCATTATACGAAGCCGAGAGGAAGATATCTCGAATATCACCATACCGTACGTAGAATCGTGCACCATCCTCGGCCGTAGTAGTAAGCGGATGCTCATCAAGGCCTTTGGCCCATGTCCAGAAACGCTGGCTGATATCGAATCCAGACGTGTCAGTCTTGCGATATAAGGCGCACGAAGTTTCTCCGGCCGCAAAGCAGCCTTGAAAGAATTGCTCAACAATCTCATCGGTGTCCAAGGTATTGTGCAGCCAGCCCTTGCAATCAATCGTTAGCAGCATTCGCGGTAGTCAATCGCCAGGATTATCATGACTTACAATCCCGTTAACAACATCATCTGCATCCATTACGCCATCCAGAACCATTCGGCCTACACGACCTGGAAACATAGACGCAAAAGTATTGCCGACGAATGTTCCGTAGGAGATCCCCCAATATTGCAGCCTGGCGCCATCATTGATCTGGCTCATGGTATGGTCCTTTGAGCGAAGCTCAAGCCTGGATGAGGCAGGGGATCCCTCCAATTGTTGTTTGTGTTGGTGAGTATTCAGTTGCCTCAACTCTTGGATCGCGTCCAGCATGGCAATCATGTCCCTGGCAATGTTCGCCGTTGAAATATAAGATAAGAAATCCGCATGCACCGTCTCACATTGCAGACCATCGGCTTTTGCTGCGGCAATGCGGAGAGCCAAAGCCGCAGGACTGATGTCCATAGGCCCGTTAGCCAGGGCTTGGAATATTCGCAAGTAGCTTAGGACCCCGGGGAAGCAATTGATACGCGGCTCACTCTGGCCAGTACCACGTAAGTCAAAGGAGAGGATTTCATAATGCTTCTTATCTGGAAGATCAACTAGTTGTTGCATTTTGTGACCAATATGTCGTCCATAACGAGTGCCAGATGCTGCTGGCCCGCCTGGTTGAGCGAATATGGTGCCACCGAAAGCTGGGTCATTATCTTTAACCACGGCGGGGAGCTTGATAATAGCAATGGCGACGGTTCTGCTGTCTGTGTCGTTGAGCCAATCCAAGGGAAGAAGCAAACGAGCACACTGGTATTCTTGATAACATGAGTAATAAACGAGCTTAGACGAAGGTTCGATTGTCTGCCAGTCAAATTCTACTGCAGGTCCGCCACTGGCCGTTCCGTGCGCGAAGGCTTCGGTAGCCCTCAAAGACGCCAATGCATTCAGCAAGTGAAGAAGAGGAAGAATCATGATGAAGTCCACACATTAAGGTTCATCCTCAGTATGCAGAGCAGACGCATGAAGAGGATGATGAGATTGATGGCAGGATGGAGGTTGATATTTCGAAATCCCGGGTACGCGTGTCGAGATGACGACATATCAACCCTTCCCGACCAATTGGGATACAATAGCGTCACAAGACCAGCGGGAATTTTGTAGCATGTGGCACGTCCCCATCCTGGCAGCTTCCATCGAAAGGTTACTTCATTAGGAAGGCCCAGACAGTCCAGACATGTCTAGACTCTGCGGGGTCTCGGAAGAATCGGCTGACAGTGTTGTTGTCAGTCAACCAACAGTCAATGGTCAACTGGACACGGCTCGTCGGCCAATCAGACACAGAATATCTGCCTCGAGCCGCTTTGCATGCATGTTCTCAAGAAACGGCTGCCTAACGCTTTGCTGCTATTATGCACCTTCATGTTGGCCAAGCCAGGTGCGGGGATCATGACTGCTCTGTCACCCCTTGTGAACATTGTGTCGGCTGCTTGTTGACTCCATGTACTATTTGAAATACCCACCCTCGCTCAGCCATCTCATTCACCCAGCATCTTGCCTCCCAAAATCCGTCGTAATGACCAAGACTCCAAGCACCGTCTAGTCATCGGAACATGAAAGTGGGCGTCCCGCGGGTCTGCCCTTTGACGGGCTACACCCTCGGTCCCCCCTTTTCCCAGGAATAGCACCCCAAGGGTTATCCCGTTGTTGACGGTAAATAGTTCGACTGCAAGACTGGCATGATTGTCACCATCGCGCCCGAAGACAAGGAGAGGATGGGTGGTTCGCCACGTGTGAACGTATACTGGCACAATCTTGCCGACATGACCAGACCGCCCTAGCTAGTTCGACACGGCTCAGAGGATGTCTAGGGTTTAATTAGCATTCAAGTCTAATGGCAAGAGTTTAATAAGATCACATGGTTTAAAGACACAAGAGCGGTAACACCGGCCTGATTAACAAAGAGTGGGAGAGCAACAATGTCTCCAAAATATCTTTGTGACGCCTCTGAAGAAATACTGAAGGTATGAGGAAGCATCTGATCTATGGGACCTCAATGCTCCTTTTATGTCCACAATCAGTTTTGCCTCCTTTGGGCCCCATGCTCCATGTGCCATATCAGGGGTCTGTCACCCTAACCCAATAAACTAGCTACGTATTTATGCTATGGAGAGGAAATTAGGGGTGCCAATATACTACGTCCTTATTCTTAGATCATTTGGATTACAGAATAATCCTAATAATCCCTTGTAGCGTGCGCGTGCGCTATCGGCGGCTCGCTTATATTATTAAGCGATTCTAATAATCCAACGTTTACTAGTCGGAGCCTACTTGTAATACCACACATAGAAGCTACCGGTCAGACTATTGCTCCGCTCTTCGGGAAGTCCAACTTAAGTATGTCTACTAATAGTAGCCCACGCTGCCGCCTACACAGCCGGCCCATCCTGTGGCCACCTATCCGGGGTCGTAGCAGCTCTCCTTAAATATAAAGTCGCATTAAAAATCGCATACTCCCTCTCGATCCAGGTTGTTTTAAGTTTGTAGAGCTATAGAGTAGAATAAAGCAGGTTCAACATAATTATAAATACTTCGTTTTCCCTAATCTAGGAATTGAACTAAATAAAATGTAAGGCATGTCTAAATCGACGAGGAGATTACTCTCTCGTATATCTTCTCCAGGCTCCCTTGGGAGGTCGCGGAGTACTTGCCTTATCTTATGTTTAGCGGTATATTATTTTCATACTTAAGATCTAATTTAACTATTACCTGTAGCGCTTAAGTGCTTGGGTGCTATGGCAAGTCTCTACTAGATTGGCAAACTGAATGTTACGACCCTAGGTATGCGGTCGCGGGATGGGCCGGCTGTGCAGACATTAATGCAGGCTGCATGAAACGAATGTCTGAACAACGAACAAATGGTGAACGGATGGCCACTAATCGAGGTTCAATCACTAGTGATTGAAAGGGAATCACCAGTAACTAGTGTGATCCTTCAAGGTGATCAGGGACGGTATACACCCCTAATTTCCTCTCTATAGCATGGCTACCTAGCTAGCTTGCAATGCCATTAGAATTTTATGCATACTAATCACCCCTAGTTACGATCTACGGATCCATTGCTGAACGTGACGTATACCCTAACATTTCTGCTACCATAGCCTCCGGCTTATCCCTTGGGAACCCAAACCGTTACACCGAGGACTTAAGAGCAGCGTTCTACTCTACCTTATGTGGGAGTTGAAATTTAGAAATAGTGGGCGGCTTATCCAAGTTTAAAGTAGCATTCGAGTACATTCTAGGAAGCGGGTAGTATATACGAAAATAACATTACGAGAAAGCCGGATTCGGAGTTCATAAAGCACCTCGATTAGATCGCCGTTTCCGAGATTACTATAATTTACCCCGAGAAGGGAGCTATTGTTGCGCTTAGCATATAACTAGCCACGGAAAAGTCGGTGGATTTGCGATGCCAGGTCATCCAAGCCCTCAGACACGGCAAGTTCGCCCCTGATACACCTACACATCATAGGGTACTCTAACGATCTAACGACACCAACCCGGCAGCTGTGTTTTCATTGTAGCACACGCCTGCGCCAGCATGAGCTCGTACTGTTCCCTAACGATTTCCAACTGGTGTTCACCACTGATATACGCTAATGAACCAATGATGATGGATGTCGTGGTTAAGATAAAAATTAGTACGACTGCGATCCAGAAGGTAGCGAACTCTTTGATGTTGGAGAGGTTTCGACCCGGCAGGATCTTGTTGAAACCAGTTGGCCCCCTCTCTACAATATTCGACAGCTTTGCTATGCCCTTCCTCCAGTAGTGGAAATGGCTAAGGTTGTCATAACGGTCTCTGTCGCACCAGCCGAGCTTATAGAAGTCCTGCATGTTGTTTCTGTAGAGGAAGCTCTTTGTTTGCTCCTCGTTGAAGGGGAATAGGAGGTTGAGAGTGTCTAACGTCTCCTCGACTAGGTCCCTGGGCAGGGGGGAGGTTTGATTAAGTCGGAGTTCGTTCCAGAGGAATATCTTGTGCTGGTAGATCTTGATAAGAGGCCTCGAACTACTTTGACTCCTCCACTGGATATGCAGATGCTCTGCTAGATTGTCGACAAATAGGACGTCGAAGTCATGGTATGTGCTGAGATACTCCACGGTGACGTTTGGGTCGATCCAATCTGCGACCTCTGGCTGAATGTTTAGCTGACGAGGGAATGTATTGCTTATAAGATCCGCAATGGTCGATCCTTCATTCCACTCAAGCCTCCGAGTGCCCGATATTCCAGTAATCCTCGGGGGCACGAGGTTCAGGGTGAGCCAGATGCTGAGGCTCATACAGATGGAATTTAGGAGAGATTCTTCATCCTGTGAGCGCCATGTATAGGAGTACCGTTGTGCTAGATTTGCAACGAGGTCTTCTCTTCGCGTGTGGTCAAGAGGAGGGTGCATTTCACGCATCAGGGTAATCAGGTCGAGGGTGGCATGCAGCCCGGGGGTTGCGTATGGCGCGTTCGACCGAGTAGGCACAGCTGACACTTCATCGAGGTACCGAAGGAACGCCGAATAGCGCTTTTCAGAGAGTGCATCGTCCTCAATTTCTGGCCAGACTTTTTGGACACAATCCACGGTTGCCATGATTCTGGTTCCGATGAGGCACTTAGACTGGCTTGGTGGTCGTAGCAGGTGTAATATAATTGTCTGAAATGTGCTCCCCAGGCGAATTGGTTCTGGGATGCAATCTGCGCGTCCGTTGAAGTACACAGGCAGAAATTTGCAGTAGAAGCGACGAGTTGCTGACGTACTTAAATAGCCTGGATTGAGCTATCAGGTCAAAAACGGTTTTAAGAGCATGCCACTGATAAGTCGTTCGAATATGACTGCTCGTCTAAGTTCTGACCCACCCTGCGAAGTACGGGGCTTTCGCATGATGTTTTGGACAGCGCTACGCTAAATCTCTGAATCTGAATGACCAATCTTGATTGTGCACAACTCCAACGGCCCCCGCAAGACACTCGTGGTCAAGCAATCAGGCTTACGACATGTTTTGTAATTTCTCCTTTACTCTGACGCAAAGGAACCATAAAAACCAAAGGTACTTGCCACGATGATGTGAGGGATTGAGTTGACGACTCAGTTGGGGAGTAGCGATTGGTGGCCCAGAAACTCTGTCGCGGCGGGGTTCAGCGTGGCGCTCTACTTGACTTTCCACTCAGTTCTCAGCAGTTTAAGTTCCTTATGTGAGTGATAGCGATGCTACTACTCGGGAAGGCCACGAGAAGGTAGGCTCCTTATATTTGACGCTGCAACTCGTCCAACTCAACTGGGTACCCAAACAATCCATTTATACGTCCTCGAAAGGACTGGAATCAAAACTCTAAATACGTTCTCAAGCCGCTAATCGTCGACTTCATACCATCGTCTGCTAACAGACTCATATTTGGTGTTGCTGCCCGGCGATAAGATACATGCCAGGAATGCCTGTTTGTGTCGTTCTCGACCTAGATAGGGAAGCGGATAGGAACTTGGTTCGCCAGGTCAGTGTACGTGGGCTCAAGAAATGGAATATGGCCAGAAAGAAGCTTTACGTTGGATTATGTGACAGGATCACTTGGCCACCGTCGAAAGCGCAGCAAATCGACAATATATGGGAACAAGGTAAGGAGAATATTAACCGATATATCAGGAACATCAACGACGAGATGAGGAGGAGATTCCCAAATAAAAGGTTTTCCACGAATGACTATGCGGTAGAGCCGGATCTGCTGTTGACGGGTTACGCAGAAGGAAGCTCAATCCCGCTGTCGCCCACGCTATGGCTCAGATGTGGTTGCTGGGAGGCTGTGAAGATTGCACAGAAAGAGGTCGCCGACATAAATTGGACAATTGACCTTCAACTAGGCAATAAGATTGAAGTCGGCCTCAGAGCACCAATAATGGTCGCCGACCAGACTGTTCCAATCCCAAGGCTACTCAGACTCCATCAAGGTTTCGGTCTGCCTCAAGATCATACCCTGTTTCTCAACTCGCAGCATCCGCACGAAACAGCCTCAGCCTGCGGGCTGCTATGCTCAATTGCGGTCAAGCACGGAGAAAAATTGAAGTTCCATGGCTTCTCTAGGATAGGAGGAATATTCTCGCTTAAGGACGTGAGTGGAGCAACGAAAGTTGTCGGTATTAGCGCCGCACATGGACTCTTGGACCACGACTGGACTGCCGAATTACACAGTCCACCCCCCAAGATCTCTATGGAGTCTGCATTCGCTCGAACAAAACTGCTTGGACGGATTTCTTCAGGACGGGTAATGCCGGCAGTCACAAGTCTCAGCAAGTCGGATATGCCATACAGATCGCCGACTACAGCCCCAATTGGGGAGATCAGTTCACACGATGCGGACCTAATCAAATGGGAGCCTATCCGTGGCATCCACTCCCTTAACTGGCTAGGCGATGGTTTGGAAGTACCAACGGGGCAGTCTCAGCAGCCCCAGAGACTGACACCGGATGCCGACTTTGCTCTGTTGGAGCTGCCGTCCGAAATTTCTAATACGTACAAGGATCAATCGACGCCAAAGCAGGTAGTACGCCTCCTTATGGAGAATGAAATGCTCAGTGGAACGGTGGACGTTATTGTCGCCGAGAATCAGGTCGTCCGGGCCACATTGTTCCCCTCGAGGCCCGTCCTTTACTTGCGGGGAAGATACTTTCCAACAAGGAAGATCCAGCTAGATAGGCCACTTGGTGGGTATAGCCTATTCCACAGGCGTTAAACAACTGACCAGAATCACTACAGCAACTGGCACATCGGGCTGCTGGGTTGTTCAGAACGACGGCCTGTGTGGCATGATTGTCGCAAGCTATGCGGAGGAACCGTTTGCGCATATAATCACTGCCCAGAAGCTCGTTGACGACATTATGAAAACGTAAGCATATACAATTGAGCCTAACATAAAACAAGGAGTTCACATTCTAATTATTGTAGGCTTGGTGATGGTGTACAGGTGGGAGCAATTTTATATTCACTCTTGGCTTTGCTTGACTCACCTGTTCTTCAGGTATCGCTTCCAGAGATACCGCACAGATCCTTACATGTTTCCAAGCTAAAGCGACCGCCGCTGAAAGACTCATTGACAAGACTGGTCGACGTCCTGTTGGAAAATGCGAACGCAGGGCTACACGATCAAAGTGGCACAACTGCCTTGCATTTAGCAGCGAAAGTGCAAGAAGATGGTGCCACGGAAGCGAAAGAAGCTGTTAAGGCGCTTGTCGAGATGGGAGCCAGCAAGGAAGCGAAGGATAGCTTAGGCAAAACGCCGCTACATTGTGCTGCAACGACAGGGAACGAAAGCGTCATCCAAACACTCATCGAGATGGGGGCCGATCTTGAGGCGAAGGATATGCTTGGCACAACACCGCTACATTGTGCTGCAATGACAGGGAACGAAAGCGTCGTCCAAACACTCATCAAGATGGGGGCCGATCTCGAGGCGAAGGATATGCTACATCAAAGGCCACTGCACCTCGCTATCGGGACAGGATCCAAGGTCGTCAGCTGGGCGTTCATTTACATGGGAGCCGATCCTAATGCGAAGGATAGCTTGGGCAGAACGCCGCTACATAATGCTGCAATAGCAGGGGACGAAGTCGTCATCCAAATACTCATCGAGAAGGGAGCCAATCCCCAGGCGAAGTATATCGATGGGTGTTTGACGCCTCTACACTTGGCCGCCGGAATGGGACGCGAAGCCGCCGTCCGAATGCTCGTCAAGATGGGAGCCGATCCCGAGGCCGAGGACAAGCTTGGCGAAACGCCGCTACATTACGCTGTATTGACAGGGGGCGAAGGCGTCATCCGGGCTCTCGTTGAAATAGGTGCGAATCTCGAGGCAAAGGATATACTACAAAGAACGCCGCTATTACGGGCCGTCGTGAAAGGCGATGGGTCCGTCGTCCAGACACTAATCGAGGTGGGAGCCGATTTCCAGGCGACAGATTGGCAGGGCATGACGCCGCTGGCGCGGGCTGCTGCAAAAGGATTTGTAACCATTGTGCAGCTCCTTCTCGAGCAGGGTAGCGATCTTGAGGAGAAGGATATTGACAACGGCCAAACGGCGCTACATTGGGCCATCAGGAACGGTCACGATATCGCCGTGGAGTGGTTACTCAACGAGGGCGTCGACATCGAGGCGAGGGATTTCAACGGCAGGACACCGCTATCGTGGGCTGCGGGGAACGGGCGTTTGGATACGGTGAAGCTATTACTCCATAAGAGCGCCAACACGGAGGCGAGGGACAATAGCGGTAAGACACCGCTATCGTGGGCGAAGCGGAACGGGCAGCACGACGCCGTGCAGCTATTACTCGCATGCGGAAGTATTAAAGACGAGGTGGGGGAGGGTTAGACGGGTGGTCCAGGCCACGATCTTTGTCCGCGCGACGGCTCAGATAGAATATTCAGGCTGCTAAAGAACGGCGTGGCAATTCTTGAAGGCAAGCGACGATTTAGCTCCTTGGATAATAGCATACCAGTCACCTCTGACGGATGTTTCGCCCAAATGACATGTAAGGCTCTGGTAGCCAGGCTTGCTAACCCATTAAGAGAGCTGCACTGCAACAGGTATGTTGCCTGCCGTACTTGCAACAGCAAAGCCTAATGGCGACAGTGTCATACTCATTAAATGCGACAGAACACTACATGTGTTTTCTTCAATTCAAGATAAGTGACCATTCCTAAGTATCTGAACAATCTCGACGACTACAACATAAGGGGCTAAGAGCCCCCCTATTCTAACTTAACGAGTTTAGAACCCCGACCAGTTTCTCGGCGTCTCAACGTTATATTTTTCGGATACCACCGACTACGTAGCAAGATTGGGAGACCTTTTC
The DNA here is from genome assembly GCA_024341135.1 of Tolypocladium album. NCBI lineage: Eukaryota > Fungi > Ascomycota > Sordariomycetes > Hypocreales > Ophiocordycipitaceae > Tolypocladium > Tolypocladium album. The sequence goes on from JALHCF010000081.1 coordinate 329,564, forward strand.
AAGATGGACGGATTTCCTCTGCATTCGTTGATGACGACAACGTATTCGGTAAATATAATGGTCAGAACATATTTGTCTTACGACGATATGTTCGAAACAATGAAGAGGTGTGGCTTAAGAAAGGACCACCCGAGAGAGTAACGTTAGACCCTGAGACATCAAGATCTGAAGAGGTGAAGACGATGAAAGCATGATGGTGGCCATGCTGATATTTGATTGCCTGGCAAGCGGCATCGCGAAGAGTTCGTTCCGGTATAGTGCCTATTGCGTTACCGTCAATCTGAACCCCTCTGGCCGTCACACTGGACAAGTAGACTGGGTTCGCTAATACTTCATTTCAGAATAATGCAGACGAGATATTCATGACTCGACGCAAATTAAATTGACGTCACATCAGCAATCTATTGGTATTTGTACATTTGAATACTAGTTCATGCCATCAGAGTCCTACTTGTAGAGGTTGGGGTCGACCTTGCGGTCGAAAGGGCCCTCGGCCATGTCCAGAGCCCTCTTGGTGGCCTCATCAAAGTCTTCCTTAGGCAAGCCGAGAACCTTGTTGGCCAGCTCATGCGTGGCCTCAAAGTTGCCGCCACCGTTAGGGTAGAAGGTCCGCGAATACAGAGCGATGCCGAAGCCGACATGTTCTCCATTCTTCATTCGTTCCATGCCCTCCTTGTACCGCAAACCGCTATCCTTACACTCAATCGTCCAATCCGCGTCGGTAGTGCCCATTACACGGTTCACGCTGTCGAGCATATCGCGCTGCGAGGCGAGGAAGCTAGAGATGTAGAGAGGCTTGTTGCGCCACTGCGAGATGGTGGGGGACGTGTCGTGCTCGTCGTCGGGCAGCTCCTTGAGGCTCAGGAAGCTCTTGATGGCACGGCCGCACTGCGCCCAGGTGGAAGTGTTGATGCGCGTGGTTCCGTCGTCATTGAACCTGACCGTCTTGTTCTTGAAGTCGAAGCCATACCAGCCGCCGTTCTCGCCCAGGGCAAGCGAGAACTCGTACCAGAAGGAGCAGCACATGGCCACCCAAGAAGAGACGCCAGCTTTTTCAACGTCCTCGATGCAGGCGTAGGTTCGCGTGCCCGTCAGGTTCTCATCCATGAGGGACTTGTTCGCGATGTCGGAGCCGTAGCAGTTGGGCATGACCCAGGGGACGCCGGCCTTGGCGGCGGCGGCGATGATGCGGCTCTGCTGGTCGCTCGGGGCCATCACGCCCATGGTGATGATGAGGAACTGCTGGCCGCGCAGGGCGTCGACAAGGGTTTCCTCCTTGTCGTAGTCGACTGTCGCGACCTTGCATCCCTTGGGGATGTCGCTGCCGCCGCTGGCGCGGGTGACAGCGGTGACGATGTGCTTGCCGCTGGAGAGGAGAGCCGCGGTAAGGTAGCGACCAACTGAACCGCTGGCCTGTTTCTGTTAGCTGGGGCCTTGAATCATAGTGTACGAGTAGGGTGTTGAGAGTAGCGACTTACACCGACGATGGCGACGCGCTCAATGCGGTTTGTGAAGCCCGCGGGCTGGTCCTTGGCGTACTTCTGGGCCATGGCGCCTGTGCAGATGTGAAGTTGGGATGCGAAAGTTGATCCAACACAAGTGTATATGAGTGTGTCAAATTGAGTACAGCTCTTCAGAAACCGGCTTATTTGCCCAGGTTGTGTGTTGGTGATGATGGATGATTGAAAATAAGTCGAACATGGACAATCCAACAGCAAGGCTTTATATGCCCGTCTTCGTTACCGGAGTCAATATATGAAACCATCATCATCATAGACCTCTTCACCGACCCTCGCCACAAATCCCTAAACCCGACGTGTGCGGCGTTCATGTTCCCGTCTCATCCGGAGACACAATTGCCCAAAACGGAAATGCTGTCTCCGCCAAGCCCCGGCGCTCTAGGGCGGGCGTGCGACTGGCCCAACGAGAAGAGGCCCTGGGCGCGAGATCGGTTTAGCGGCTCGGTGGGCCCCCCGGGCTTAACTCCGTTCCCAGGCGCGCGGGACACGGGACGTACGGCCGCTTAGAACACTCGGACTCGGACGGCGCGATGTCCGAGATGACGCGTATCCAGGAACTGCGGAGGGGTCCATGTTGGGACTGTTGACCTCGGACTCCGAGACGGTATCAAACTGGCTGGGTCATGAACAGAGAGATGTCGAATTGGCCCTGCTGTCGTCATCACGTGGACGTGGCATGGTAGACTACGGAGTACAAAGCCCCACTATCTATACCCGTACGTGCTGTTCTATGTCTATGCCTTCAAGTTTGCTACCTCTGATCGTGCCGCTTCGTTCTGAGAGTTTTCTGGCCGAGTAACAGCGGTCCAGGATTCCCCGTGCGACTCAGCTTCATGCGTCACTGCAGTCTCTTGCCTGCTCTCTTCGTCTCTCTGTTCTAAGCTCACCTCTTCCCTTTCCTCATCCTTAGGCTCCAGGCCCCGGTATTTGACAAATATCGAACCAAGAAAACACAGGCCTATGAGCGGCACCTGCAGCGCAAACACGGCTCGGCTCGCTGCCATATAGGCGTCCAGCACCGAGGGCGGGAGACCGCCCGGCACCACGGGCAGCGCGTACGTCGAGCTGGCAAGGTATGCGTACTCTGGTGGCAAAGTTGCCCGCAGACGAGCCTGAAGGACGGCGGCGGAGATGGCCAGACCGCAAGCTCCGCCTGCGCAGCGGTTGAAGTTGCGGTTGGAGATGATAACGGCGCGGCGCGACTTGGTCGAGTGGGCCTGCAGGGCGACGAGCGTGGGTTGGAAAACGCAGCCGACGCCTGTGCCCATGACGAGGAGGGGAATGACGATGATTCCGGGGTTCGTCTGACGAGTGTATATGAGAGTGAGGCCAGCGCCCCTGGACGCTTGTCAGCTGGTGTCGCAGAAGATGAAACACGCAGGGGCAACTCACAGCGTCCACATGCCGAAGCCGAAGCGTATGACCAGGTCGTAACGCTTGTACCGCGAAATCCAGAATCCTGAGAGGGTCGACGCGATGCTCTGGAGGCCAAACAAGGGGACGAGGAGGACAGCTGAGATGATTATGGAGAACTGGTGGGCGTTTTGCAGGTACAGCGGGATGTAGTAGACGGCGGCCTGGTAGACGAGGCCTAGAAGGAAGCTTTGGGCGAGGAGTACGACGACTACGGGATTGCGATATACGGCGACTATTTTCTTGCCATCAGTATCTCCTGACCTTTGAAGTTGACGGGACTATGCACTGACCTGGCATCATGGGTAGCTTGGCAAACTTCCACTCGACCAGGACGAAGAGGATGATGGAGACGCCGCCAATGGCCAGCATGCTGATGACCATGGGCGAATCCCACGGAAAGTATGCGCCACCTGTACAATGCGTCAGCACAAGCCACTCGCTACTACACAGCAAGGTCAAATGGAGGGTGGTCCAACCTCCGGATATCGGAATCAGCAAGAAGATAGTCCCGACAGACGACGTTAGCGAGCCCATCCAGTCGACCTTCCGCACGCTCTCCCGCACCGTCGCCGTCGGCCCCTTGGACGGCAGGTACAGATACGCCAGCAGGCCGTTGATGGCGCCCAGCGGCGCGAGCAGCCAGAAGAAGCCCCTCCACGACGCGCGCGACCCGACAAACGCCGCGGCGAGGAACGGGCCCGTGACGCTCCCCAGGCCGATCATGCTGCCCGTGATGCCCTGGTACCTGCCGCGCTGCTCGAGCGTGACGACGTCGGACACGATGATCATGGCGAGGTTGGTGATGCCGCCGCCGCCAATGCCCGCGACGCCGCGCCACGCGTACAGCATGGCGGCGCTGGAGCTCAGGCCGCAGAGCAGGTCGGCGAGGGCGAGCAGCAGCACGGCGGCGACGAAGACGGCCTTGCGGCCGAAGATGTCGGACAGGCGGCCGTAGAGCATCTGGAAGGTGGTGTTGGCGAGCAGCGAGGCGGTGCCGGCCCAGGAGATGGTGGCGCGGGCGTCGAGGTCGGCGGCGATGGTGGGCAGCGCCGTCGAGATGCCGTTCTGGTCGATGAAGGAGATGAGCAGCGCGAGGGCGAGGATGCCGAGGCACGAGAAGAGCTGCCGCCGCGGGAGCAGGTTGGACTGGTCGTGCAGGCTCTTCTCGGCGGACGTCAGGACGTCGGCCCGGTGATGGTGCTGGTGGTGATGCTGCTGCTGTCGAGCCATGGCCGCGGGTGGTGGTTCGACGGTGGCGTTTCCATGCTCGCTGCCGATGCAAGCTGCGAGACTCCCTCCATCGTGGGATGCGGAGATGAGGAGGCCGGAAACGGTGCGCTTTATGGCATGCTCGATGAGACCGTCATCGGCGGTTGGATGGGGGGCGAATTGGGTCTCCGCCGTTGCATTGGTCACTTATTCCCGGCGCCGGAGCCGCGCCGCCGGCGTGGGGGGTTCCACTTACACCGCCAACGCGCCCCTGGTGCTCGTAGACCGTCCCCGCAGCATCGGAAACCGAAAGGCGGGTTCCGAGTTGCCTGTCCTCCCAAGGCACTCATGGCGTTCTACCAATGCCCTGTCGGCAATTACTCGTACGCACTAGTCTCAGGCCAGGGCCGTCGTCGTTTATTACGAATTCATGTAGGCGTGGTTGCGGATCCGGCTCGGTGGACTACGCGAAATGCCCCAGTTTTCGGCTTGCACTGTACCGGATGCTATGCAGCGAGCGTTGGAAGATGATGATGGGCTTGAAAGTGAGAGGTTAAAGACAATACGACAATAAAAGACGGCGGAACAAATGGCGGCCGTCGGCTCTCGTCGACACCGACTTGGTCGGCAGAGGCATCGACATCCAGACGTGTCGATCCAGTCGTCGTCAACTTCAACATGGCCACGACCATCGAACGCTAACCCATTGCATTGGCCGTACCGGCCGTGCGGGTAAGGGTGGCGTGGCTACATGTATCATCATCTTGGGCAACGAGGTTGCCGACATCACGTACGACCCGCGCCAGTTGCTCAGCAAGAGCCCCGTTTCTAAGGTTCTCGAGAAAGACCACGAGGCTGCGTAGGCTGTCATCGAGCGCTGAGTTCATCCCCTGCTTCTTGCAATTTGCAAGCATTCCTTAGAATGTACGATGGGAAACCTGTCCAGCAAGAGATCGTAAAAGCAGTAGTTGGATAAAATCACATCATCAGGATGACGGCGCGGGTCTCGATGACCCGGTTGGCCGCTCCGGCTGGGGCCCGCACGGATCTCAGTTCCGTGGCGAATGGGATTGCGGAACGGGCCCGTCGGTCCCCAGCGCTGGTGTGCAAACCAAACATGAACCATGCTGCAACCCCAGCCCCAACAGGCGGCGGGGCGATCATCACCCTCCATACTCTGCCATTGCCGTCCCGGAAGGGGTAGATCTGCACGGCATGATATGGCCTTGGTGGGTGAAGCCTTTGACCCCGAGGTGATGCGCTGCCGAGTTCACCAACCGTCAGCCCCAGGCCAACCGGCGGCAGAGTGGATCGAGGTACAGCGGGATGGTCCGGGACTCCGGGTGGAGCGGGCAACCCCTCGGTGCCGTCCCGCGCCCCGTGCGCTTCACCGACAGAGCAGAAGAACCACGATGCTTCGTCCTCCAACATGGCCTTGCTTCCACTCCGTCCTTGCCCGGAGGAGTTGCAGCATCAAGACTGACCTGCCAGCTTCGCGCAGAAAACGATGAGGAGCACATACCATGCCACCCGTCCGGGGTGATCCTCTTCACCTATTGATGAAAGGTGATTGCACTCCGTTTGTTCGGGATGACTGTGCCAGCTCACGCACGACGATGGCCACCGAGGCAGGGCGTTTGATTTCACCCGCCGCCGACACTGAGAACGGCCTGCCTGTCTCCCCCCTGCGCTGTATGCATATGCTGCAGGGCAATCCGTTCGCCAGCTGCAGAGTCTCCCTTAGTGCTCACTGCACACGCGGCTGATCTGCTCACGACGACGTTCACGACGAGACCCAGGTCCCACGAGCAGAACAACAAGGACAACCAAGGACCAGACTCGCCGCCAACATGAAACCCCATCTCCTCGCCCTCGCGGCCCTCGCCTCCGCCCAGCGCCCCCTCGCGCCGCAGCCCAACACCTTCAACTCGACCTTCGCCCTGACGCCCGCGCAGATCGCCGCCGCCAACCTCTCCGCCGTGGCGGCCGCCAACATCGCCGTCGCCGCGCGCTTCGAGAGGTCCAACTGGGCCGGCGGCCTCTCCGTCCGCTCCGACCCCTTCTACGCATCGCTGCCGGCCAACGCGTCCTCGGCCGCCCCCGGCGCCGTGCTCAAGGTCGAGGCCTGGACGGACACGGCGCGCTACACCCTCGCGCCGACGCTCGCCCTCTCGCGCATCGTCTACCAGTCGCTGACGCTCAACGGCACGCGCGTGCCCGTCTCCGCGTACGTGCTGTGGCCGTACCTGCCCAGAGCCTATGGCGGAAAGGGGCAAGGGGGGACGAAGAAGAAGAAGAAGACGACCAAGAGGGCGCCGCTCGTGTCCTGGGGCCACGGCACGTCGGGCGTCCACGCCGAGTGCGCGCCCTCGCACATCCGCAACCTGTGGTACCAGTTCTCGGCGCCGTACGCCCTCGCCCTCGCGGGCTTCGCCGTCGTGGCCACCGACTACGCCGGGCTGGGCGTGCCCTTCTTCCCGGACGGCGGCAACATCACGCACCAGTACGTCGCGTCGCCGGCCGCGGGCAACGACCTGCTGTACGCCGCGCAGGCCGCGCAGGCCGCGTTCCCGGACGAGCTGAGCGACGAGTTCGTCGTCATGGGCCACTCGCAGGGCGGCGGCGCGGCCTGGGCCGCCGCGCAGCAGCAGCTCTCGGCCCGGGTCCCGGGATACCTGGGCGCCGTCGCCGCCTCGCCCGTCACCAACGCCGTCGCGCTCGGCGCCGCCATGGGCAGCAGCATCGGCCTGCTGCAGGCGGCCCGGTCCATCACCTCCGTCTTTCGCGAGCTGTCGCTGTCCGACATCCTGACCCCGGCCGGCGTCGCGGCCGCCGCCCTCCTCGACGAGATCCAGGGCTGCAACTCCGTCTTCGGCACGCTGCTGGCGGGCCTGCTCGCGCCGAACCCGAGGCTCGCGCTGACGAGGGACGACTTCGCCGCCGCGTCGCCGTACGCGGGGCGCTTCGAGAACCTCACCGTCGCCGGCGGCAAGGACTTCGCCGGGCCCATGCTCGTGCTGCACGGCACCGCAGACCGCACCGTCCCCGAGGCCATGACGGCCGAGTACGTCAACAGGACGTGCTCGGCGTTTCCGCATCGCGAAATCCGCTACGTCAGGGCCAGCGCCGTCGGCCACGTGCCCGCCCTGTACGCCACGCAGCAGATCTGGATGGACTGGCTCGACGAGCGTTTCGCCAGCGGCCGCGTCCATGGCGTGCGGACGGATGGCAAAGACCACGGCGAACACAGAGGCAAGTGCAGTGTCCAAGACGTCGGAGGCACCGCACCGCAGCCGCTGGGCCACTACCAGGGGGACTTGAACTACTTCCTCGAGTATTCCCTCGACGACTATCAAGTAGCGTAGGCGGTGCGCCGCGGCCGCGGATGAACAAGAAGAAGTACATGGATACATCAATTCTAATCGTGAGTAGCTAAGAGCGCTGTCTGAACTGTAGCCCAAATCCAATCCGCCCGCCTTAGTATACCGCCCCGTCTCGCGTCCCGACGCTTCCGTCTCCGGCCTGCCGTGCCGGCGGGATATTATGTAGATGCTCCATCTCTTGACGCACCCGTACCCTTGGATTACTGCCGCGGCCCGCTTCACCGTCCACCACCCTAGTCGTCCACCTGCGCCACCAGCTCGGGGATGTCGTCGACCTGCTTCTTGCCCCGCAGGATGTCGTTGACGGCCGTGAACAGCGGGTAGTCCTTCTCCAGGCCGCGGGCCTTGAGGAAGCTGTTGACCTCGTACGCCGTCGTCGTGCCTTGCAGCTTCTGGCCGTTGAGGTCCTGCCTCTCCACCTCGTCGACGGTGATGCCCTTCTCGACGGCCTTGCGCGCGCAGCGGAAGTTGCGGCCGCCCGAGCACGACGTGATGAGGTCGGCGACGCCGGCCGAGGACTCGGTGAAGGTGGCGTTCTGCGTCGTCTCGCCGAAGAAGTCCTTGCCGAACTTGACCATCTCCATGAGCCCGATGCGCATGATGGCAGCCTTGGCGTTGTCGCCCCAGCCGCGGCCGTCGACGAAGCCGGCGGCCAGCGCGACGATGTTCTTGAGGGCGCCGCCGAGCGACACGCCCGCCACGTCTGACACCATCTGGACGTGGAAGTAGGGGCGGTAGAAGAGCATGCGGAAGCACTCGTGGTCCAGCGGCGGGTAGGCGGGCGGCACGCCCGTCAGCTTCGACTTGGAGGCGCGGCCGCGGACGTCGCGGTGGTACAGGCCGGTGGGCGGCTCGGTGACGGTGACGCTGGGGTTGGGGCTGCCCTCGCGCGGCGACGGGGCCCTGCTGTCCATCGGGGGCGGGTCGTAGGCGATGGTGGTCTCGGACCACTTCTCGGCGGCGATCTCGTTGGCGATGTTGGCGCCGCTCAGGGCGCCGACGTAGATGTCGAGCCCGTCGCCGATCCACTCGCTGAAGAGGCTCACGCCGTCGTCGGACACGTTGACGCCCTTGATGCAGCTGATGCCGCGCGCGAAGGGCAGGATGTGGCCGCGGATCTGGTCGCACACCTTGGCGATGAACTGGTGCGGCAGGTTGAAGACGAGGATGGTGGAGTCGCGCACGGCGTCGACGAGCGACGGGTTGGCGACGATGTTGGAGGGCAGCGTGATGCCCGGCAGGTACTTGACGTTCTCGTGCTTGTCGTTGATGATGGCCGTGAGCTTCTGCGGCTCGTCGCCCTCGTAGTGCTTGGAGTCGCGGGGGATGACGACATCCTCCTCGTACACCCACATCTGGACCTGCTCCTCGAAGACATCTGGGTGCGCGCGCGTGTTCTCGGCGACGATCTTGGAAATGGTCGAGCCCCTGGGAGCCACGTCAGCACGACCGCGTCGTTCCCGAGCATCGTCTGGGGCGCCTACCAGTTGCCAGATCCCACGACGGTGACCTTGTGCTTCTTGTCATGGCCGCCGAGAAGGGCGGAGCCAGTCATCTTGCCGGCTGCTGCTGCTGCTGTCGTCGAGTATCGCAATGGAGGGCTCCGCAGGCTCTTGACTTGGACCGAAATGCGAAGGGCGGCGGGCAATCGGAACATGCGGTTCTGGGTGGCGACGACGAGCAGCGGCTGGGAGGGGACGGGAAGCTATCGTTGATATACGGCAGGGAAAAAGCCCGTCGGCGTCCACGATAACAGCTGCAGCAGCTGCAGGCAGCCCCTCCGAGCACGGCTCAGCGCCGCGGCAGCGGGGGGGCGTCCCTGGCACTGGCAGAATGACATCGGTGCGGCGCCTCACCGCCTGCCGCGGCGGGCAAGGCGCCCAACGCATGTGCCCTGCAGCAGCCCGCCACTGTTGGTTGGGGCAAACCCAGCCAACCAACCCGCTCCGACGCTGGCCGAGATGCGAGGCCAGGCGGCGCAATTGCTGCCCTGGCTTTCACATGCTCGACCGCCATGTTCTAAACTTGGTCAATCGGGGCTCCGTATCGCGTCTGCGGATCGGGCGCGGGATGGCGCTGCTGCCCCTGCATGAAGCCGCCAGGGATGGACGGCATTTCACATGCCAGCCAGGTCAGCTCACTGACGAGGATCGAGGCACCTAAACTCAATTCACCCGCGCCTGAACACCCTGTCCCGTCCGTCAATCTATCTATTAATCCATGCAAGCCTACCCGCCGAGCGAAATCTCCGTGCCGAGGGATCGAAATTCACGGTTGTTCGCGAGGTGGCGCCGACGAGTAAAAGGTGGCCCGTCTGATGCTGTACCTCCTCCTGGCAAGGCACAGATGACATGGAGACCCGGCACACGACCGCCTGCCTTATCTTAAGCCTTATTACGGAGTACAAGTAACCCCTCCAAAGGAAGTGGCCCCTCATCCCCTCGCGTACCCCACCATGGTATATTTGATGTAGGCAGTCTTGAGAGCACATCTCCTCCTTCGCTTTCTTTCTCTAGCGGTGGCGATAATTATCCTCAAAAAACTCATTTTTCACTCGAGCCCTGCCTCTATATCGGTCAATCGCTGTGACACCCGCCACTTAGTTCGCAATTCCCCCTTCCCCTCTACATTTACTTAGGCAGCTTAAAGCCTAACCGGCTAGCATATGTGCGGCTGAGACGACATGAAGCCATTTTGCCCGAGGCCCCTCCCCACCTCGGGCGGCCAGCAGATCGTCTATGGTGCATCAGGATACTCTGGTGCTGGCACTAAACCATCTCGTAAGAACGATGCCAACCTCCTTAAGGACGACCGTATACCATACCGTCTGACAGGTCACGTTCATGAACGTGAGATCAGTCACCACCTTGGCACTTCTCTTGCCTTTATGCCGCATGTGAGTTCTTGGTTTCAGGTGATTGCTTTGACTATATCGATCCCGCTTAAGCAGAGCATGGCATCCCGCGACATCCGCCACATCTACCAGGACCGCTATGCTGGTGAGAAGCTTGATAAAGTTGTGCGTGAAGCACCCATAGTGAAATTCATCCAGGGACGACATGGAGTTAAGATTGTTGGGTTTGCTGTTGATAGCAGTGGCAAGTGTGTGGTTATGTAAGTCACCGACGATCTCTGAAGGAACCAATCATGCCAATTATGTGAAGCTGCGCCACGATAGACAATCTCAATAAGGGAGCCAGGAGTCAATATGTGCATAACTGTCTCCCGATAATCGAGATATCTATCGGATGCTAGATGCCAACGACATTCGCCAGAAAAGATGAACGTATCGCTTGGTTACGCCGAGTATCAGGGCATTCCCACCGCGTAAATGCATTGGCTAGATTACATGGTTTGTTCTCGGCGGGAGTTGGCATGGTCACTCCTTTGAAAGTGTGATAGGTACAGGGCACGGGCTAGGCGCCGGATCGGTGAAGGCTCGGGATTAGGGGTTTACGTCTTACACAGCGTCCATGGCTGTTGACCTTGGTTCGCCTACTCAGACGAGCCCTGTCTTTCTGGCCGCTATAGCGTCTGTTATGAAACCTTTGATACATCTACTCGGCCAAGCACATCAATGGTGACTTACACGGCATCCGTTACGCTCAGTCAGCTCTTAGTGTGTTCTTTCGTCATCAACACATCGGCCAGTTGAATCCTTGCAATCTACCTTTTTGCTTAGACAAGTTTTACTCGGTCTTCAGATTATCATTGGTTTTCTTTGTGGGTCTTAGTATATGGTCATTTGCCATCAGACTCCTTTCTTGACGTAGTCTAGAACATACCCCTAATAATATCCCCAAATCGGCCTGTCATGTGGAACGATAAGCCGCTCTCCTCGGGCTTCGCCACCACCCCAGCGAGCTTAGACAAGGGGTAACCCGATCCAGCAGGTAGGTGTCTGCCCGCAGTCCATACGTGTAGTGCAATGCGGATAACCCGAGCTGTACCGACAGGAAAAGCCGTCCTGGCCAGAGCCATCCATGACGGCGATACCCGTCGGTCCTCGTCTTCGGGCCGCATGGAACATTCTACGCCAGCCCATATTCTCCGGTGCAGGGGGGTGTCCAATTCGAAAGGCATTGCGGGTTGGTGGCACCACATTATCCGCCCTGGTTCAGCGACACGGCAGCCAGCCTTGCATGCGCCTCGCTGCGAGGTACGCGAGGTATGTGGGACAGTGGCGTATGACCGCCATCAAAACGTGAAAATCTGCGGCTAATTTACTTGGCAACTACGACGTGCCTGGAGATTTCTCGAGAGGCGCGGCAAGCAAAGCTCCGTCTACGGCATAGCCAGCCCTCACCCTCGGCTGATTGCGGATAAAGACGTGCCACCTACGGCGGGAGCCAATACGCTTCACAGAGGCAAATACCCATGGCCCCGAACGCTAGTATTCGATTGGTGTAACTTCGTGGCGAACTGTGCCGGTGGCTGAGGCTCGATGCGTTGTGACTGGCAGCCATAGAGTAACTTACGCAATAGTGATGATTGAGCGTCTAGAATTGGTAGTCCAGGCTACCCACCTCGGTTCAACCTCTCCAGCAGCCACAACCGGAGACCCCGCGCTTCTAAAAAAAATCGGTCCGGGGAGAAAAAAGTATCTGGGGTAATTGCACTCCACTAGCACTCGGCTGCTACCGTACGGCAGGTGAGATATCCGTCCTTCTAATTGGTATTTCTGTCGGGTAATTGCGCTCCTAAAATCTTCGGCAGGCCCGTGAAGAAATGCAGTATCTCGGGCTATCACGCTCCGCTAGGTTGTTTATACACTCGGCCACTACTATACGGAAGGCGAGATATCTATTCTTCTAATTTTACCTATTATATTTCGGAGAGACGTCCCAAGTATAAATAAGTCTCTTGTTCCGTTGTAATCAAGGCAACTCAATCCCATTCATCCAAGCAACCCAATCATACAATATCAACCAAGTTCACCTTCAGTCTATATCTTCTTATACCAACATACAAACACTCCACAACCAACACTTTATCCTTCTCAACTCTTCAACAATTCAACATGAACTCCTCAATCTTCAAGTCCGCAATTATCGCCTTTGCCCTCGCTACCACTGTTAGCGCAGCCCCAGCCCCTGCGTCTCCGTACCCCGACAAATGCGGAGACATGGTTTGCCCCAGCGACAAGCCACTTTGCTGCGGCGTTTACTATAACGGCAACATTGGGCTCGAATGCATGGCTGGCACTACCTGCCCACCAATCCAATACCCGACTACCACTACCACTACTCCTCCGGCAACCGCTGCCGCGAATGAAGCTCGTGCTGCTACCGCAACCTTTGGGCCCAAGTGCGGCGATTCATTCTTCTGCAAGCCTGGCCAAGTCTGCTGCACTCTTTACACCTGCGCGGATACGCCAGACCAATGCCCCAAGTAATTGAGACAAGAGGGTCCGCGGATTCGAGACACGCCATGAGTGCAAGCGGAGACGTTGAGGGTGCCGAGCAGTTGTCTGGCAGCAATTTGAAGGGTAAAGCCCAGGCCCTGATCGGAAGGAGCAGGAATGAGAACGCGAAAGGGGAGGAGCGGAACCGCAGTGTGTCTGGATATGTCGACGGAGCTTTCCTTTTACGGTGCAGTTTCAAGTTTAGCCTAGAGATCGTTACTTGCGCAGTTTCAAGTCTTGCAGCAATATACTTACTTCACGCCTCGCACAATTACCTTGTCAGTCTCATGAATGCAGTTCAGTCACGACCTTATGAAAGCCACACCATTCATCTCTCAGAGTTATCATGTCAGTCCTATATTGATTGCATACTGCAGCGGCTTGCATGCTGCAACGGCTAGTTTTCAGCCTCACGTGCTAAGCTTCATTACCACGATACAGTTCATATGTCGTACCTTATACTCTAGGCATATAACTACAGGGACTTACAACCTAACCTATAATAGCTTATCCGTAGATCTAGAATATTACCTGCTCGCGGTAGTATAGAGATTCATAATAGTAAAATCCTATAAATTAAAAATATTTTCTTGAATGCGAAGATCTTACTCGCTCCATATATTTATCTAGCTCTTGCTGATGCTCACACATCCGCGACAGTATCGAGGGATTCATCGCGGAGTACCAACCATTGCCCACCCTTCGTTTCAACCTGTTAACTATGTACGAGCTGTACACAGAGCGCAACCGCAGCTTCAAGCGTAAGCTGGCGGGGAGCATGGCGTTTTGGATGGGTCGCCATCATGATGGAAACATATGGACGCTGGGTTTGAGCCCTAAGTCACGTCCGCAACGCTACATGACATGAGGGGCTGGTTCATAGTCTAAATGCTTGTATTGCTCCATGTCTAATTGCTCGGTTGTAGATTGGCGCGGATTTGCATAATATCCGCATCGGAGAAGCCCAGCCGGTCCTTCATGTACCCCTCGGCGCCTCCATGCTCGCGGCGCAGGCGCTCGACGAATTGTCTCATGACGATGGCGTACGTGCCAAGCATCTCCCTCATCCCAGGCGTTTCAATGTCCACGGGTGTTTCGCCGTGCGACTTCTGGTCCTTGGCTGCGCCGTTCGGGGAGCCGACTGCGCCGGTGTCCGGGGCAGCGGTGGACGCCTGAACACCGAAGCTACGAAGGGCAATTGGGAGCAGCATCTCGCGCCAAGGCTCAGTGCCGATACGCGTGAGGGCATACTCGTCCGCGATGACGTCGATGGGGGCGCCCAGGAGGTCGAGGATGAGAGCGGCCATTACCCCGGTGCGATCCTTGCCGGCTGGAGTACAGGTCAGCGATTGTCGTATGTCGATCTGGCGCACAAATTGTAGGCAAGAGATTCAAGTTGATGCTGGGAGACAGGCGTGGACCTCACCTGTGCAGTGGAATAGCACAGCGTCGCCCTCACCAGCCGTCCGCAATGCCTCGAAGACAGTCCTGAAGCCTGTTGTGTAGCCCTTGAGGATGATGTCGTACATGTCCCCATACCCGGGACTGAGGGCCTCGCCTTCGTGCGCAACAAAGTCGGCGGGGCCCATATGGCGCGGCTGCTCCTTGCCGTCCATGTACGGGCACGACTCGACCAGCAGGCCATCGATGCCTTCGAGCAGCGGGGCTTTGACCTCGTCGTGCCGGCGAAAGTCGACGACGCGCGAGACGCCGAGACTGGAGCGCAGCAGCGGGCGGGCGTCGGCGGGCACGAAGTCGAGGGTCCCGGAGCGAAAGACGGCGCGCGGGCGCATGAGGCCGCGTAGCGGCGGGTATGCGCCCAGGTCGCGGACGTTGAGCACCCCCGGGATGGAGGTAACGAAGGGTGGCGAGGCGAGCGCGGCGGAGAGTGCATCGGCGGGGATGGGATCGTCGACAGGCGTGGCTGCGAGGGCAGCGAGATCTTGGGCGGGCATGTCGATGTGTGGATTGGGGTGTTATGCTACTACGGGGCTGCCAAGGGTGTCGACGGTTTGCTCGGGCACGCTGTGAGGCGCAAGGTGAGAGACTCGCTCTCTTAAAGCCCGTCGACGTCCAAACGCCGCCGCGTATTCACGCTACTGACATGGTAATACGAGCCACGCGACGTTCTACTTGTCTCTCTGATGATCCCAAGGCGGTGCGGGAGGAGTATTTGTCCGTCCTGCATTTTGCGCTGGCAGTAGTAGTACTTGTACATGCCACCCGTAAGTGTGTCCAGACATTGATGTCCAGCTCTGATGTTGAGCGAAACACCATGGAGAGAGAAGAGGCGACCACAGCACTTTGTCATCGCCCACACGCGCGATTGGTTCGCGATGGCGACCGCGGGATGCCTATGGATGTTGCGGAGATGGCCCCGGTTTGCCTATCCACTTCTATGCACGATTACGATGTAATATGACGTGGCCACCGGCGCTAGATTTCCACCGGCTAACGGTGTGTCGTCTTGAGCAGATGTTCACCCACTCTCCGCAGTTTGCTCCTCCTCGATGCTCCGGCCGTTCGGGCGCGCGCGGGGAACGTCTTCCCTGCGCATCGAGTTCTTTCAGTGGGCGGCAGGGCCGAGCCTCAGGGCCACGGCGGGCGTCGAAGCACTTGGGCAGAGGGTCCGGCGGGGCCGGTCCCGTGCCGGGGAGCCCGGCCCCGGCGGGTCGGTTGTCGCGCTTGACTAGGAAGCAACCCCAACCAGATTCACGACGGGTCGAGTTTTGAGCAGTAGCTTACAGGAACAGAATCGTTCTTCGCGGTTCTCTTCCTCCCTATAGTTTACCAAACGGCTTCGTGATGGTTCGGAATAGTTAAATGACAGACGGTGCTATTCGTCCTGGGCATTCAGAGCCCTTTTCCCGCTAAGGCCGCTGCTCTCGGCCTTTGGTGTGTTCGTTCGGCCCCAACAAACCACATGTATCACTTACATCCATCCACCCGAGGCACATACGTTATTCTTGTCTCATATCCGGTGGCCTCGCATGTTGGTTTGCAACAGGTATGGCGGCTGTGTATCCCAGGCCCAAGGAGAAGTTGCATTGACCGTGCCGTTCATCTTTGCGTCAACGAACAAAGAGATACATCCACGAAGCGGATCTACATAAAAGTAGGCATGCTTCTTGTTTTCTTGAACCTTGGGTTGCTAATCGATACGACAAGAGCTCTAGTGGTTCTGGAGATGTCTTTTATTTGTACCTCGAACCTTGCTAGACGGATAGTATCTATGATCGAGTATCGGGTCCATATCGCACCACTAGTCGATGGCAGTACCGATGATCGCCGAACGGTCGACCCAGTCCTGTGAACTTGCAATATGACAGCTCACAAAAGTGTTTCCGTACAAACACAACTTCGAGTCGCTTCGTCAGGACATTTACACAGGGGCGGGCTCGTGCCGGAAGTGTAGAGGATCGCATGCACGCATCCAGTAAAGTCCATACCGCCTGTCAAAAGGTGACTACGGACCCCGAACTCAACAGGTCATCCGTTGTGTTGTCAATGGGTGCTGCCCCGCCGAACTGTTCAGTCCAACCGCTCCATTCAGCTCTGCCCCGCCATGGCGCCCGCCTCCCACCGGGTATCCTTGTCGGCCATAATCGTGGTGAGTTCACCTTAGGTTATGGTCTTGGGTTGCCAGTTGATCTCAGACCTCGCCCTCGCCTTTGCATCTGCCGCAAATGAAACCTTGATTGTTGTAGCCGCTGCCCTTGCAAAAATAGCACTCGGTCATCTTTAGAGGAATGAGGTGTGGGTTGCTTTTCGGAATTTCCTGCTTTGTGTCAACAAAATTTGACCATGCGAAACAGGAGGAACCATGGTCGTACGGGGATTAGGATTAAGTCGGGTTGAGAAAGTCAGGTGTCGGGCATCCCTACCCTTTTGTATTATATTGGGTGCTACGCTCGCCTGTTGTCACGAGGGACCCTACAGGTGGGAAGTCACGTTATATTTCCGACAGTCCCTCCCAAACATCTCGACCCCGCGCTGCTTCAACCTCAAGTGATCAGCCTCTCTTCCCCGCGATAACGATTCAAATCAAATCTCATGGAGAATTCAGACCTTGCAGCGCCTTGGGGGCTCCATGCAGTGTCCAAGGCGGTAACAGACACTAATGTTCATGAGTTTTTTGAACAGCACGGCCTCTATTACCTGGAGGACGCAGCGGTTGGAGAGATATGTGCCGCGCTAGATCAGCAGGGCCTATTCAATGGCACAGACGGGTTTAAACTACTCTCAGACCGGCTCCTTTCAGATTCGGTATGTAAAATAGCCCAGAAACAGAGGCACGTCTGATCGAAGACAGCGTATCCAACGAATCCTCGAACCATACCTCGAGCACAAAAATCCACAAGTCTCTCTACCGTTTAGTGCTGACCCTGGGCACATATTCACCTTTACAACAGCGCCATTGGCTACCAAGCGCATAGTCGTCTACATATACAGTGCCGGATCGAAGGTTGTGTTTTATGCCAAATCTCACACTAAGGAGCTTAAGGGCGTCCAAGCCTCTAATGGTTTGCTCGAGATAGCAGAGGCTTCGTTGAGGAGGAATGGCTGCAGCGTAATACCTATTCAGTTGGATAAAGGTGGAATGTATGCCTCCTCCCAATTTTGTATTACTATAATGATATCTAATATTAAGGCATCTAGCGCAATCCTCCATCCTAGACTTGCCTTTCAAATACGAGAAGGATTTACGAACGCATACGGCTTCGAGATACCGGGACGTAGGGCCATGGCCCTTCATCGATAAACTCAAGGGAATTCTGGTGCACGAATCGGGATAGTCCTACCGTGAATGACTCCTGAGCTACCTAGTCCGGTGCCAACGTGCGATCTAGTCCAGATATAGCCCCACTAATGGGGTCGAGCATCGTTGCCAAGTCGCTAGCAGGAACCTGAGACTGCGGCCAGAGGGGGGCGTCTATTAAGCCAGTGACTGCATTTTGGTTCGTGCTACCCGGGATATCAGGCTATATTCGAGCGTTATCAAGTTGTTGGTAGGCACAGTGTTGAATTTTGGTGTTGCCAGATGCTGCAATGTTGCAGACGTTCGACGGTAACAGCAACGTCTCTGCGTCGGCTTGCATAACGGCATCTATTTTTGGCCGTCGGGTGTCGTTATTTTCAACCTTTTGACGCGGCTCGGGCTCGCATTGTGTGAGCCACTGGCCTGGTTCTTCGATTTCATGGCGGCATGCAAATGCTGCTTGGACATTTTTCGCAAGCGTTTTATCTGCGACACGATATCTTTATTACCTCGTGTCGGCTCTGTTTTCGCACATTTGTGTTGCCAGGACCTATTTGTCGGGAAAAGGTGTTCTGGCAATACTGGAGGCAAGGGCAGTCTAGGTAGAGTTGGTCACCGAGTTTACATAAATGGACAAGGGATCACAATCGTTTGCCATAGTGGCATGCAAGCTCTTATTCACGTTCAAAAGATTCGGAGCAGCCCTCATGCGGACAATTGAGATCGCGGTTAATAAAATCCGAACTCTCGCATTCACTGCCAACATTGCTTGCGTTGTATGCATCATTGCTACACCTTCGTTGCGGCCACTGGTGGATGAGAAATGTTAGCAGTCTGGCGAGCAGCTTCGAGATTTCCCCCGGGCGGTCCGAGTTAGACGCCACAAGAGAGTGGGTATTATCTGGCTATCGTACCTGAAACTTTAAAGTATGCTCACGGAGCGCATCGTGATATTGGAAACGCTCTAAGGATACGATGCAATGATCTCTGGAACTTTCCAAATAAACCGTGAATGAGGTTCGCCCCTCGGGGACCAAATCCGACCCTTTCTAAACTGTAAATACCAGCAACGCCCTTAGAATACACAAGACTCAAGCGCTGTACATAATATCTCTCGTCGTACCCCTCTAATGTTATGACCGAATTTAAGAAATGAAGAAATTGTTGTTTCGATTTGCAAGGTCAATGGAATGTTGGCCGCAATGCTCACATGGGCTGAGCTGATGGAGGTGACGTGTTCGCTTTGCCAAGCTTTGTCGTCGTAACGATCCGGGAATGAGCCAAATTCTCATGTCATATGCACTTCCCCGCACCTTGCTTTTCTTTCCCTCCTTCTTTCCGTGCAGAACCAACAAATTTCTCGTAGCAAGTGAGGACCGCCAAGCGATCCTTCCGTCGCTCCTTCTCTTCTGGGCTATGATGGGACGCGTGAAGATGCCATTGGCCTAAAAAGGCGGTATTTAGCTTGTGATCGGCCTGCAAATTGTGCTGTCTCATAGCAGTCTTTTCTAAATTATGGCCAGGTGGCCCTTTGAGGTGAGCACGTCACGATGTGAGATTTCAATTATCAACCTCAGGATCATAAATGAAGCTCTATCTTGTGTCTTGCGACGCCGGCCAGACATTTGCCACTTCTCATGAAAGCTCAGGATCTACACATTGTTGGCTCGCTGAAGCATGATGCCCCGCAGCGGCACAGCTGGCTTGGCAAACATGCACTCGATGCTAGTTGGGCCTGTCATGACATGAGAACCTGGCATGTCGAGACAACAGTGAAACTTAACCAGCAGAGCCGGGCGGGGTAGAACTGAAACAACTTATCACATCACGTCGACGCGTTATCATGAAGGCCACCGTAGACTTGAGTCTCTTGACCAACCTCCCTTTGGTAGTTTCGGCTTCTTTCGCCGCTGCCACCCCATTGCTTGCGTGTAAAATCGTCCAGTTGCGTGGGGACAATGTGAGTGGGCTTCACTGAAACTAGGTACAGGACTTCTACGAGTAAGTTTATCTCAGGTACTACGACAAGCGATCCGAGAATGTTCGTATTTCGATGAGCACCCTCTGCGGATGTGTCAGTTGATATAAATAGGGCGTCGATGAGAATCGCAAGAAGGATTACTACGACTAGCGATCCGAAAGCGTATGTGAGAGCGCGCTTAGCCTTGATGTCTAAAACTGATTTTAGCAGGATCTGCAGGCCTCGTACGAGTAGAGACAGCTCTAAAGCTTCATATCCACGATTGATCTCAGCCAATGTCCTTACTGTCCCCCGAAACGCAAGAGACGGACGTGGAAGATGAGAACTTTGAAAAAACCGTCATACGTGCTGTGGTCCGATGGATTTATACTGAGTTGTTAAACTACAGTCTGGCTCGTAAAGATAAGATGGGACGTGCTTGAGCTACTTGATAAAGGTTCACACAGAAAGTAGCGCCAATTTCAGCCAGTCTCCCGAAGGTGCCATAACCTTTTCAGTGCTCATGGCAAATGATTCAGGCACAATCGGTGACTGACCTCAGAAATACAAAATCGCCGAGTATTGGCATACCAACACAAGTTTAAGTGTCCTTCGGCAACCATTTCCTTACTGCTTCTCTCAGCTAATTGCAGCAGTCACCATAGAGGGCACATCAGTCCGGACACTCTAGCGCCGCGTTGCGGTCTTGATACCATGCACACCGATGACAGGATTTGCCAAGCGCTGTGGTCCACTCCGTCGTGATGCAATCCCCCGTTCACACCGACCGCAAGACTTGGCTTGGCTTCGGCACAAACGACTGGCGTAGCCCGATGATATGCCATTGGCCCATTACGAGTAAACAGGGGCTAGCATTGTCGAATGCAAGCCCAGCCGCATTGTCGACAGGCAACGGCCAGGGTGAAGTCTTGGCTGAACGGTGACTTGCCAAGCGCCGCAGCCAAAAGTTCCGACCCTTCTCATGGCTCATACAATAGCCTGCAGCTTTGGCCGCCGATAGTGTGAATATGTACTCCGTACATCCACCTCCGAGTGCAACCTCGCAAGGGTCACTCAATCGAACACACGATTGCAATAAGCGTGGACGGTACGGAATACAGTACTCCGTACGTTACCCCGCATTTCACCTGCCTTCGCTCAGGGGAACGAAATCCCGTATTGATGCTTGCAATTCAAGCTTTTCTCAGAGTGCATGCGCGACGAATCGCTTGTCTTTTTTGTCGTGTATTCGCGGACCCGTATGATCACATCCAATTTATCCTGTGAAAGACCCGAATTTCCAAACTATGAGCCTGAAGCCGCAGACTTCTCTATCAATTGCGATGGAAATGCCATGTACGATCAACTCCTCTAAACATGAGCCGTTGTAAGTTAGACCCTCCCAAAGTCCTTTCCTTTCAAATATTAGACCATTGCACAATATTTACGGTGTTTAAGGGTTCCCTACTGGCTAGAGATAATACTTATAGTATTACAATGGCAACATGTCCAACCCGCTGTCATTTCTGTCTCCGTTCTCTGGACTAGTTCTCGGCTATTGGGTAATCTTCCCAATCATTCTCCTTCACACAGAACCCACGGATCGAACGGGAGTAGCTCCCTTGAAATTCTTGGGAATGTGCTTCGAGGAGCGGCCCTCATATCGTGCAATATTGCTTCGCGCCATTGTAAGGGACAGAGCCTTCCTATGGCGGCTGTAGCATATGTGACTTTGCTGGGCTTCATCAGACAGTACGTGGATGTTCGAGGTCGACATCTTCTACTTCGACAGATGGTTATCATATCATTATACACTTTGATGGCGATGGCAACAACAGTCGTACTCCCACTGCTGGTGGTTGGTACGCCATACCACCCGAATTCCATGGCTTTGACGAGCGCTTTTCTCTTATTTTTTTCCCTTTGCCTCTTTGCCGCATCTCCTCGCGAGTGGATGCCGCATGAAGCATTTCCTGTGCTTCCCGGCTTTGATAAGATGAGCCCATCGAAGGAGGAGACCTGCAGTTGGCTCGACTACTGGTGCACGTTTAACCGAATGGATGGTGTAATGCGAAAGAGCGCACTGGGAGACTTGAGTATGAGAGAGCTGGAAGATCTGCCGTGGAGTTATTCGCCTGAAAGATTACGTGCTCAGATCGAGAGCATTCGACAGAGACACAAGACAACTGCAAGGACGTCGCTCATGCTACTCTGGCCAGATCTCTGCTACTCCGCAATATTTGCAGTACTATTCTTTCTTTGGGAACTCACTGTTCCTTTTGGTCTCTATCAGCTTCTCGAAGACCTGGAACATCCCGCAAAGGCCGTTTTTCAACCTTATGTATGGCTGCTTGTTATGTTCGGAGGGCGATTATTTGGGAGCATTATGCAACAACAAGTTGCTTTCAATACCGGCCGAGCGGCAATCAAGCTTAAAACAGCACTAACCGCGGAGCTGTATCACTGTGCCATGGTATCTAGAGACCTCACCCGCGATTCTGATGAATTCTCTAAATCCCAGTCATCAGACTCTCAGGGGAAGGCGTCAATGGGACAACTGGCAAACCTGATATCTACCGATATCAAAACCCTCGTTGACGCCCGAATCCTGGTTATGGCTATATTTGGCGGCCTGGTCGGTTGTGGGCTTGGTGTTGCGGGCCTTTACGCAGTCGTGGGCTGGCCTTGCATTGTCGGGCTTGCCGTGATGACTCTTGGGTCTCCAATAACGACTCGGATCATGAAGTATGTCGAGTTTCAAGAAGACGCATTTAAAGATGCACAAGATGTCCGGATCTCCCTGGCTTCTGAGTATTTACGATCAATTAATATCATCAAGTACTTTGGTTGGGAAGACTCTGTCGTTGGTCTCTTCAACAAGGCGCGAACTAAAGAACAAAAGCACTTGTGGACAATTGCGTTGCTTTCTGCAATCATTACAGAGATCGCATACTGCATTCCAACGATTTCTTTCTTGGCTATTCTTGGTCTACACGTTGGTGTCGCTAAGCAGCCGCTCACGCCGTCTGTTGCTTACACAACAAGCAGCCTACTCGAGATCGTCCGGGACAACTTTGCCATGATCTCGCCTATTGCGATGCACATAACAAAGATGGCAGTTTCTTTTAAAAGGCTCGACGATTTCTTCTTGGCTACCGAACCGCGCGAAGTGTACCCCGAAGGTCCTCTTCGCATGACGGGAGCGGCATTCAGGCGGCATAAGGCTGCTCAATTCCTGTTAGAAAATGTGTCGATCGACTTTGTTCAAGGCGGTCTAAACGTTATTACCGGGCAGAGCGGTAGCGGCAAGACAACGCTATTACTCGCGATACTTAGTGAAACGGTTAAAGAGGCAGGCTTGGTCACGCGGCCTAAGGATGCTGAATACGTCGCTCAAAGTCCTTGGCTACAAGCTCAGTCCGTTCGCGAGAGCATCCTATCCAATAGCCCTTACGACGCCGACAGATATCGCAATGTTGTCAAGGCATGTTGCCTAGACTACGATCTAGACGAACTTTCGGAAGGGGACAACACAGACGTAGGAGAGAATGGATCTGCGTTATCAGGTTAGTTAAAATCTCTGACAACCTGGTCTCCTACAACACGTTAAGTTTCTTAACCAAATTGCAGGTGGACAGCGAGTCAGGGTTGCGTTGGCGAGGGCAATATATTCTCAGACGTCGCTGCTCCTCCTGGACGATATCTTCTCGGCTATCGACACGAAAACAAGCATCACGTTATGGAACAGGATTTTCTGCACCGATTTGCTCAAAGGCAGAACTGTAGTTTTGGTTGCCCAGCTGAGCTGGGTGTCTGTCGATGCTGACCTAGTTGTTGAGTTGCAAAATGGTCGAGTCAAGTCCGCAGAGCGCAACGCTGGTACCTTCCGGAACCCTAAAATGATCGAATTGGATGTGGAGCAAAAGCAAGAGCCAAGCGACTGTGGCTATCGAAGTTCTCCAGCACACCATACAGCATTGAGTGAAGCCACAAAACATCAAACCGACACTAGCACAGCAGAAGCCACGGAGGTGGATGAAGAGGTTTCATCTACCGCTGTTTCCAGTCGTTTCGCAGGCAAGTCCTCACCGCTTCCACTTAACACATGTCGATCGCTTGTTTTCTAACTTTGTGCCCGTCAGTAATCGACTACATGCGTCATTTTGGTGGTCCCGTCGCTGTGTCTTTGGCAGTGGCTACGCTGCTTCTGTATAATTGCACCGAGCTCGCGGCGTATTTCTGGATGTCGCGATGGGTAGGCAAGGCCGACCAAGACTCTACGGGCTCCAATACGGCTTTCTATCTAGGACTGTACGTGGCCATGAGTCTTGGGAGCACACTGACTGAAGGGATTGCTTTCTTACTCTTCACGCGCGGGAGTTTAATAGTGGCCAATCAACTACACTCCCAGCTGGTCTCGGCTGTCATGAATGTCTCATTATCATGGTTTCAAGAAAATCCAGTCGGGCGTATTATTAACAGGCTATCTGAAGATATGGGCAGCCTCGATCGAAACATTGCCGAACCGTTGATGGAATTTTTCGACCAAGTTATGAAGGCTTCGCTGACGGTAGGGGCGATCACTTCCGTCTTGCCGGCCTTCATTGTGCCAGTAGTTATTTTTTCGGTCACGGGTGCTGTGATGGGAGAATACTACAGTCGCTCGATAGTCGCCATCAAGCGCCTCGCGTCTTCCAGCCAGTCTCCGATTCAGTCACACTTCTCCCAGAGCTTGGAAGGACTGGCAGTCATTCGAGCGAGAAGTGATAGGCCACTTTTCTTCACTGACAAGCTGAATCGCTTGCTTTACGCTTCCGCCAAAGCCACCGCAACGCAAAGAGATTGCGATCAATGGCTCAAGTTCAGGATCAATACCCTTGCAGCACTCATCAGCGTTGCAGCGGGTGTTTTGGCCTTGACGCAGCGAACTTCCATGTCAGTTGGCTTAGTTGCCTTCTCATTATCTCGAGCTTCCGATATGAGTCAAGCTGTGCTGCGGCTAGTCTTTAAGATGAGTGATTTGAACGTTGAAATGCAAGCTGTAAGATTATCTCTATTTGAAGTTTACATCCTTTTCCACTGATTGAATCATGATGATAACTGAATAATCGCTTAAGTTTCATCGGGTCGCAGAATATTGCAACTTGATACCGGAGGAGCAACACATTGAGGAACAAGAAAAGGTAACCTTGTCGACATCTCCTCATGTCGCTAGTGATCTTGCTCACGATGACTGGCCCCAACGTGGGCATATTGAGTTTCGTAATTTAACGGTTCGGTACCATCCTGGTGGTCCGGATGTGTTGAAAGATATTACTCTGACATTCAACGCCGGAGAACGTGTCGCGATCGTTGGCAGAACTGGCAGTGGCAAAAGCACAGTAGGTTTACTCATGTCTGGCATGTTCAAATTACGGCCTTACTAAAACCGTGCACCAGTTGCTTCTCTCGCTCCTCCGCTTCACTCATATTGTTTCCGGTCAGATACTCTATGCCGGGGTGGACATCTCCATTATCCCTCGCAGAAGATTGCGCCAAGCCGTAGCACTGATCCCTCAAGAGGCGCTTCTCTTTCAAGGAAGCATTGCGTCCAACCTTGACCCTTCTAACTCCATCCCAAAACCAGTTCTTAAACGAGCACTTGATACATGTGCTACTATTCTTGCAGAGACGCAAGACACTGCCGGCATCCGTTCCAGTAAGCTAATTTCTGGAGGCGATGATCCCATGACAGATACAGAATCAGCAATTAAGGCTCGTTTTGAACACCATCTGAAGCTCTCCACGCCTGTCAGTACTGGTGGAAACAACTTCTCCCACGGTCAGCGGCAGGTCTTGTCTTTATGCCGTATGCTGGTGCGCAAATCAAAAATCATGCTGCTTGACGAAGCAACGTCAAGCATGGATCCTACAACAGATGCTAGCATGCAACGGGTTTTGAGGGACGAGCTGAATTGCGTTGGCAGCAAAGACCGGTGTCTGGTCACTGTCGCTCATCGACTACGCACAATTGCGGATTATGACAAAGTGGTTGTAATGGGCTCCGGCAGGGTTATAGAGGTGGGCAAGCCACGTCAGCTATGGGGGAAGAGAGGACACTTTTATGAGATGGTAAAACATAGTGGAGAGGAGAGCTTGTTCATAGCAGATGGATACGTGGAGTAGATTAAGCTACGATCGGCACGACATGGTTAGTTGTTACGATTTTAGTACACCCGTATAGGGGGTATCTGTCTAAACTGGGAACGCTCACCGACACATGGGTGCTCTAGGCACACACCAGCACTTCGGTACGGTTCGAGGAAGCCTAAGAGAGCATAGCAGATAGACCAGAACTGTTGAGACCGCACGATCACCAGCATCCTTCGATTGGTGAGCGAGTGGCTCTCTAAGAACGCGTGTTCATGGAAGGTAGATATCCATGCCATTCATAATATCAATACCTTCTTCTCGCAGACTGGTCAACAGCCTGGCCACGTTGCTGTCAAACAGCCACATCGGCTCAATCCTGGTTACCGTGCTTTGTATGGTTACGGTAGAACGGTTGGCTGTGGGTCGATAGATTTCTTCGCGGTGCCAGTGATATCAATAGAGGAAGCAGGCCAACTTTTGCGAGAAAGGCTGGCTTGGAGGCAACTAAGCAGTACGCGCCGTTGCTGGGAGACAGATCCCGGCTCGACTTTGTGGTCCTCTTCGGGCCATGCGAACAGCGTGGCAAAACTGAGAACGTCGGCATCTACAGCATGAAACTCGACGCATGTAGACCGCGCCTTTGGGGACTTTCGGAAACGCAGTTTGTTGAGCCGGAAAAGACACACCACAAGCCAAGCGCAGCCGGTCGCTACTATGATGGCACAACTGACCCAACAATTCTGTGCAAGCGGCTTTTCTGACAACAAAAGCACAAAAGGAGGAAAGAAAAAATGCCTACAGTACGGTACAAAGATATCCTTCATCCTGTCAGGCAGGTGAGCAGCAGCATGTCGATTTCACCAAACATGAAGACTTGGGGCTACAAATTCGTGTGTTAAACGTAACTATGTAAGCCAGGCCCCGTGAAAAGACTGATAAACATTCGCGACCATCTGATCATCTGGGAAGTAATAATCCTTTTATACCCTTACCTTGCAAGAATTCCTTCTGGGTATGCCCTGTCAGTTGTGAAGTCAGGGGTCTATCGGGTTGGCCATCAAATGTCATAATGTCATACTTTTGCTGGAATCGTGCGGGGAGTGGCCAGGGGATTTTGATAGACAATCGTGCCCGACGAGCGGCCACGGATCTCTCGCGATATGTTCAGCCCAGAGTTTGAACCTCTACCCCGGCAAACGGGGCCGCGCCGTGATCCCGTTACTGACGCCTCGCTGGCTGCGTGCCGGCTGCCGCCCGGCCATCGCGCGGCCTGAGGTACCGGCTGGCTCTAGCTATATAAGTGCCTGCTGTCAGAAATAGCGCTGATAAGGAACATTAGTACCGCGTACCAGTAATCTGGTGCGCGGACGATTTTTGGTGGTCGAACGGTAGTTCCTGACACCTGCACCCACCTGGTGCGCACACCTTTCAACGCATGCGTGCGACACTGCAATAAGCAACACTCATTAATTGTACAAGCTACTCAAATGCAGCAATAAAGATAGCTGTATCAATCTATCTGCCATTCAAAGCACATTCTAGTGAAGTTATCGTCGTTTGCAATTACCGTAAAGTGCGTGAGGAATTGCTGCCTTCGTGCACTTTCCTTGTCCAACGCCTCTTGCGTCTGCTTGACCTGGTCAATTGTCGCAAATCGCTCATTTGGGGCCTGCTCGACCATTTCTTCTTTAGGGTCTTAGGGCTTCAATTTGGTGTGTTTTTGCGCGTAATTCCTCGTCTTTGAGAACTAATTCGGCGCCGATTGAATCGAGTGATTTCCCTGCACGACGCCCTATAAGATTCAATAGGCGTTGACTCGATGGGGTTGCATTGATTCCACGTAATAGGTCCACTATATCAGAGCCCTGCTTTGGTGTGTGAATTACGAAGTCATCTTCGTATCTTGGTCTCTTCTTTGGCGTTGTAAGAGGCGCCGGGGTTGCTAGAATAACCTGCGAGCTATTAAGAGCCTTGTGCCGGTTCCTGGGCTAAATTCCAGTAGCCTGGAAGCCTGCATTAATATTCGCAGCTGTGAGGGTCTTGTTTCTTGCTGTGGCGTAGCATTAGAGGAAGTTGGTCTTGCCAATAGGGTTGGAATCGTTGATTAATTCGAGCTGCGCAAGGTAATGTCTATACCAGTGCTTCAACGGGCCAAACACAGCTAGATCAAGTGGCTGGAGCACGTGTGGGGTATGTGCCGGCAAGAATAGAAAGAAAATGTGATTCTGGAAGCATTTTCACATGAATTCATCCGTAGTATGGCTGCCGTGGTCGTTAACAACGAGCAGTCGGGCCTCTGATGGATCGTTTTGTCGGATGCTTGCGGCGTCGAGCAGCAGCTGGTATTGTTCGGTTTGCGTGACTGCGATTGTGCGTGCTCGTTCAGAGAGGGATTCCACATCCCCGTCTGGTGACAACGTGTCCCTGTTGTGTTGTTTGATCGCACGCAAATGGGTGAGCAACTGCCGGGTGGCTAAGGAGCAACCTTTGCGTACGCGTGTGTTTGTGCCTCGAGTTTGTGCCAGCTGGTCCGCAACGTTACAAATTGGGGCGTCGAGGAACATTTCGCAAGCGAGTCCCACCACCATGCGAGCTTGCTTGGTGTTCAACGATGTACCGATCGAGCTAGCTTGAAGATTGTTGCATTCGATCCAGATGACATTGGTCTCGAGATCATCGCGCGTGAAGGTCCGCCTGTTCTCGTTCTCGCTGGGCTCGACGGGCTCGGTCCAGGAGATGTCGTTGTGCGAGCTATGTGGACGGTAGCTGTTGTCGTAGGTGTCGTTGCTGTCCTCGGACGCGAACGCGACGTTCCTCCGTGGCTGGCTGTCGGCATTCGCTCACGCTACGGTGTGTGGTATCGAGGGCCTGTGGTTGTTCATCAAACCAGGGAGACATGGGGGCAGCATGTCGACAGTGACGTCCAGCGTGGTCTGCGGGTCGATGAGCAGCGTTGCAGGCCCGACACTGTAAGCGTCAACAAGATTGGATGCCGGCACGTACCAGGGAGAGCAAGCAGTCGCAATCAACGCTCTGACCCGTACGACATCCGGACGAGCCTTCATTCTCGGATGTCCAGATGCAGGAAAATTTACTCTGTGAACCATTCTCTGCGACGCAGTAATAGCATCCATTCCCACGACTGGCGCGACACAATCGTCAGCCGAAATGCAACCTGCAGAAGACACTGGATATACTTGAAGTAGATCCCGGTTGTACGTGGTGTCAAACTGGCAAAAGTTCGTGATCCAATTCCACCACTGTCCCGCGGGTGTCTGTCTGTTGAGCGCGTTCATCGCGGTGATGGCAGCGGCTTCCAGCTTGGCGGTGGTGTCTGACGGGGTGAAACGCATCTTTGCGGCAACATCCGTGGCCGCAACCTCTCGTTCCCGTTGGTCCAGAAATGGAGGAAAATGGAGAGAGGAGGCAAATAGAAGCCTTCCAGTCTTTCATCGGCTCTAGAAGAGTTGAGGATTTCACCCAGCTGGATGCGGAACCAGTGACAGACCGGAGGAAGCGTTCTGTATCGCCTGTCCCTTTGGGGAAATCTTCTTGCTTGCCCGCCCAGAATTTGCCACCGTCTCTCATTCAGATATGCGTTGAGAAGCCACAGGGCGTCTTCGTCGGCAGGGAGATAGAGGGTCTCGTGTTCTTTCGGCATTGAGCATGGGATTTTGCGTCCTTTCTTTCCTTCCATCTGGAGCGGCTCAACCTGCGTAACCTTTTGGGTATGCGACTGGGTAACGAATTGTAACTCGTTGTTGTCTCGGTTTGGACTATCTCTGCCCGTGATAGTTTCCCACAAAGACAACAGCTTCCTCCCGTTCGAGTAAGTACGAAGCTTCGAAAGGGGCAGGGTAGCACTTTGAACCTTGCCACGAGGGTGCAGCGTTTCGCCGCCAGCGTCACGGATGTCGATCCCGTTCGACGTGAAATGAATTGTCCTCGTGTCAAGGGGGCTGAGGGGCGCAACAGATGATCCCAGCTTCAATTAACTGGTTTCCTTTCGGACTTGGACGTCATCGACACAGGTATCCACACGACGTCCTCGAGCCCGCGCTCGCGGCGGGGCTTCCGAGATGTCGCTGGCCCAAAGTCTGACTATGAAGTGTCTCTTCGGCTTCAGTGTTGTCGTAGTCATCGTCGTCTAGCAAGAACCTTTCCAGGGTGGCTGTGCCAGAGGGTCATCGGGAAATGGCCAGAAGTCGCCATTGTTGGTGCTACCTCCCGTATCGTCGGGTTCGGAGTCATATGAGTCTACCATGACTGCATGTTGCTACTCCGGCATGGCTGGTGTTCAGATATCGATGTGTTGGAGTATAGTTGTTCCGGCTCTAGTCCTATGCCGAAAGAGATGTTTAGAAGTCTTTATGGCCAGGATGGTTGCTGAGAGCTCTCTTTGCTCAACTGGTTAAACTGTTATGATGCGTGGTTGCTAGAACGTATTGATGCGGCTTTAAGTAAAGATGAGGTTACCAAGCTGAAGGTGAAAAAAAGTAAGAGTCACGCGATCGGGAGAGATGGAAGCAAACTCCCGTAAGCTGTACGATCAGGTGAGCAAACAACCTCTTTGAATTCACTGCCAGCTTACCACATGAGCTTTACTGCCAACGCAGCACTACTGTACTACCTGGGAGTTGGAAGTCGGGATAAACGAGAAACTCAAACAGAACAACCTTCCCCGTGCCGTGGCACCAACCAACCACCCCAACTGGTACTATTAGCCGAGATGCGTGGCTGCATGGCCACACCTGACCACACCATCCCGACCGTTGATCCATCCGAGCAGGCGAGGAAAGTTTGCTACCTAGGGATCGAAATCGAAAAGTTGTTTGCAGCGTTTCGCCATGCATCTTGTTGCTCCCGCCGGCTGTCCCTGAGAATCCCCCTCGTCAAGAAGCGAGACGCGAGTAGATTGAACGCCACATCTCGCTTCAACTTGGATACAGATGGCTGCTGGCATGGCGCAACTGCGATTGCCACCCCACTGATCAAACTCTTGAGGCAGCTATTATTCGGAAACTTCCGTACCTTGTGTTGGCTAGAACAGGAAATATACATAGCGACGACGCCGAGTCGTACAGAACAACAACACTTCCGTCGCAGCATCATTTGCTGACCCATCAGCGGTTACCTCGTGCCGTTTGCCAACATCGGCACCTTTTCCTCATCCTCACCGTCCCTCTCGTCAAATCTACGCCGCTTCCCATCTTCGTCCTCCGTCCTCTCGCCGTTGCCGAATACAGGCTTGAAAATGGCATCATAGCTCATCCACATGAGGTTGAACATGCCCGTCACACCGGCCGCCAGCCACCGCGGCAGCTTTCCCGTCTCGTCGGCTAGGTACTTCGACATGGTCAGGAAGAAAATCAGCAACGGCGCCCATGCGCCCAAGAAGACCACCTGTCCGATCGTCTGCCGCCGGTGCGTGACCGTATATGGCTGCAGCGAAGCAAGGTACTCTTGGTAAATTTCGGGAAGCTCGTGCTCTCTGGCACCGTCCCTGAGGAGCTTCAAGTATCGAGCGCTGGCTTGCGCATATCCTGGATTTGGACGCTGCCGCCCCAACACCAGTCGCCGCCACCAGCTGCACTTCCGCGGGTCGTCGTCCCCGTCGTCGGGGATGTATGAAGCGTACAGAGTCCTCGCCAGGAAAGGCCGGGGAAGATCCGGAAGCGATGGCTTCTCAGGTACTGAGATCCTGGGCTTCATGGGAATGCAGGGCACCACAATCTCCTTGTAGCTTGATCCAGCGCCCTCGGTTCGCATGATGTTCCTCCAGTCCTTCTGGGTCACTTCGTACACAACGCCCATCAGACGCCCATCCCACTTGTAGCCCGGTTGCGATGGGTCAAGCGGCGGAAGTGTTGGTGGCTTGGTCGGATCGGGAAGCTTCGGCACCTCTGGCAGCTTCATAAAGCCAACGTTGGCGAAGCATGGCTCCCGATACGGCACCCCGGGCAGGTCAAACGTCAACCGTAGCGAGGGGACTGAGACATTTACTTGCGACAGTGGCCGGATGCCGCGCATACCCAGGAACGTCTCCGCCGACATGTTGGAGCCGTAGGCCAGGTAGAGAACCGTAGCCGACTCCTTCTCGCCAGGGCTGGGGGTCGCATCTTCAGCAGCTTGAGCCAGACGTTGCGATGGAGTTAACGTCAGTGACGACACCGGTGGGTATGAGCCACGGCGCGGATGGCGTCCCGAGATCTCTGCCTTGTCCAAGGCGGCAGAGGCCACCGACGGGCCGGCCTGGGGTGACGCGTGCGGTGACATCACAACCGCAACGGCGGGCCGCGGCGCAGCGGACAAAATTTGGTATGGTTAATGCGATTTCCGTGAAGCGAATCAGTCGGATGGTGACCGCACAACTCTGAACTTGACCGCGTGATTGAAGGTGGCGATGAACAATAGCTCTGGGCAGAACCACAGTTGGCCGACGTCCCGAATCTGGGCGCCAGACGATACTTATCAGCGGATCGCCGGCCAGCGGACTCCGGCACTGGTGCGGAATGCGGAGCGGGCGCGACGCATAGGCGCGCGCGTATGCGTCAGTGCTTAGTACTCACTAGCTCAAGCACTGACCAGTTTGCTGATAAATGCAACGGCTCCAACCGCAAGTCCCGCTTTGTCTGCCGCAGGTACAAATAGTCCATCGAAAATGTCGTCGCCTGGAGCGGACTCTCGGGCCGTCAAGACTGGCGTATTTCCTTGTCTGAGAGCTCTGCTCTTGGCAAGTAAAACAGACAAATAGGAACGACACTCCGTTCCAGGAGACACGTGGATTGTCTGACGCTGACCTCAGAACGCGCGTTCTTCAAGCCGGACCCTTGGACCATGAGATGTGCCGTGTCCATACCCTGCCTGGATTGCCGGCAAATGTCGCTCGGAAGAGCCCAGTCTGCTACCAGGTTCTCACAGTGGCCCTGTTGGGCTGGCTACCTCAGATGTAATGCTCAGTGGCCTTTTTCAATGACACCCATCGGTATGCTAGATGGAGAGTCGGCAAGATGACGATGGTTCCTTGAGATTGCTCATCTCGGAGTCCGTTGGATTGCC
Source organism: Tolypocladium album (assembly GCA_024341135.1). Classification (NCBI taxonomy): domain Eukaryota; kingdom Fungi; phylum Ascomycota; class Sordariomycetes; order Hypocreales; family Ophiocordycipitaceae; genus Tolypocladium; species Tolypocladium album. Next base: position 362,406 of record JALHCF010000081.1, read on the forward strand.
GCACTCTCATTCACTGCAATGCGTGAATGACAATTCCAGATGGTGGCAATATGCCAAACTGTATCGCGACAGAGGTGTTGACGGCTGGCCTGACCGAGGTGAGCTGCAGCAGCCGTGCCTTCCCTCTTGGCGGGCTCCTTCCAGCTACCAGGTCCGCAGCTCACCTGACTTGCGCTGCCAGCACTTTCGTCGCTCCTCGATATGGAGGATCATGTCTCTTCAAAAATGTCAAAACCCTAAGGCAATCGCCTTGCCACTCGCTCGCAAGTCCGGTGTGACGGCGCACCTATCCCATCTCTGAAGGCTTTGACTGAGCGGGACTCTGCGACTTAAGCAGTCACCGCGTTGGCATAGGCACCTCGAAACCGTGCCTTCATTGCGCTCCTTTCCGGTCGACTCACGAACCTTGGGCGTTGGTGTTTCCCCAAGTTTACGCAAGCCCTGCCGCCATCGACATGGCCGCGAGAGCCCGCTCCAAAGGCCTCGCCCGCGCGCGGCAGCAACGACAACCGACCCAGTTTGGCGAGCTGGAAACGACTCCCACTTGTCGCCATCATGAACCTCCTGGCATTCACCTCCAAAGCAGTGCTGCCTTGCCGCTGGCCAACGGCTCATTCTCAGAAGAGCCTCAGGCATTGCGCCAAAGAGACGGGTACGATGACGGTTTAGACGGTTTAGACGATGGAGACTTCGCGAGGCTCGAAGACACTCAGAGGCTTGAGATTGAACATCGGCGCAACACGACATTTCAATGGTCCGAAACCGAATCCCTCGCAAAGCGAAGTTCGCCGTTGCGACCCGGGGAAACGCCAAGAGCAGCTTGGAAGTTCGACGAGTATGAATCACTTCCGCCACTTTCCAGTCCCAAGTCAGGACGGAGTAAACTGCCCGACACCGCTCCTCTGCCCATCGTCCCACCATCACCACCGGCGCTGATGGAGATATCAACATCACACATGAGAGTGGACTTTTCAGAGACGGCGTCAACAATGCTTAGGAGCTCGCCCTTCGAGATCGGAGATTCCGTGAAGGGAGTCTTTGAAATGTTCGATGATGAAGGAAGTTCCATTGGTCCAGCCAAATGCGACGACCGTCTTGAGGCCCATCGTTCCACTGTAGGTGGTCATCATTCCTCGCACCTGCCATCGGACAACATCTACGATACCACGCCTGAGCCGAAAACCTCTCGGCGCGGCGCAGAGGCCTTTGAGCTAGCAGACCCAGTCCCATCATCACCGCCCATGCGCCACCCTATGCCGAACTCATCTGCGTACAAGCCGACGCGTCCACCAGATCCACCGAGGGATTCCGCTGTCAAGAGCGCGTCTGACGGTTTGGCCAACTCTGGTGGCCGCATGGTAGCTGCATCCTCGCAACAGGACGTGGAGTTCAGCTCCCTTCCACAGAAAAAGTCGGACGAGAGTAGCGTTGTCCCGTCATCCGACCCTGCTCACACGTCCATCGCAGCAACGCGGAATGAGAGGGGTCGAAAGCGCAAACAGCGCGCCAAACCGCCCTTGCCTTTCGACGACTTGACGCAGGAGCTCAGAGAGCAACCAGAAAAGCCATCCCCGCACGTTCGAATGCGCATCGTGAGTGCACTCAGGGAATCTGCACAGCCGTCCAGCTCTCCAGTTGTAGCGCCAGATGTGAAAGGCTCCACTAAGCGTACGCAGCCCAAGAAACGGACCAGGGCAGCGCCAAAAGGACAGGTGACGCCCGTGGTTGACACCAATAAAAGCCAGTCGGACCTCAGCAGGTGCTTGGCCCCCAGTAAGCAGCCAGCAAGGAAGCGAAAAAAGGCTTCGCCGTGTTTTGAACCCGACCCACCGCAGCCCAAGCCTGCAGCTCCCAGCAAACCTATTGTTGTCTCCAGCAACGACGACAGTAGTTCTGTTCTTTCCAATTTATCCCTGTCTTCGTCGAGCCCGCTGACGTTCAAAGCTCAGAAGGATGGCGTTGCGGCGGCGAAGGGAAATGTCGGCTATGCCAACCACCCCGAAGCCAGATCTGAACGGTGCGTCGCTGGCAATGGTGATCTGTCTCCTCCTCCGGCCCAGTCAATACATGAGACACTGTCGATCAATGCCAATGCTGAACCGGCTGATCCTCCCCGCCCAACAGTAATGGTTGTTGAAGACAAATGCGGCCATTCAGCACCCGTCGACAAGGGCCAGTTGCCCGCCGGCCGGGGTGCAACCGCCAGAACAGTCGAAGCATCAGGAAGCTTCAAGGAAAGAGTCCATTCGAGGAATCTCTCGCCGATCAGAATCAGCCCAGGCAAGCAAGAGGACACTCCGCCTGACAGGAGGCAAAATCTTGCGGCAAGACAGTCTTCGCGGAATTATAGTATCAGTGCCCATGGAAGCCCGCTTCCAACTCGCCGACAGGCTGCAGCTACGCAGTCACAAATAAAGGAAAAAGATAGCACAGACGACATTTTATCGGGAGAACGTACATATCTCAGACGTCATCACGTCTTGCGGCCACAGAAGAGCGAAGGGCAATTGCCCACTCGGGCACTACCTTTTGGTCAAAATGCTAGCCAGGGAAAACCTGCGCAAAGCGGTGGAGGACACAGCAGTGACATGAAAGTTCCACGCCTGTCCCAAAGCCGTGGGGCTACGACTCCTGCAGTGCAAGCGATCCTCCATGGTGTACATGCCCAAATTCTCGCCAGTTTGGACTTGAGCACAGTGCCTCCAGAAGCTCTGTGCAGAGAACCCAAAGCCGGTGCAGAGGAGGCGATTCCTGACGAGAACGGAGACTCGGGCTCGGGCCAGCAGGACAATGCGCCTGACATGCTCTCTCGGAAATTGCACCAGCTCGTTGAGGTCCGTACCTATCTCCGGACACGCCATTTCCATGTACTGACAGGTGCTAGACAATGATGGGGCATCTAGGATCAAAGAAGGTTAACGGATTGAAGTCCGCGGAAGTCTATCGCACAAAGATTACCGGGTGTGTCGACAAGATTCAAGACCGCCATGCAAAGGAGCGTCAGGCGCTGGAGGAACAACTCCGTCGCGACGAGAAGAAATTTGGCGCCGTTGTCCAAAAGGCTGCAACAACGGTCGAAGAGAGTACTCGGATGCGCGAAAGCGCCGTCACAGAGTTCGAGCAAAGTGTGGCGCAACGCCGAGCTGCGTTTGAACGGGCGACGTCAGCCCTCCGAACGCTGCACCGGCAACTGCTGAGCGACGACGCGAGGCTGAACATGGAGACGTCGTTTGAATCAAACGTCGTGGCGAAAAATACACAATGAAGCCTTGTCATGTAGTTGGTATCAGGTGGACACTAGGATTTTGGGGAGGCGGAATCACTGCTTGCTACAGGAATAATCGGCTACGTGGACGCATAATACCTGGCGCAGACTTGTAACCAGTTTCTTATGGCGCTCATATAAGAGAGGGTGTATCGTTAGCGAATGATGCCGGGGTCGATAGGCCGAACCAGAAGCTAGACTTGGGTGACAACCCGTCTCGAGCTTGCGCCTATTACGCTTGGCGCGGGCGAACTTTCTACAAACTTGGAAGTATTTTGTATCCTCCAGAGCGCTACAGGCTTGGGTTAGACCGTGAAGTGTATCACAGCTGTGACGCAGCTCCTCGGTTTCGCGAAGAATCGTCCTACAATCCCTCATTGCCTGCCCTTCTCTCCGAGACCAGAGTCAGGGTTCTGCCAGCAGCCTGGACTTGTTGTCCAGGCCTGCCCACTTTGGCTTACCATCCGGGATGTCCACCACGCGCTGAGGATAAAATATATGGCACCTGAGCACTTCTTCAGCGTTTGACTTTTGCCAACTTTTGCCAGCACGGTGGGCAATACATACTGAACCTCGAAATTCTGCCTCTGTTGATCGCTTTCAAAGGACAGCAGCGTCGGGAAGAGCAAGACCATGTTTCGCCCCTCGTCCATGATGAGGGTTCCGCAGCGAGAGCAGCTCACCTTGCAAGGCAAGTCATGTTCGGCGCGCGTCGTTGCGGAATTGTAAAAACGAAGGCCTTCGACGCCGCTCAGAAATACCATGTCCGACTTGTGGAATATCGCCGCCCACTGGAAAGGGGCTCCTGGTGAGAGGAATGAGCTGGGGCCCGGACAAGCTCCCGAAGAGTTATGCTCACCGTGCAGGACCTTGCAGTCTTGGCAGTGGCAATACTTTGACGCGAGTGGTTTATCACGGCTCAGCCAATACACAACTCGCCCGCAGTGGCACGCGCCGCGGAGCTTCTCCTGGAAGTCGGCATCCGGAGGCTGCCGATACGGAGGGCGGGACTGCCAGGCATCGTCCGGCGTGGAAGACATGACGGCACTCTTTGATGCGGGAGCAAGGCAGGGCAATTGTGGACACGCAGTAGGAATCAAATACTCGAGGCGCTGGGAGCAACGGAGTGAAATGTGGACGTGACGTCAGGACTTTGCCATCGCCGGGTGAGGCTGGATTAAGGTCCGGATGCCCAACTCAATTGCCAACCTTGCGCGTCGCCAATGACAGCAATCACGCTGCTACCATTCGCCGGGCTCAGGCCAGGCTCCCCGCGAAAGGTCGCGACAACGATACTCGTACTCACTGATGGCTCAGGGGTGACGGGTCCAAGATCTCGAGTGGGGTAATTACTTATCGGCCGGCGGGAGAGACAGGGATCGGCTGATGCTTGCCCGAGAATGAGCACGGAGCCGCAGTCTTTCCCCGCCGCTGGTGTTTAGCGCGGCACTGGCTCGTGTCGGCTTATTGCGCGATTGACGAAGCGGCTGTCGAACGCCTGCGCAGATGTTGAGGAACACACGGTGCCGTACCGCCAATCCAAGACCTGCGCGCAATTGCCGAAGCACGGTGCTGCGCAGCGGGGATCGTTTTGCTTTGGGAGCGTCGCTCGCAACCTCCCCCCCTCTTCCTTTTTTTAAGCTCCTGCTCATCACGTTGCACGAGCGTTCCCGCGCGGTTGAGTTTGCGGTGGCTGCGGGTACCTTAAGTTACGAGTATACAGTGCAGACGCTTGCTGAGGCCACTGAGCGGGCGATCTTGGACTGCTAGGGAACGCCTCCAGCCATGGCCCAATCCAATCTCGCCAATGGAATCTAAGATACGGAGAACGTATCCGTACCTAAATTTTGCAGCTCCTGTCTGAGCGCCCCATATTGATGAGCAGAGTAAAAACAGCGTGCGACGGGTGAGCCCATGTGGACGACGGACATCCATCATCCATGACAGACGAGCCAGGTACGGTAAGGTAGACGACGTGTCCGCTGCATGTACCTCACGGAGACGCACTCGCCCAACCTCCCGCCCTCGGTGCATCACCCAGCGCCGCCGCCCGCCTAGCTTCCTCCTCCTTCGCTCAACACCCTCGCTCTGTCACCGCTGTTTGAGCCCACAAAACATTTTTCCCACCCGCGTCCGCTACAGCCCACGGCCTCGACCAGGTGCACCTCATCGACCGCGAGACCACGCATCCGACCGGACCTGACGCGAGCATGGCCGAGCAGCCATCTCGTCCGAGTGCAGCGGCCGCGGGCGTCGAGCGCGCGGCGCCGCGGCCACTCGAGGCAGCCGAGTTGAGCCTCAGCACGAATGGGGCCGGCAAGAGCCCCAGCCCCGTCGCCGTGAGGCCCGTCAAGAGGAGGCCCAGAAAGGAGCGGGACGATGGCCAGCTGGCCGAGCTGTCGCGCTGGTTCCTCGACAACCAAGCAGGTTCGTCGTCGGCGCAATTGGGATTGGAGCTGTGGACGAAGCTGACCACGCAAACCTCAACAGGCATCGCCTTCAACTTGATAGCGCTGCTATTCCTTGCGCACGCCTGCCTCCCCAAGGCGCGTCCATTGACGGCCAAGTTCTTCCAGCTGTCGCACTTCAACACCAGAACGGGCAAGTACGCGGCCAGCTCCGACGACTTCTGCTTCATGGCCTTTTGGTACACGCTCTTCACCGGCCTGCGCGCGGGCGTCATGGGCTACGTCCTCGAGCCGCTGGCCAGGCGCCGCGGCGTGGCCAAGCCCAAAGATGTGACCAGGTTTGCCGAGCAGGCGTGGATCGCCATTTACTGCAGCGTCTTCTGGCCGCTTGGCATGGTGCGATGCCCTTGCTGCACCCGCGCTGCGCTTTGTTCCCCCTCGCTGACGGTGCCCTAGTTCATCTACTGCAACTCGCCGTACTTCCTCAACATGTCGGAGCTGTGGACCAATTGGCCCGACCGAGAGCTCGATGGCCTCATGAAGGTCTACGTGCTGGCGCAGCTGGCTTTTTGGATCCAGCAAGTCGTGGTGGTGCACATCGAGGAGCGCCGCAAGGACCACTGGCAGATGCTGACCCACCACTTTGTCACCATCGCGCTCATTGGTGCCTCGTACGCCTACCACCAGACCAAGGTCGGCAATCTGATCATGGTACTGATGGACGTCGTCGAGCTGCTGCTGCCCGTAAGTTAATGTTGGGGATCAAAGTTGACGCCAGAGACGAAGTTTGCTGACGTTGCTGCAGGTTGCCAAGTGCCTCAAGTACCTCGGCTACACGACCATCTGCGACGTCTTGTTTGGCGTGTTTCTTGTGTCGTGGTTCTTCGCCCGCCACGTCTTCTACCTGATGACATGCTGGAGCATATATAGCGACCTGCCCCGGATCATCGCGCCCGTCTGCTACCGGGGCTCCATGGACGACGTCAAGGAGCCGCTGCCCGTACCCGACGGCTGGTCCCGCGTGTTCGAGCCCTTTTACGACCCCAAGGGCATAGTGTGCTTCGACAACAAGATCACCTACTCGTTCCTGACCTGCCTGCTCTTCCTGCAGGTTCTGACCATAATCTGGTTCACCATGATCTTGCAGGTGGCCGCGCGGGTGCTCAGGGGCGGCCAGGCCGAGGATGTCAGGAGCGACGACGAATCCGGGGAGGATGTGGAAGATTTCGACGACGATGAGGACGAGCCATTCACGGAGGAGGTGGACGCAGAAGACATCGACCTCAAGGCCTGGGAGCAGCGCCGGGCCTCGGCGTCGACGAGCGGCGTCAGCCTGCCTGGGCACAGCGAGCGTAAGAAGCTGCTGAACAGGATCGGGTGCGAGAAGCAGATTAGTTGAGCGGACATTGCAGGAGTCGGGTCTAGATTGCTGGCTCCAAGGCGTACATGGGAACGGCCATGACGAAACATAGAGTCTGGTCACAAATTCACTTGCGGTTCTGTCTGAACACGGGGGCCTCCAGCTTTGAGAGCTGCGGGCGACTCGGACCAGCATTTAACGAATGGATCATGAAAAGGAATGGCGATTCCAAAGAGTTGGCGTCTACGGCTGCGTTCACGCGTCGGCGTGCCCTTGGTTGCTGCTGTCGTGCTCGGTGCTTTGAGCCTCCCTACTGGAAGTTGGAACTGAGATGGGACTGCGAACGATAGGGTCTCGTGCAGGCTTGGCTCGGCCGGGGTGCATGCCAGATCCAACTCAAATCTGCGGATGCGGGTTCACGGAGATGAGTGCGGGCTTGGCTGAAACAATTCTCTCAGAGGGGGCAGCACAGTAAAGACCTTGCCATCTTGCGTACGAGTACGGAGTACGTTTGCACATGAAGTCGCCACCGCAGCTGGCCCGGAGCCGCGTGGGATTCCAACGACATGAGTTTTTGGGGAACGGGCCAACTGCCCAAAGCGGCAGGCATGCAGGGGCGGTGCAAGTGCCGCGGGGTCGTGAGCGTGCCGGATGACGATGGTGACGTAGGCGAAGGGAGCTCTTTGGGAGCGGGCTTCTTGTTCAAGATGGTAATGTTGCCGCTGCAGCATTGATGAGGATGGGCCGTTGCTCGGAGCATTGTATGTGTTGAAGAGAAAAGATGGTAGCTGATGGAGATGCGAAGGAGGTGCGTTCTCGGCTTCGAAAACGAGGATAAAGGAGTACCTACGTCATACGGTACTGAACCCTTAACTTGCCTTGCTTGTTGGCCATGCTGCGTTTGTGCAGGGAGTGCTGCATTGAAGCGTCTCCTTATCGGGCAAGAAAAGCTCATACAAGCAATGTCGTCCGTGTCTATTATTCTTGAGTAGCAGCCGCAGGCTTCTTTCATCTCGTACGGCCATCTCAGGTTTCACGGATCGGCTCGGCCGAGACGAATGCTCTGCTGAACCACGGACAGTTCGTCCGAATGCTGTTTGAAACGCGCATCTCGTGGCATTTCTTTGACCTATATTGCCTAGGTCGCCATTTCACGTCCCGTGGCGGCTGGTGCCTCCGTGCCTCTGGTCTTGGGCTGCCGGCCCCGTGGCTGAGCACTGAAACATCGTCATCGCTGCGCGCCACCACCCGATCTGGCGCGGGCCCTGCATCGCCCGCCAGTCGCGAGAGGATGCGTGAATGCCGCCCAGCCTTATTCGAGTTACCGTCTTTCCAGCCGGCGAGTCGTCTATTGGGCCCGACCCGACCCTTCTGGGCCGCCCTGCGAGTGACGCTCTGCCGGGCCCATTATCGTGCTGCAGGCACCCATTCACCGCGGCTCCCCGTTGTGCCGCCCAGTCATCCATCGGGCCTCCCGCCTTCCCTCTCGTCCGCCCTTCCACCCTTCGCATCATCCGCATCCTCATCCGCCTCGTCACCGCCGGCATCAGCATCGCCATCGCCATCCGTGCGGCTCGCCGTCTGCTACGCCCCGCGCAGCGTCACTGGCGGCTCCTGGTCGCCAGCGATCTTCGCCTCTTACACAGAGTTTACAGCCGTTCCGCAGCCCCGCTTTTGTCTGCCCTGCGCTCTACCGTCTGGCGAGGGCCCGCCAGTGTCTGATTTTGCACCCACGGAATCGGGCTCCTCGTGCGTCGCGTCGCATTCTCCGCTCGTGTAGCAAGCGAGCAGTTCGCCGTCAGCGCTCTTCCGGCGCTTGCTTCGTCCGCAAACCGCCCCTTCAGGCCCGCGGACCGGTCGTGTCCGTTCTTGCGCAGAGATCCGGCGACGCCGAGCCGCCAGCAGAGTCGGTAGCTTTCGCCGCCAACACGAAGCCCACGATGCCCTTCAGACAGCGCATGGCCCGCCACTTTGGCGATGCGGTATGTTCATCGCGCGTCACCTTCGTTTTCTCTCCTCGCGGGCCCGTGCCGTGGGCGTCCGTATCAACCAGCCCAACCATGGCAAGGCATCGGAAGCACCTGTCCACGGCGATCCGAAGCCTGCTCCGCGGCTGGCTTGGCAAAGGGCACTCCCGCATCTTCTACAAGCGTGCGCTAACATAGCCTGCTCTCCACAGCTTACCCTCCAAAACTCGTATCTCAGCTACTACGACGTTTGCCTAACCGTTGAAGATGTCAAGAGCCTCAAGAACGACTGGCTGACCGACAACAACATCGCCTTCTGGGAGGAATACCTGGAGCGGGAGACCTTGTCGCGCTTCCCTCAAGCACATATCATCCTCCTCCGTCCGAGTATGACGTTTCTGCTCATGAAGGAGCCCGACCCTCGTCAAATACGATCCGCCCTCCCCGACTTCAACAAGACAACCCACATCTTCCTGCCCATCAACGACAATGTCAGTCCCGAGAAGCCGGATGCCGGCTCCCACTGGTCGCTGCTGCTCGTCTCCGTCCTTGACGGTGTTGCCTTCCACTACGACTCGATGAACGGCGTCAACTATCCCGAGGCCTACCACGCCACGCGCAAGCTGAGCGACATGCTCGGCCGGCCCATCAAGTTCGTCCACCTCGACGACTGCCCTCAGCAGGCCAACGGCAACGACTGCGGCGTCTTCGTGTGCCTGCTCATGCGCCACCTTCTCGTCAAGCGCCTCCTCAACGCCAACGCCCGCGAAAAGGTGTCGATGAGCATGGGCGGCAAGATGGTGGATGCCCACGGCGGTCGCAAGGAGATGCTGCGCATAATAGAGAGCCTCCGCAAGGAGGGCGAGCGCCGCAGATCGTAAGTCCCGTCGGAGCTCATCTCTAGGGCACCTGTCAGACTTGGACCCAGCTCTCTAACTCATTGGCCAGGAGAAGTGCAAGCCCGTATCCCAACGCGACGCCACCCCGGATCGAATAGGGAGCGACCCGGTTCGGCCCTGAGGCGCACATTTATGCGCTTCTCAAGATCGAAACAGGGCGCCGCAGCGACAAGCTGCGGGATATGAAGCCCAGTATCGGTGGAGGCCGGCTCGAAATCGAAAGTCCTGATGCCGCAGACAGCTCGCCGCCCAAGACGCAACGTAACATCGATCTCGAAGCCCGGGCCAGAGCGACCACAATGAGTCGAAGAAGCAGCAACGAGCGAGTTGCGCGAGCCAACATGGAGAAGCGGGAGTTGCGCAGGGCGCGGCGAAGGAGGGAGCGTACGGGCATGTCCGGTGGCGTGGAGGCTCAGCCTCGGACGAGCCGGCCATTCCCAGGACTCCAAAACAAGTTGCGTCCTGCACAAGCTGCCACCGCCGCTACAGGTTCTTTCAGATGGGCCTCGCTAAAGCGCAGCTCAGACAAGCAGTCTCCAGCCGGCACTTCAAACCCGAAGCGAAGCCGAAGTTGGGAGTGAATTTTCTCTGAGCTACGGTCTAGCACAGGCACGAGAGACGTCTGCGCCATGGGCCATATCTGACGATGAACGACGATGGTGGCTTCTTTGTCACTGTTCTATTACATCTTTGTCTTTAAGCTAGCTTTTGCTTTTGTGTGTATCTTCTCGCGAGGCGTTGCATGCTGTTTTGTCATGGCCAGGGGATGCGACGGCGTTGAGGGGTTCGAGACGAGAAGCGAGCCAGGGGCACGTAGGCAGGGTGGGCGTCGCGAAGCAATGTTGAGGTTGGCTCGATACCCGAGCGTAACGCATTTAGGCACTCAGCAGGATCTCAGCGTTGGCCAGGATACCCGAGGATGAGCACGAGATGACGAGGTGACGAGGTGACGAGCAACGAGGCACGGTAATCTTCAGCATAGCATTTGAATTGACTGACTGGCGTCTCATTCATACCCATGAACGGACAGCGTGACCACAGGTACCTTCCATCAAACTCCATAACTCCATTCTGATGCTGTGTGTCGTCGTGACTTGAATCGACTTTTGTTGCTCATCCCATGCTTCCATGCGATCACAGCTCTTTGAGCCATTTCGGTGACCTGCACACCTCACTTCTGGTTCGCAAAAGCAGGGTTCTGCTCCATGGTGGAGGAAATGTATCCCCGCAGGGCTGCCCATCTGTTGGCCGTTGCGGCTGGCTGCTGGGTCGCAGCCTGCGTTTGCGCGGGAGCTGGCTGTCTTGGCCGCTCGCTCATTTCGTCATCGTCATCCTCGTCATCCTCATCATCATCCTTCGTCGTCCGTCGCACCGGCGGTGCTTGCCCCGTCGTCCCGCTCAGTCTAGCCATGCTGACGCCGAACCTCTCCATCTCGCCCTTGACGACCATCTCCTTGCGCTTGAGCGCGCCCTTCTTGCTCCTCAAGCTCTTGTGGCGGACGCGGCCGTCGGGTGTGGGCTCCTCGCCGGCCTGGAGCTCGGGCAGGGCGTCGGCGAGGCCCTCGAGCGACGTCTTGAGCTTCTTGCCGGCCCGGCGCGGGCGGTTCTTGGCCTTGGAGACGCGCGACGAGGCGGCGATGCGCGACACGAAGGACGAGTGCTTGATGAGGCGCTTGTCGCGCTTCGTGGACAGGAACGAGTCGGTGACGGCGGCGTCCGGGCGGAAGATCTTGGCCGGCAGCAGCGGGTGGATGGCGCCCGTGACGCGGGCGTGGCGGAGCTGCCGCGCGGAGGGCGGCTTCGGCGCGACGGGGGCCTGGGGTTGGCGCGTTAGCTTGCGATGAGGCCGCTGCGGTGGGTTGGAGGGCTTACCATGGTGTTCAGTGTCCCTGGAGCTGGTTGTGATGTTTGAAGATGGGGACATGCATCAGCGGTGACGGCTGGGAAAGTTTTCGGTGAGGCGGGCTCACCGAGGCGGCATGGTGGGGCATCTTTTAGCAAGTGAGAGCTACCCTGCACATTAACTTGAACTCGGCGCTCGCTCACCACGGATGCGATGCGAGTCCTTTTGCTCTCATTCAGATTGCGTTAACCCCCGTAGCCGCTGGTGGACTGGAATGAACATGGACAAGATCGACCATCTCCGCCGGGAGATTGCCAAGCGCGAATCCGAACTCGCAGACCTGAGGTCGCAGCTCGCCGTCGCCGAGTCGGAGTATCGGTCTCACGATGAAGCTTCGTCGTGGTCACGGCCGTTGGAGGATCATGAGTACCAGCGCTACGGACGGCAGATGATTGTGCCTAGCTTCGGCCTACAAGGTACATCCTCTCACGCACGCCCACTTCTCGACAAGACCATCTTCTGACCGTGTCGTGTAGCACAGTTGAGACTCAAGAACAGCAGGGTCCTTGTCGTCGGCGCAGGAGGGCTCGGCTGCCCGGCCGCGGCGTACCTCGCGGGCGCTGGCGTTGGCGTGCTGGGCCTCGTCGATGCGGACGAGGTTGAGGTGTCGAATCTGCATCGGCAGGTTGCGCATTCGACGGGCCGTGTGGGCATGAGCAAGGTTCTCAGCGCGATTACATATCTGCAAGAGTGCGTGTCTCTTCCATCCCTTACGTCCACGTCCTCATGAACTCGCGATTTATATGCTTACATTGACGACTGCAGGCTGAACCCGACCATCACGTATAAAGCCCACCATGAGCACCTCTCGCCGCACAACGCCAAGGCCGTCGTTTCGCAGTACGACCTCGTGCTCGACTGCACCGACCACCCGACGTCGCGGTACCTCATCTCCGACGCGTGCGTCCTCCTCGGGCGGCCGCTCGTCTCGGCGTCGGCGTTCCAGACTAGCGGGCAGCTCATCGTGCTGAACAGCCCGCCCGGCAGGGGGCCGTGCTACCGCTGCGTGTTCCCCCGGCCGCCGCCGCCGGAGAGCGTGGTCGGGTGCGGCGAGGGCGGCATCTTGGGCCCCGTGGTGGGTGTCATGGGCGTGCTGCAGGCGCTGGAGGCCATCAAGCTCATCGCGAGCGGCGGCTTGGAGACGTCTCCGCAGGCCGAACCTAGGGAGCCGAGATTGCTGATATTCAGCGCCATGGGTGATGGGCCCTCGTTCCGGTCCGTCCGCATGAGGGGCCAGCGAAAGGACTGCTTCGCTTGCTCACCCGACGGCGGCTTGACGCTCGAGCACCTGGAGACGTCGGTCGACTACGTCCAGTTCTGCGGCGTCGCCAAGCCCGTCGCCCTCTTGCGGCCGGAGGAACGCATCACGGCGGAGGAGTACCGCGAGAGGCGAACTGCAGGCGCGCACACGGTCCTCGACGTCCGCGAAAAGGAACACTTCAGCCTGGGCAGCATCCCCGGCGCCGTCAACGTGCCCATCAGCCGCTTCAACCGCGGCGACGAGATCCCCGAGCTGGCGGCCGCCGCGGGCGACGACGCGCCCATATACGTCGTGTGCCGCGTGGGCAACGACTCGCAGGTGGCGGCGCGGAAGCTCAAGGACCTGGGGTTTGACAACGGTGGCAAGCGATGGGTCGGTGATATCAGCGGTGGGATACAAGCGTGGAAGAAGGCTGCGGATCCCACGCTGCCCTTCTTATAATCACGGAGACACGAGACAGCTGCTTCAAGAAACAATGACAAAAAAAGTCGTTTTGACAGTAGGAGTTGGCCGTTTGTACACGCATCCCCCGGCGATTCCTAAGTTGCTCTGAAAGTGGGAGTTGGTCGTTGTACAAGCATCCCCGCCATCCTTATATTGCTACAATGAGAGTACGAGCACGTCTCGCGCCCAGTAGATGACTCTGTCCGTCCATCCGTTTTCGCCACTTCTCGCCCACGTTTACACGAAGTTTGCCGACTTCTTCTTGTTAAACGCCCGCTGGTCCTTGAGCCACTGCCTGTAGCCCGAGACGCTCTGGATCTTCTCGCCGTAGAAGTCGGGTACTGTGCAAAGTCAGTACAGTTCACATGGATAGAATGAAGGGTGAAGAGGTGGCCTAGCGAGGCGTCTTACCTGGGTTACCGGCGCTCGAGCCTCCAGGGTCGACGCGGTTCTTCTTGACGCGCGCAAAGAAGGTCTTCTCCTTCTCTATCATCTGCGCCTTGAAGCGGTGGTTGAGCAGGTAGAAGACCTGGTTGCCGATGCTGGGCCCGACAAGCCAGCCCATGCCGGCGCAGGCGAGCGTGATGAGGCCGAGGGTGACGAAGGGGTCGAGCGGGACCTGCATGACGAGCGGCTCGGCGAGGCCCGTGGAGAGCACGATGGCGCCGGCAGCGCCGCCGAGGATGCCCGTCGTCACGGAGAAGATGAGCTGCACGCGGCGGCGGCGCAGGCGCAGCTTGAAGAAAGAGTTCCAGTCGAGCGCGGGCTTGGACGCGCTGGATGTGGATGCTGAGGAGGAGGCGGCCGTCGAGGCGGTGCTGGAGAAGGGCCGGGCGGCCGAGGCAATGGTCACGGTCGTCGTCGTCGTCGTCGATCGAGCTTTAGGCACGAGGCGGCTCGCAGTCGCCAGGCTGTGGTTCGAGCGGACGAACGGCTGCCGCCTCAGAGGCGCCTGCGCGAGGCACACGGGCCGGGCGGTAGAGAAGGAAGCTCTGGGACAGCACCTCGCGATGCCCTGGGCCCGGCTGGTGGCCGAGCCGGGCCAGCGCGCCGCCAGCGTCTTCAGCGACGTGGACATGATCGAGGGAACGGCAGGGGCGGAGCGGAATCAGTTTGCTCGCGGGGGGCGTGGATGTGCGAGGGCGACGCGGGCTTGGTGGTCGACGGGTGGAGGTCCAGAGCTTGGATGCTCGTGTGGTGGTCCTGGAGAAAAGGCTGGCGCTAGCGACGAGGCGCGCGGGTGTGTTTGCACGGTGTCTTGGGCGCGCGCCAGGCGCTAATGAGCACCTGCAGACGCAGAGACGCGGAGATGCATTATATGAACATGCCGTTTCATTTTGCTAGTTAAACAAGATCTGAGAGCTGTTACAAGGAGATTCGTGTATCCATAAACAGCTCCTTTTCTCTTTCTAGAGTTTCTAACCTTAATCTGTCATTTATGCTTGCCAAAAGCCATGCGTACTTGTAGGGACGTACAAACGAGAAGCCGCTCGGCTGAGTCAGCTGGCTTCTCGCGCTGCTTCAACCCGAAGTCGCTCTCGTGCCATCTTGTTAGGACCTCAAACGAGCAACCCAGGCCCGACATTTTACTCTTGGCGCTTCCGCGCATACTTCGCCGGCGCTGTGGACTGCAGTTCTCCTGACATATTCTCTGAACGTCTCCTTCTCCATGCCATGAACTGCTAGGCTCGAGGCGCGGTGCTGGCCCTCCCAAAGTCGCAACACGCCTCGACGCGCAGCCCCCCTCGCGCCTCAACGACCCCAGAATGTGACACAATGGAGCGGCCACCGTTATCGACGCGCCCGCTCCCCCAGCTGCGAGACCGCAATGGCAAGGACCAAAGCCGAATCGTCATACCGCTGACGTCGAAGCCGCGCGACTACAAACCGGGCAGCGGGCCCCCGCTCCAGCGACTATGCCTGCTGCCGCCCGACGACTCGACCGCGTACATAGTCGAGCGCATTCTGCTGCCCTCCCCGGGGCTCGCTGCCGACCGCAGACCCCTGCCGAAGCGCATGACGTACATCGTCGGCTGGCGAGACCTCCCCGCGGCGAGGCTGCTAGTCCCGGCCATGAAGGTCCTCGACTACGTGTCGCCCAAGGCTCTCGAGGAATGGGAGTGGAGCATGGAAAAGGAGCTGGACGATGAGCGCCAGAAGTTGGCAGAAGACAGGCAGAAACTGGAGCTGGCCAAGCCAGTCGGGAAGAAGGCAAGACCGCCCGCGCACACGGCCATCGAATCTGCCATCGTGGCGGACCCGGAGACCGCGGCCCAGACGCACCCCAAGATGGGCACCATGAGCTTGTCTACGCCGCAAAAGCCGAGGCTGGAAGACTTTGACGAGGGACTTTGGGACGAGGATGAGGAAGACGATGAGGATGCAAGCCCATCGCGGCAGCTTGCGCGCGAGACGGGATGGGCTGCGACACCACGCCTTCTGGATGGAACAGAGGTTGGGACCGAAGACGATGGCGTGAAGCGCGGATTCTCGGACGCACAGAAATCTATTTCAGCGCCTCCACGGCGGCTTGGAACTGGCTGGGCGTCAGACGCCGGCGGATTTGATGAGCCAGTCGATTTAACCGGGGAAGTTGCATTGCCCGCATCGACGCCAGGCCCTTCTGCTCTGCCGTTCAATGCAGACTCTGCAACGCAATCACCCTCCGGCAACTTGAGTCGATTCTCGAGTCTTCCATCCTTGCGCCCTTCACCCCTGTATTCATTGGGAACGCCGACTGATTCCAACGGGGGCTTCGTCTCATTGAATGCAAATGGCGCTAGCCGTGCGAGCCCAAGGGCTACAGCACGAGCGCGAACATCCGATCGACCATTGAGCGGTCAAAAGGGTTCGTCAGCGAGCAAAGAAACAGCTGAGGCAAATCGTGCATTCCCCGACACGGTGAAACGGGCGCCAGCATCTCAACGTCCATCGAGCGGCAAGCAAAGTACGCAGCCAACACCGTCGAGGAAAACGCCGGCAAAGGTTGCGAAACAAAAAACGAAACCTCTCCTCCATGACGTTAACGGAGAACCGATATGGGAGGTGAAACGCATCGAGAACATGGAGATGTACGAGGTCGAGGGCCGCGGACTGGTGCGATACTTTCAAGTCCGGTGGGAAGGAGACTGGCCGCCCGATCAGAATCCGACGTGGGAACCCGAGGAACACCTGCCGGAAAACATGGTGCGGAACTACTTTAAGAGAGGTAGCCAGAAGAGAAAGCGGCCGTCGCGAGCATCGGGACCGGCATCGGCACAGAAGGCGCCAAAGCTGAAGCAGCCACCATTGGAGAAGCCGATGTTGAGAATGGGGAAGCAGTACAGCTCTGTGAGTGAGGCGTTTTCAGGCGAATTTGCGAACGAAGGTGCTCTGGGATCGGGAAACGGCGAGGACGCCGGCGGGAGTGAGCACGTCGAGGAGCGTGGGCACGAGCATGAGGACAATGAGCGCCTCGTCGTTGATGAGAGCCAGATGTATCCTGCCCAGACGGGATGGACGGCTGCAAATGGGAACCCGGGCCGGCATTGAGATTATACGCGGGTTTATGACATGACTTGAGAGAAGCGCGGGGCACGGGAGCCAAGGAAGGAATCCCACATTGTTCATATTGATCACACGCATATAGATACCCAACCACGGAGAGATAGAATGGAGTGATTTCAAGGGACTTTTATCTATCGATCCGCCGTGCTGCTTCGTTCGCCGTTTTTGTTTCTACCACCTTGCGCGGCGATGGTCAGAATAGGTCCTGCTCATGGCCCGACACCAGCAGGACCTGTTGCTTCGCGTCAATGATTTCAAGTGATCTTGATCTCTCGATCCGCCTTGCTACTTCATTCGCCATTTTTGTTCCTACCACTCTGCGATGCCACGGTCAGAATACTCCAGCTCATGGGCCGACACCAGCTGGACCCGTTCCTCCACGTCGAGATACTCCTTGACCACGCCCGGCGGCGGCGATGTCTTCATGTCCGTGCAGCCCCAGGGACAGCGAGCCTCGCAGCGCGGCACGCGCCACTCCTCGACGCCCAGCTCGATCGACTTCTCTCGGCGATGGCGGGCCAGCCTGCCGTAGCGCTCCCATGGATCCAACGTGCGCAGGTTGGTGGAGCCATGCGTCTCTGACGGGGAAGCGGAGGGGGCGTCGGCGCAAGTCCGGAACTTGGACTGGCATTTGGGACAGGAGAGTGGCGTTGATTCGTCCTGGGAATCTCCTTTGCGCAGTATTTGGTCCGGCACATGGTGTTCGGGGCGGTGGTTATTGTAAGGGGGACGATTCCAGGCCTGATGGACATGGTCCTTCGGTATGTACTTGATGGGGATTGGACAGCTCAACGTGTCTGCCACCCACTGGTGCGTTTCCTGAGTCGAATCGGACACGTACTGCAGACAGGTAACTTGTCCCATACCATAAAAGTCAAAGCCGAGCCGCTCAATAGCCCGCTTGACTCGGTCGGCCAGACAGAGAGAGGCGAACTCGACAACAAGGTCGCTTCGACGGGAGTTGTACCAGACATCGGTTACGTGGTCGAGGCCGACCTTGCGTAGGAACAGCCACACACTGCCCACGGGAAAGGACTGCAAGACGAGTGCGCGCGTGGCACCGCTATCAAGTAGCCCGTGGTCCAGCGACCTGCAAGGGAACGAGTCGGTGGGGATCAGTGACACTTGGGCCTCGAAGACCGTTCCATCTTGGGCTTCGAAGTACAGGCCGGTTTCACTGGTGCCTATGGAGCGAACAAAGTCGGTCGCCGAGTCGGGATAAACGAATTCAACAACGGCGGCCAGCGATGGGGCATTGCTGGAATTTGCAAGGTCGGGTACAATGCAGGCGGTAATGATGCCTCCGTAGCAGCGTATGCTACGCAGAAGCTGCGTGAGCACTATCGAAGGTGGGAGGTTTCCGAAAAGAACCCGGCGGCTGTGAAGTTGGGACTTGGTCGAGTCTTGAGGTGAGGGCATGTAGACCCTCGGCCAGGTCAGCCTCGTAACATCGGGGTGGTACGACAGGCGAAGTGGCACCACCGCCGAATCAGAGCTGCCGGGGGTGGCCTCCGCCGGAGAGTCGACGAAGGGGTCGCCATCCTCGGCCATGGCAATATCCCAACCACGATTCGGCCGCTAATGAGGGTTGGATGATGAATCAGCAGGGGCGGAGACGGAAGCAGCAGGGGTAGCAACGTCCCAAGGGTCACTTACACCCGCGTCCCTGATATGATCCGAGTGAAAATTCCAACCATCATTCGACTGCCACTGGGGGTTGGATGATGGACCAACAGGAGCAGCGACGTTCCAAGAGCCCCCTACATTCGCCTCCGCGATAGGATCCAGCTGGCGTACGCTCATTCTAAGCTGGTCCACGACCTCCACGGAGGATTGAACAGAACTCTGCCAATGGGAAATCGTTTGTGTGAGAGAAGCAACAGCGCTATCGTCGGGCAGCTCCGGGCTCTCCGCCAAGACAGCCGCAGTTCGGAACTGTAGAGAGGTGGTTAGATGGGACAGTGGCCTTGATAGGAAGGCTTTGACTTGGGACCCTGCTTACTGTGGCTGCTTTGAGGTGAGCTAGATCCATTTTCTGGCGGAGGAACAGCTGTCTCATGTGGTTGAGGTGGGAGAGCAGGTTTGACTTGGGATCCGCAGACGTGACGGGCTTGGAGACGGTCCAAGCTGCGTTGTCCATGTGAGCAGATCTCAACTCGCCGATTGGACGGTTGGGATCAAGCGCGTTCGGAGTGGATGGTGGCTCGTTGACCGAGGTTGGGAAGTCTGGCAATGGCGAGGGGGTCACTGGGCGAATGTATATGGCTCTCGGATAACGAGGGCAATGAGCGTACTCTTCGGCTAGAAGTGTTGCGTGATCTTCGGCTAGACGTCTTGGGCGAGCCATGGTTGGAAGAATGGAAAGGCCTTGGATGGCAGGTTGCGTGAGATCTGAGATGTGAGTTGGAAGCTCTCAAGAGTCAGAGTCAAGACTGAAGTTGTGGGCGTGCCAAGGTTTAAGTTGTGAATAGAAGGTATTATGCTGTGGGGTGGAAGAATGAATATGTGATGGTTGGAGGTTGAATATGAAGTTCCTATGGAAGAAATAGAGGTTGGGCGCATGAGGTTCGCCAAACGCAGGATACGTTGTGGTGAGGCAAAGTGAAACTCGGTGTGTTAGCGAGGAGTTTGGTGAGTGCTTGTATGAGCGGTACGCGGAGAAGCTTGGACAGTCCCGGATGGCCAAATGACTGTTGCCTACGGGCTCCTGCCATTTGGCTTCACGGACAGCAATGTTTGTGGAGGTGAACTGTCGCCACGACTGACCCGAGGAGTTAATTTTAAATGGCGGGAAGAAATGCAAACAATGTTTTGTTCAGGGACAACAAATTTCAGCAAGGTGCCTCGAGCCGAGTTTTCGGGTTTGGTTTGAACAATGAAAGGGCGAGTCGCGTGGTCGAGGATAAGGTGTAATTGTGCTACAGCCTTGGGGTCTGTTGATTCTCTCGCAAGCAAGCACTGGATGTAGCAGACTGGCTTTGATTACAGTTTCTTTTCAACAACGTAGAATCTACCGCATAATCATTTGACCATCATGTTCTGCACGACCGCAAACCGCAGATTGGCGCCCTCACCGCGATGTCATGTTCCATCGCAGCGTTTTTGCGCACAAACTACAGTTGATGAGTACTACGAAGGGTTGAAGCCAGGTTTAATACTTGGCACTAGGTGTACTTGTATGAGGTGCAATGCTGGGCAGCCGTTCGCTGAGTGTCGAGGGATCCGCCAGCGAACAATGGACTTTGGTTCTGCTGGTCTTGTAATTAATGCAGGTGGCTTTCCCGCGGCACAGCGGAAAAATGCGAAGCACAGAATATCCACATGTCAACAACAAGTAAGCTGATTTGCGGAACAACGGTAATTAGATGGTCGCGACAGGCGTTAAAGCGTGGGCGCCGAGATATTCAGATGTAGTCGAGACGAGTTTGTCATCTCAATGCTTTGCATGGCACAGGCCAAGACGCCAAGAACCCCCCCAATCGAGCATTTGACGGGAATCTGCACCGGTTCTCGCGGGTAGCAGTGTGGCTGACAAGCTTTTGCTCCGTTGGTCGCGCGGGCTGCGCCGCTCAGCCGCAACAAGGGGACGACAAGTCCAGCGGCAAACCCTGCCTTTATGGATGAAGCGACGCCCTAACGACGGCACCCTGATCGATTGATGCCCTGAGCCTGCCCTCTGCGACGCCGATTCCCGAAGCAACGCCGTGCCTCTGCCTTCCGGGTTGACCGGGGTGGGACGGCGCCGGGTCCCAGGCAATTCTCTGCCGCAGACCCCGTCTCCATCTCCACCCGTAGCGCCTGGGAGCCCATATTTGCCCGGCGTTTGGGGCGCCTTGCCGGAGCTCTAGTCCCCGTTGGGAGTTTTCGTTACTCAATGCTTTCAAGGGCGCGCGCCGTGTCGAGCAGAGGGCACACGGTCGACATGCTGGCAGCCGCACTTTGTGAGGGCGCCGCGGAGATGCAGTGGAGAGTCGTCTGTCTCGTCATTCCTCCCGTGGCACGCGACAGCATATAACGGCGTCGATGCGCCGTCCCATGGCCGACAGCGAACGCCATCGTCGCGGCGACACAGCAACAGCACCGACGACAGCCCTCGTCCTCGTCGACTTTGCGCCGGAGGCTCTTCTCGGTGCGCCGCCGCCATCATGAGGCACCGGACTTGGAACTTCGACATCGACCGCTTCCTCGACCCGTTCGTCCCGCCGCCGCCATGGCGACACCTGCCGTACCCCGTCGCGCGCTTCTTCGGCTACCGCACGACGAAGCCGCGGGAGACGGGCAATCTGATGCCCATCTTCTGGGCGTTCATCGGTGTCTTTTGCGCCATCCTGGTCATCGAGGCCGTGTCGAAGCATGTTCCGTCGTTTGAGAGCCACAGCGCGCCCATCATCGTCGGCTCGTTTGTACGTGTCCCCTGGAGAGTCTTGCCGCCCGTCTTCGGAGCCGGCGAGGCTCGTTGAAACATGCGAGCCCGCAGCAGCTGACCCCAGGTGTCTCTGACAGGGTGCCGCCGCCGTCCTCGAGTTCTACGCCATCGAGTCGCCGCTCGCGCAGCCGCGCAACGCCATCTTCGGCCAGCTCATCTCCACCGTCGTGGGCGTCGCCGTCGCCAAGCTCTTCCAGCTGAGCGACCGCTTCGACGACATCCAGTGGGTCGGCGGCGCGCTGGCATGCGCGTCGGCCACGGCGCTCATGGCGCTCACCAAGACGGTGCACCCGCCCGCGGGCGCGACGGCGCTGCTGGCCGTCGTGAACGCCGAGCTGGTGCCCATGGGCTGGTTCCTGATCCCCGTCATGATGCTGGGCTGCGCGCTGATGCTGGGCGTCGCGCTGCTCGTCAACAACATCGAGCGCCAGTTCCCCATGTACTGGTGGACGCCCGAGGTCCTGCGGCAGCAGATGCCCCCGTTCCTGCGGCGCAAGTCGGACGAGGAGCTGAAGGTCGGCAGCGAGGACGACGTCGTGGGCGAACAGGGACAGCTGGAGGAGGGCGGCGCGGACCGCCAGGATCAAGACGGCTCGAGACCACCCGGGCAAGAAGGGGCCGGCGGAGTCATCCAGAGGGTCGCGCGTACGCACAGCCACGCCGGCGAAGTGGTCATCAAGGCGGGACAGGTTATTGTGCCCGAGCACATGTTCCTCACGCAAGAGGAGCAGCAGCTGCTGGAGACGTTAAGCTACCGGCTGTAGCTTGGACGTCCTTGTTGACGTGACTTTGGCTTTGATATACCCTAGAGGAAGAGGCGGCCTACTAGATGAAGATTCAACGCTGCTTCACGCCATTTGAAATAAACAGCGTCACCAGAGTTGCCCTTTCAATTCCTGCTCATCAATCTGTGCCATTCGGAAGCTAATCTAGACACGAAGAAGCTCAACGAGGCTCAAGAGAGGCGTTGAAGCTCTGAACCAAAACTTCATTTACATGATTTGGCGGTGACTCACGAAGCACCTCAACCCCCCTCGACGGAACGCGATCACAGCCAACAACTCAAGGATTCCCGCCTCTGCGCCGACTTGCCATTTGCAGTTAATCTACTCGTATGCGCGCTGGTGGCACGACTTGCAAGTGGCCGACCCAGGCAGGCACCGGCAACTATTGAATGAATCCCAGCCCTGCGGAGGATGCCCCGCACGCTGGGTACCATGTACACCCGCATCCAATGCAAAACCCCTGTAAAGCCCCCCCGAATAGCTTGAAATGGCGCTGAAATGGAGGCGAGGCTTGTATTGGGGACTTTCTCCCGGCCTGAGTCACCTCCACCGTCTGAACGCTGCGCCCAACACCACATCTTATCCTTGCAATGGCAGGGGAAGAATGTCTATATAAGTGGCTTCATATCCCTTCAACTTGGCTGGGCTTCTGTCCAAAACTATTCTGCCATCCTTTTCGTCTCGGGCCGTTCGTCCTGTGCCAGGGGCAAATCTCCATCATGGCTTCGGCAGACGACAACCAGCAGGCATGGTTCCTGCGATCCTCATACCCCGTCGACTTCCCTACACATGATGCTCTGACCAAGACTCATGCCGAGTTCGACGGATTCCTGGCCGACGAGCTAAGACGTCGCCATGACACGGTCGCGCACGTCTCCTTGGCGGAGCAGGACACAGACGAGACCTTCACCCTCGTGAGCGAGTCCACGACTGCGGAGATCCGCAAGGCCATGGATGCTGTCGATGTCAACGATGCCGACGAAAAGTCGGCCCCCAAAGACGCGGAACCGTCCCGCTTCATGGAGGGCCTGTTGAGCCACGGCCAGTCGTCCAACACGGACAATAAGATGCTGACTGAGAACGGGGATGTTGCGTTCCGATCCACGACGGATTCGTTGGTGGACCTCTTCTTCGAGCTGGAGGACGTCATCTCCGGTCCCCGCCTGCGGGAGGTCCTGGAATCGGCTTGGCGTGTTGATCCTCTTGCCACCCTCAAAATCATCTTCAGCGCTCGATCAATACATCTCGGCAAGAGCTCACGGAAGACCTTTTATCGCGCCGCCGGCTGGCTGGCTCAGAACCATCCCCACACATTGGTCGCAAACTTGGGATGGCTGAGCCGCCCCGTCATCGAGAAGAAGGTCAAGAAGACTGCCGAGGGCAAAGACGAGGACGACATCGTACTTGTGGACTCGGAAAACGCGGACGAGAGCACCAAGTTTGATATCAAGCATGGAGTATCTCACGGTTACTGGAAGGACTTGCTCAACTTGCTGGCACTGGCGGTCAACGGCAAGCTCGACGTCCTTGCTGACCCCGGCGAGGTGCTGAACGTGGAGGACAAGACGATCGCCGAGGCCATGAAGAAACGGAGGGCAGCACGACACGGCCATGATCTACCGGCACGTAAAGGAAGACGCACAGAGGGCACCAAACGCGGTGTTTCTCGTGTCCCAGACGAAAGTCCAGAATCTGAGCAGTCTGACAAGGTTGCTGCCCCGACTCCACAGAAGCCAGCAGCTGATGCCAAAAGCGTCAAGAAAGAGGCTCGAAAACATCGACACGATGCCGCCGTACGTGCATTCAACGAAGATCCCGTTTACCGCGCTCTGCATTTGGCTGTCGCCCGCCTCTTCGCTGAACAGCTAGGGGCTGATCTGGTCGCTCTGCGAGGCAAAGACCCCAAGGCCAAGAGAGCCATCTCGCTGTGTGGCAAGTGGGCTCCTTCGCATGACCACTTCCACGACAGGCAGACCTGCATTATCAGCTCCATCGCCGAGATCATGTACCCGCGCGACTCCCTCGATGATGTTCTCTCAGCAACGGACGATCGTGAGACGTTCTTGAAGCATGCCAGAGAGCGTTATCGAAAGGACGTGTCTGCGCTTCGCCTGCACTTGGAGGTTGTCGAACGGAACATCACGGCGGGCACCTTTAACAAGATCAAATACGACCGTGTGCCGTCCTTGGCGATGAACAAATACTCAGGCTTGTTCTGTAAGAAGGATTTTGAAGGGTTTGATGAGTACGTCTCGCGTGTAGCCGAGGGAAAGGCCAACATTTCTGGAGCTACGCTGCTACCTTCCACCCTTGTTCAGAAGGCCAGGATGCATAGCTGGTCCAGCAGTGATGGGAATAACCACCCGCTGGGACACAAAAACCTCGAGGGCAAGGTCGTGGATGGACAGTGGAAATCTCTGGTCCAGCGCATCAAGGATTCGGGAACCCTTTCGTCGAGCATTGCCGTCTGCGACGTGTCCGGCAGCATGACGAGCCCGAGGTTCTCGGACGGAACATGCCCAATGGACTCCGCCATTGGTCTCTCTCTGCTTGTTGCAGAGGTCACGGAGCCACCCTTTGGGGGCGCCTTCATCACCTTCAGCGCTAAACCGGAAGTGCAAAAGATTGACCTTGACCAGGGGCTACGGGAGAAGGTCCGGACGATGGAGAGGTCAGATTGGGACATGAACACCAACTTTCTCAAAGTTTTTGAGAAGCTCATCCTACCGATGGCCTTGAAGAACAAGCTGAAACCCGAGGAGATGGTCCGGCGAGTTTTTGTCTTCAGCGACATGCACTTTGACAGCGCTGAGGCTCAGAGCACGAGCCATAGTTGGTACCACGGATGGGGCAGCAGCTCGCATGACCGCATGACGGAGGCCTTCAAGAAGGCAGGGTACAAGGTGCCCGAGCTGGTTTTCTGGAACCTCGCTGGCGGCTCCTCGGGCGGAGACGCGACGGCTCCGAAGCCCGTGGGGGCGACGGAGGAGGGCACGTCCCTCGTGAGCGGGTACTCTCAGGGCATGCTCAAAGTGTTCCTCGAGGGCGGAGGCTTCGAGGATCCGGCTGAGGAGAGCGAGGACGAGGTTGTGGTCACCAAGGGCGAGGGCGACGAGGTGACGGCGGAGGCGCCGAAAAAGAAGGCCAAAGAGGACCCCCGGGCGACGTTGAAGAAGGCGATTGGGCACAAGGCGTATGCGATGCTCAAGGTGATGGACTGAGATAGAGGCATGAGTAATGACTGTACGATTTTTCAGAAATATGAAATACTGCAGCCGCCATCTAGGCATGATTATGACGCTTCATGTTCCATTGGTCAAGTCAAATATGATGAATCCTGCGAGTCTATCGTTTGTGTAGTTATTGATACTCATTGAATGAACCGACTTTCAGCAATTGCTAGACAAGAGACTACTTGACGTTAGCTGGTACGGTCTATAGTGAACAGCAAATGCACCTTTACTTAACAATGCTTCGCCTCGTGTACAGTTCGCTACGCAAAGCTCTGATCCGGTGAGCTGCTACCTGATGCAAACAAATGTGCAATAATAGCCGGCCTGCGCTGGGATTCGAAGCCAAACCTACACGCAGTCTCTTGCACACATGAATCCGTGTGGACGCAGGCAAGCAGGCTAAACAAACACATTGTTGAGTCTCACCAGATCTGTAGCTCATGAGCCTTCCCTGGAAGCCGGGAAAACCTCTGGACTCTGCAGGTCACGGGTGCCGTATCGCGATGACTGGCACGCAGCCTGTCTCATCGTAACTGTCATAAAATGCCTGCCGGATGACGTGCAACGCGGGTCTCCGTGTACGGAGGCACGGAGTACTACCGTGCGCACAAACGGTACGCACAGCAGCTGTGCCCATCAAGTGCAAGTGTTCCGTGAACTCCAGCTTCAGGGGCTTCGGAGATCGACTCTTTAGTGAGCGGGGTGTTGCAGCGGCTTCGTATCTGATGATCGCTGCCCGTGCATGGGCTTCGGCCGACGAAGCGGCGTGACGGGATCACCGCACGGGGATAACAGGCCGATGACGACGGCTGGGCCGTTCTACACGGCTCGGTGAGAATGCGTGAAGAGAACACCACTTGGCGTGAGCCCAGAAGTTCCCCGTCCGCTGCAAGGGTAGCGGAGATTACCTCTAGAGACACCTTTGGCGGCATCTTTCGGGCGCCTCCTTCACGATGTCCCCTCGCCAGCTTACCCGCCAGCCGGTCGCAGTAGTTCAACCCGCCGTGCCGTGGCTCTCGGCGTTAGGTAATGCGAAACAACAGCATTCCTCGCCGCCGCCGCCGCGCGGGCAAAAAGGCCGGACGAAAAACCTAGGTGGAGCTCTTTCCAGCCTTTCGTGTCTCAACCTGACGAAGAGCGTAAGCGGAGCTTGAGTTTGAAACCGCAGCTCGAGAGCTCCATTGTCTAGGATGGCCGTTGGGACCGGGGCGGTTTCAAAA
This sequence comes from Tolypocladium album, assembly GCA_024341135.1. Taxonomy (NCBI): domain Eukaryota; kingdom Fungi; phylum Ascomycota; class Sordariomycetes; order Hypocreales; family Ophiocordycipitaceae; genus Tolypocladium; species Tolypocladium album. The sequence goes on from JALHCF010000081.1 coordinate 389,123, forward strand.
GCTAGATCTTCTGGATGGATGGCTGGGTGGGCGTGTGTCTGAGGCAGGGGGCTCGGGGGTGGAGGGGCGGGTGAGGTGAGGCTCGCGAGACGGGCTGGTGATGCCGGAAATGTCTCTCTTGCTGTGGCGAAAGACTCAGTCCGTCCCGTGATCTTGCGAGCGGGTTTGCGAGAGACACGTGCACGGGGAGGTGAGATCTCGGTGAGGAGCCAGATGCTCGGCGTCGACCCGGGCGGGAAGGTTCGAACCTTCAAAGTCTCAGCCCGATTCTCGAGCTCTGGCAACGAACGCCACAGCGAGGACTAGAACCCCTTACCGGTCGGGAGAAGGCCCTTTGTGTATCCGGATTCAAAGGTACCCTGAGAAAGAAAACCTCTTTGGCCGCAGAGACAGCGCAGCAATAACAGCAGGTTGCCGGTTAGCTCACTCGAGAAGCGCGGCGGATATGTACAAATCACACGTTACAACGGGACATGGTTTGGTCCCGCTTGCTGCTCGAGACAGTTTAGTCATCGTGTTCGAGAATACCGCTTCGTCGACTGATGTTTCGTGACAGCCGCTGACCTGCCTCTCGACTTTGGCGACGGGGCTGACAACTTGAGCTTCGCCACGGTAACCAGCAGATGGAGGAGCAGTATGCCCAAAGACCAGGCTCTTGAATATACGAGGCCTTGGGCTTTCGCCCCGTAGCGGCCGAGCCTTGGACGAAGTAGCCATTCGGCTTGAGATCTCAGTGCTACATGCTCTCTCATCCACAGCAACGTTTGATGCAGGTGCTTAATGCAAAGAGGTATCATGTTACTATTGAAGGCAGCGTATCTCCGTAGAGTCCAGAGTGGAGACTGCTCAACTCACCCGCCTATCTACCAACTCAGCGCAATGCTAGCCGGGACTTGCGGGAGTCCCTTGGTTTCGACTCAGAATCTCCCCCCAAAACGTGCCTTCCAGATCAGGTAACCGCCGTAGCCCAGCACGCCGGTCATGCACGCCTTGCCCACAAGGTCCAAGAGGTTCGTGTTGGCGCGCGACATGGCTCGCTGGCCGGACCTTGCGGCCGTCTTGGCGAAGGAGGCGCGGTCGTTGACGTGCGGGAAGGGCGCCTCAACCATGCGGCCCGTCTGCTCGTCCTTGACCATGGGCACTGGCACCCCGAGGTGCTCGCACAGCGGCGCCCACCCGTCCTTGACCGAGAACTCGATGCGCCGCTCGGCAGGGATGCGCTCGCGGAACTCGGCATAGCGCTCCTTGAACCAGGCGATGGCACCGGCCCGATCCCCGGCGTGGTCGGCCGGCAGCGAGAGCCTGGCCATGACGCTGCCGAAGCGGGCCCACGCGCGTGTCTGAGGGTCCAGGAGGAATGTGTAGAACCTGGACAGCCTGGCGCCGAGCCCGGTGGGATTCATAGCCTTGTCGACGCTGCCGAGCACGCTCTCGTACCAGGCGTCCGGGTCACGGTTGAGGATAACGACCTTGGCGTCCGGATACAGGGCGGCCAGCTCGGGGCTGAAGACGGCGGCCGGCAGGTCGCAGCAGGCCTGGCTGTAGCCGAGCAGGCGGTCCCAGTCGGCCTTTGTGAACTCGCCCTTGCCCTCGTACTTGGCCTCGAAGGCGCGGACCCACTGATCGGGGTCCTCGTCGGCGTTCTCGATGACGTTGGCCATGTGATAGCAGTCGTGGAAGCCGAGCTGGCGGAGGGCAGTGCGCATGCTCAGGGTGCCGGTGCGGTGCAGGCCGCACACGATGACACGCATGGGTACCGCGCGGTCGGGGAGACCGGTGCCGTGCATGTTCTTGGGCATGGCGGCGTTGCTGGCCGGGAGGGCGGCGTTTCGGCGGGTGAGGTGAGGAATGAAGATACTCAGGCTGTGCCGCCGAGCGGTAACCGACGGCGTCAGGTGGAGGCTGATGAAGTGTCACGATGCTCCGGAGCGTGGTAGAGGGGAAGCGGGATGGTTGGCCATTAATACCACGACGCAACGCCTCAAACGGCTACACCAGGTTAAAGATAGTCGTGGCGCTACTCCGCAACTAATGAGCTTGGGGATGTGTGCTTCTGCGCGGCGCCTCGACTGCCGGGGATGATGCTGGCTCGTTGGCTCGGTCTATCGGTCGTCGGTGGCGCGACAGTCCGAGGACCGCAGCTTGCAGCGCTAGCGTCGACGGCTCCCGCGCCCCTGAGCCCGCTGACTGGCGGCTCCTGATGGGGCGTCTGGGGTCTGAGGAGGGGCCGATGGAGCTGCGAGAAAGCGGGCGGCTTCTCTTCTCCAGATTCGCTGGCGAGGCGAGGACGGGGTGCATACGAGATACCTCCACGATGTTGCACTGGCACAAGTTCGACGCAGGCGTCGGACTCCGACCGGCGTCGCTCTCCGGTGCATCCGTGCCTCTGTAGTCTGCTGCCGAGGCACGGGGCGGAGCTGGCGGCGGTGCTTATGCTGCTACCGCCGGACAATCGTGTTTCACGATGATCATCTCCCGTCACTTGCGTGTGATGCGCCCCCAAGAGGGCGACCAGGGTGGGTGACGGACACACCGGGCGGTTTGCCGCGACGCCAAGATGGCCTATGGTGGCTTGATGAATCGCTGGTCCGATCGATTACCTTGCTATGCAGCTCAATTGCCCGACGGCTAGCCTGGATGCCTGACCTGACCGTTGTATTGATGACCAAACGATCGAGGTGTCCGTCCAGGTCTACCTCATATCGCTCGGCGCGTCGGGGACGCCTACGCTTTCCTATCGCCCAGGAGTGCGTTTAGCCATTGGCCAAGTTCCCTGATCAGAACAAGGCAGAGCTCGTCGACAGTAAACTTTCGAGTTGCTTCGACGCAAGAGCAATCCAGCTGCCGTTCACTGTCGAGGAGAGTTGAGGAGGCAGGGAAACTGTAAAGTCTCGGAAGATCATTTCACACACCGCCCTTGGCAACGGTCTTCGAGGCGAGTGATGACAAACAGCTTTTGTTGTTGTTGGGACGTGCGTTCGCAGCACTGACGCCTTGATTGCTCAGATAAAGCTTGCGTCAGTCGGTCGATCCGCCCGACACCAGCTGAATGGCTACGAAACAGCGGTTTGAAAGTTTGTTTGCGTCTGGACGTCTCACTTGGCGGCAGTTTGTTACGGTACGGTGGTGCCGCTTGCATGTGAAAAGGACCATGAAAACGGTATGGTAGTTATTAATACAAATGGGCCACAACGGCCATGAGATGAGGACGAGCGGAATCAGCTGTGGTGGCGTCCAGCTCGGGATGCCTGATCCGTCCAAGTATAGATTGCGTGGGTGGCGGCGGCGAAAAAAAAAAGTCGATGTTGGGTGGCAGCCTGGCCAGAAGGGCAGACCCTGGCCCTGACTCACGTGCGGCAGTGGTGGGCCAAGCTTCCGTAGCGCTTCCGTAGCGCTTCCAGACGCCGCTGCGGGCTGCTCCAGGCCGTGATGCCCCCTGGAGAGAACCCTGTCCGCCCCTCCCGGAGCTTGGATGCAGATGAGATGGGAGCCGCGAGACTGGATCCAGCGGTCAGGTGCACATCGAGACCCAGAAACGGACTGTGATCCCCGGCTGGGGCGCCCCGGATGCCTCTGTAGGGCTTAATTCAACGGGGTCGCGGCAGGGGGTTCGATGTCGAGCCGAACGGTTGGTGCCCAGTGGCAGGGCATCAATGCATGCACGCAATCAACAACCAGCAGAGGCTGCCAGGGTCAGGCCCAAACCTTGCTCCCGCACCTCCTCGGCGACAGGCACACCACAGAGTCGACGACGCCGCTCCGACGACATCGGACGGGCCGAACAGCCGGCCGCGTCGATTGCCACTGACGGATGAGAGGAGCACCTAATTACGGGCCAATGCTCTCGCAAGGCTCAGTCGAAGCGTATGCACTCGTATCAACCTGGAAGCTTTGTACTTCGTATTCGTAGGCGCCAGCCGCGACCGCACAATCTCTCCCACGCCCTGACCCAACAACCCCCATCCGGCCGGCACGGGTGCGATAGCGAATGGAATCACGGCGAGATGGGTGGACCCTACCGAGTACAGCTGGCAGCCTCTCCCGCTCGAAGGCTTGAGGCCCACCCACAGAAGGGAACTGGAGGGTAGCCGCAGTCCCAGCAAAAAAGTCTAATCGCCGTTGCTTCATGCCGCGATTCGACAGCCATCATGCGCCGTCCTCGCAAGCAAGAAAAGCCACTCAAATGCTTGGTAAGACCTCCCAAGAACGGTGCATCGAGGGACAGGGGAAGACACCGTCGCCTGAAGTTGCTACGAGTATCTACGCGAGCATGTGCAAGGGATTCATGGCTGGGGTTCGTGGCCGACCGAGGGTGGAGATAAAAAAAGAACAGGAGGCTAACTGAAGGGCTCCATCAGATATGCGAACGGCCCTCGATATCGCTGCCGGTGCCCACAGAAATTCAAGTCTGAGAGCTCAACGAAACCCACCGTATCTTGGCCACTCTGGCCACAGACCACGGCATGCGCCGGTGGTGTACACCCACGACCCCTTGGGGCCGTATCTGTGCTCCACCGGGTCCAGTTATTCTGACATTTGCGATACGCTTGCGAATCGAGCCACCACGTCTCCGTACCCTCTTTTCCCTGGAGTTTGCTGGCCGGATGCGCCAAACTCTGGGATACCTCGGTCGGTTCGCAGCGACCGGCCGCAGCGCAAGTCCTTCGCTCGCCTGAAAATAAGAGGAGAAATGTGGAATTCGCCATATCTCCCCCGTCCTCGTCCCCCCTCTCTCCCTCCCTTCCCTTCTTTCCTCCTCCCCAAACAATCCGGCTTGCAAGCTCTGTGAGCACCGCACCTCTGAGACCCTGTCTCAGGGTGAACCACGACCCAAGATTCTTCACCCCAAGCCATGGCCGGAGAGCCAACCAACGACAGCGGCCAGGCCAGCGACGTGCCTACGCCAAACCTGAAGCCCAAGAAGAGGGTCGGCTGGCACTCGAGCAGCGCGAGTGGCGGCGGCACTGGTATCGGAAGCGCGGCAAGTGCTGATGCCCTCCTGCTCGACTTCAGCTCCGAGGCCCGCTCTCCGCTGCCCTCAGCCTCGCCGAGGCTCTCGCCGGGCCTCACGCCTCCTGGCGCCCCGGACGCCCGAGAGCTGAGGAAGGCCTTGACCAAGGTGCTGTCGGACGAAAATGAGCTGCAGCAGCTGCATCAGGAGCTGCACCAGAGGCCGGTTCCCCTCATATCCGAGCCTCCCGCCGCCGGGGGCAGCCCAAAGGCGCCCAGGCCGGCTCTGAGACGTAACACGAGCTACGATGCCCCGGAGGAACGTGAGAGGGCGGACTGGGCGGAGCAGCGGACGCCGGAGCGGCAACTTCGCTCCATGACTGACGCACGCCAACGAGCGAATCGATTGGCTGCGTCCGTGGGGAGCCACTCTGCCCCAGGATCGAGGCGGAATTCGGACGAGCTCGATGCTTCATTCCAACGCCTGGTGGACGACTCAGACGATCCTGCCATGGGGCCACCGGATGACGCCGTCATTGCGACTGGCGACGATCTGGACCAGGGCCGTGTCAGGCTTCGCCATCCCTATGGCCGCGAGCGAGGTCGAACGCTACGTCGCCATGCCACGGCAGAGAAGCTCTTCCGGTCCCACAATACTCGCGATAGAAGCAGGGACCTATTCCATCGGGGGCACTCCTCGTCTGGCACAAATACCCCGGTGCATCAGCGGGCATATACACACGACTACGTCCCCCGCCCGGCGAAGTATCGCGGCGGTGTTCTGTCCTCGCTGCTTAAGCTCTACAACGATGATAGAGGAACCGGCAGCAACAGCAGCAGCGGGTATAACACGCCTCTCTCACCTACAACTCCTGTCATGTCGCCTCGCCCCTCACCTCCGGCTTCGCGATCTACTTCTTCATTCGGAAGCGCCAGAACACGTATTGGTAGCGGTTTGTTTAGCAATCACCGGGCGCGTCACTCGACAGCTTCCCTGACTGAGCTCATCAAGTCATCCTCCATGTTAGCCGCCCCCGGGGCCAGCGAGATCCACGAGCAGTGGGCCGAGAAGCTCAAGCAGGAGAAGCCCCCGAAGCCCAAGAAGGAGAAGATCAAGATCACGGTGCACATCGCGGGCATCATCTCGCGACACCGCTACCTGATCAAGCTATGCCGCGCCCTCATGATGTACGGTGCCCCGACCCACCGCCTCGAAGAGTACATGGCCATGTCTTCTCGCGTCCTCGAAATCGAGGGCCAGTACCTCTACATGCCTTCGTGCATGATCATCAGCTTCGACGATAGCCAGACACACACGACCGAGGTCAAGGTCGTCCGCGAGCCCCAGGGCATTGACCTCGGCAAGCTGCGAGACGTCCACAACATCTACAAGGACGTCGTCCACGACAAGCTGGGGGTGGAGGAGGCGACGCGACGGCTGGACGAGGTCATGCGGCGGAAAGAAAAGTTCCGTACCTGGATCCGAGTGCCCATGTACGGCATCGCCTCTGCGTGCGTCGCGCCGTTTGCGTTTGAGGGCCGCTTCATCGACCTGCCCGTCGCCTTCCTTCTGGGATGCATCGTCGGCCTGCTGCAGTTGGTGTTTGCCCCAAACAACGAGCTCTACGCACACGTGTTTGAGGTGTCGGCCGCCGTCATCACTTCGTTCCTCGCGCGTGCGTTTGGCTCGCTTCAGGACGGCAACCTCTTTTGCTTCAGCGCCCTCGCGCAGAGCAGCATCGCGCTCATCCTGCCGGGGTACATGGTGCTGTGCAGCTCGCTGGAGCTGCAAAGCCATAACATCGTTGCAGGCAGCGTGCGCATGGTCCATGCCATGATATACACGCTGTTCCTGGGATACGGCATCACGATTGGTGCTTCCCTGTACGGGATGATGGATACACACGCCGCCAGCCAGACTCACTGCGAGAAGCCCCTCGACCGGGCCTGGTACTTTCTGTTCGTACCCGGATTTACGCTCTGTCTCTGCATCATCAACCAGGCGAAGTGGAAGCAGACGCCGGTCATGACCATCATGGCACTGGCGGGATTCTGCGTCAACAGCTACACCAGCAGCTACTTTGAAGGAAACAACCAAATCTCCAACATGCTGGGTGCGCTGACCATTGGCATCCTGGCGAACCTGTACTCGCGGCTGGGCAGACATGTCGAGAACTTTTGGCTGGACGTCGTGGAGTGGTGGGAGTACAAGATGCGACCTAGGTTCACCAGGAGGAAACGACCTACATCCGACACGTGGACCCTCCCGTCCATGTCCGACCCCGAGTCCCGGCCAGGGTCGCCCGAGCGGCCCCTTCGCCAGCCTCGCAAGGTGGGATACAGTCTTGCCGCCGCCGCCATGCTTCCGGCAATCTTCGTACAAGTTCCCTCTGGCCTTGCGGCTGGAGGATCTCTTTTGGCCGGCATCAATTCTGCGAATGCCATCACTGGCAACAAGACAGCAAACGCGACCGTTCAGGACAGCGTCAAAGCCATGGGCAATTTGGATGGCACGGCGTTCAATGTCTTGTTCAGCGTCATCCAGGTAGCCATCGGAATCAGCGTGGGGTTGTTCCTGAGTGCTCTGATTGTGTACCCTCTGGGCAAACGAAGGAGCGGACTGTTCAGCTTTTAACCCGCTCGACGAAACGCTGCGGGGCCGCCGATGGGTGCCGGATGCACCCGTTGGGGCTAATGATCGAGGCCGCGCAGCCTGCACGAACATCAAGCAGCAGAGCTGCTTCACAACATACGCTTTAATATTTTGTCACTACTGCCTATTTGCCAACCGCTTGGCGACGTTTCACAATACTTGTCGAATTCGGACGAGCTCGCGCGACGGGTGCATTGGGTCTTTTTTCTTTTGGGTAGCGTGGGTGCATTGTTGATTTTGAGGATTTCAAGACACGGTGTTCGGGCATGGAGCAGGGTCATCTTTCGCACTATACGAGTAAGCACTTATACACACGGGCGTTGTACAAACTCGGTTGATGGGATCTCTGTATGGAGTACGTATTTTGAATATAGCGAAGCGGTTGGTCATTCATGTCTGCGTATCTGCTTAAACTTGCTACGGTCGAAGACCGCTCTGTGCAGTGATCAGTGTCTTGTGATTTTCCAGATGGGCTACACGGGTCCGCGTCTTGTACATGAAATCGCATGCTGTTGCATTGCAAAGGGCGGCAGCAGCACAGCAAGGGCGCCTCCAAGTCAGAGCCAGGGCTGTGCTGGTGGACGGGCGATCGTCGGGAGGGCGCGCCATGCCCCGGCTCCGGCTCGGCAGTTGAGGATCTACGAGAGCTGAGCCGCATGGCGGAAGAGTCATTCGGCAGTGGGCTATGCAGATTCGCTGTAGCGGGCACGGACATTGTCTAAGGCAAAGATGGACGAAACCCATGCGGGTGCGTTTCTTCGTTCGGCGGTGCGAGTACGAGGCTCATGCGGTGGGCTGGTTGGCTGGCCGGCATTTGCTGCGCCTGGCTGGGTTGCGTGGTCTCCCACTCTGTGCCTCCCTGGAGCCTCGCAGCCTGCCAAGAGGTGAGCCGCAAGTATGAGTAAAGGCGTGTGAGTCTGACGGAAAGTGTCAATCGGTGACTTGTGAATCCGCACTGCAATTCGTGAAGTAAGGTACTTTGGACAGCCGGATGTACCATCCCTACCGTAGGTACATGCGCATGCTTGTGAGGCGTGTGTGCTTACAAGTTCCTGCATGTAACATGACTGGCACAGCCTTGCTGACTGCGCACCCACTCGCTGCGAAGCTCCAGACTCAACTTCGCATGGCCTTTTCCTTTTTCCTTTCTTCCAAAACGTGGCATAGAAACTATTTCCTCCCTTCCCGCAGCATCCTGCTTTGGCTCAGCGAGTTTCTTTCTCTCTCTGTCTTTTCTTCTTGCCCCTCGCTTCCCTTTTGACCTGGTTGGCAGTGGACGTCAACTGCAGCCACTTCATCGAACGACAACAATCTTGAACTTCCACTGTCGAGGCTGGACGCAATCACGCTCCCTACCGCGCCTCAAGCGTTGCCCTTCGTCATGGACGTGGGCCAGCGCGGCCCGTCCGAGCGGGTGGTGCAGATGCTGCACATCGCCTGCCCCATCATTGTTGTTGTGCTCTTCGCTGCGTTTCCCGTCATGCGGTTCTTGACGCAGGCTGAGAGCAAGCGCGCGAGCTACACCGTGAGCGCCACCCGACGCAAACGGCTAGCTTGGCTATCGCCGGCTGTTTGCTTGACTTTTGTAAGTGCATGAAACCGCTCCTGGCATCGAGCCGAGGGCTCCGCTGACGGGATGGTGGATGGTGGTAGATTGCTGAGGCGATTTTATATCCGCTGCGTCGCCAGTTTCGGCTGCAAGATTCGTACAGTCAAAACACGACTGTGAGCACCTGCATCCCCCAATTATGCTAGGATATCTCTAATGGCCCTTTCTAGTTCTATGCGCTGTCGTCAATCCTTGTATGGGCGGCGGTGAGCGTCTTGCTTCTCGAGAGTAAAGAGCCATTCTGGCCCGCCTACGTCGCAGCCTGGACTGCCGGCGCCGTCGTCGACGTCGTCCTACTAGGACTTTTCTCCAGCAGCCTGTCCCTCAACAGCGGTTGGGACATTGCACGCCTATCCGTTCACGCTGTACGCATTTCTTTGTTCATCACTGCCGTGGTGTACACCTTGTGCTCCATCCAGCGCGACGGCAAGAACAAGGACGGCACCGACGAAGAGACCCGCAGCCTCCTTGGCAGCACGCATTCCCGAACTCAAAATGACCGTGACTCGGCATCGTCTACGGCGTATGGCTCCGTTCCGGGCGACCGCGGAGACGACGGTAGCGTTGCAAGTGAAGATGAGAGTGGTGACGAAGATGAAGATGAAGATGAGAGGGAGATCAAAGAGGCACAGAAAAAGCGTCTCGAGGAGCAAGGAGGCTGGTGGGGCTATTTGCGAAGCTTCTTCATCTTCTTGCCCTACATCCTGCCGTACAAGGACCGCCCAACACAACTGTGGCTGTTGATTATGGCGATTTGCATTGCCGTTGACCGAGTCCTCACCCTCATGATCCCACGTCAGCTGGGCATTCTGACCGAATCTCTGGGTAACATGGCTGGCACCGGCGTTGTGCCTTGGAAAGAACTGGCGATATGGACAGTGCTGCAGTTTCCCACTCAGGCCTGTACCAACATGTTCCAGGCCATGGCGTCTACTCGTGTCTCGCAGTACGCCTATCGCAGGCTCACCGAAGCGGCCTTTGCGCACGTCATGACGCTGTCCATGGACTACCACACGACCAAAAGCTCCGGCCGTGTGGCCAAGGCAATCGAGCAGGGAAGCAATCTCAGTTCCGTTCTGGACAGCGTCTTCGGCATCGCGCCCATGATCATCGACTTTATCGTGGCCATCATCTACCTGACGTCGTACTTTGACTCTACCATGGGTTTTATCGTCATTGCGACGGCCATGACGCACGCGTACGTGGCCTTCAAGGGCAACGGACTGACCATGTCCTACGAGCGCGAGCTCAGCGAGACGAGCCGCGCGGAGAACGAGGTGCTCTACGACTCCATTACGAACTGGCACACAGTGGCGCTCCACAACCGCCGCCATTTCGAGCAGGAGCGATTCTCACGGTCCATCTGGAACGCCATCATGGCCCGGCGCAAGTACTTCGACGGGAGCGGCTACATAAATTCGGTGGAGGGTTTTGTTATGGAGGCTGGGCTCGTGGCGGCGTGTGCGGTCGTGGCCATGAGGGTCGCGGCGGGGACGGCCAAGCTGAGCAGCTTTGTCTTTCTCATCTCCTACTGGGACGCCATCCGCGCGCCCATGGATTCCCTGTCGTGGACGTTTCGCGAGACGGCGTCGCATCTCATAGACGCCGAGTGGCTGTACCAGCTGCTGCAGACGAAGCCTTCTGTTGACGACAAGAAAGGTGCGCGGGACATACGGCTCAAGGGTGGACGCGTTGAGTTCAAGAACGTGTCGTTCTCATACAGCCCGGACCGACCCATTATCCAGGACATGTCTTTCACGGCCGAGCCGGGCCAGTCCATCGCCTTGGTCGGCGAGACTGGTGGCGGCAAGTCTACGACGTTGAAGCTGCTGTACCGTTTTTACGACGTCACCGCCGGAAGCATCACCATCGACGACCAGGACATCCGCGACGTGACGCTCGACAGCCTGCGCGACATCCTCGGCGCCGTGCCGCAGGACCCCTCGGTGTTCGACCAGACCATCATGGAGAACATCATCTACGCGCGGCCAAGCGCCACCGAGGCAGAGGTCGTCGAGGCGTGCAAGGCCGCTCGCATCCACCAACAGATCATGAAGTTCCCCGAGGGCTACAGCACGCGCCTCGGTGAGCGCGGCGTGCGGCTCTCGGGCGGCGAGCTGCAGCGTCTGGCCATTGCGCGGGTGATGCTGCGGCGGCCGGGCATCGTGGTGCTGGACGAGGCGACGAGCGCTGTCGACTCGGACACGGAGGCGCTGGTGCAGCAGGCCATCCGTGCGCTGAGCAGCGGCCGGACCGTGTTCACTGTTGCGCACCGGCTGAGCACCGTGGTCGCGGCGGACTTGATCCTCGTCGTGGACGGGGGCAGGGTGGTGGAGAGGGGGACGCACGCGGAGCTGCTTGCGCTAGGGGGGAAGTATTCGCGGCTGTGGGCGATGCAGACAGTGGTGAGTGGGTAGAGGGTGCGTAGGTATTTAGATGCCGGCAGGTCGTCTGAATACGCGGAAGTCAAAGTACTGTTTGAATATGGTTCCGTGTGCAAACATCACCGGATGGGACAAGTTGAGGACAGTGTGAACATGCATGAATTGGGTTCATGTAAGATGGTTAGTTTCAGCTCTAAGGACTCGAGCGGATCGAGGCTTGGCCTTAATTTCATTATTTTCATGGAACTCCTACTGTAAAGAGGGTGCCTGCGTCATGGATCTTCACGTTTAAGTGCCAACTGCGCGGCGAGTTTATGAGAAGATACTTAGAGTTCAGGGGACTGGACTAAAGACGCTTTCCGGCGGTACGGCTTGGCCAAGCCACCCAAGATATTTGGATGCGAGATCACACGGTGCAGCATTGTTTCATGTACTTGGCCATTAGCGGGAAACGTTGAATTGAGTTTACACATTGTAAAGCTGAGATTCAAAACAGCCCCCCTGACACGCCCGTACATTACTGCCGTGCAACATCACGTCCAAGGATGCCGCTTTGTGCGGACCTGACGTGCATGTCACTTAGATGTCATCGAGATCTAGCGGCCTCGGTGACATTGAGATAGCTGACTCTGGCAATTTGGCAGCCACTTTTGGGGTAGACTTGGGCGTGTTGGTGCGAGCTAAAGCTGAGAGGTCACAAAAGATTGGTCAATCGCACTGTCCGGTTCAGTTGGGACATGGTATCCGAACAGGGGGAGCCTGCCGACGACCCGAGCCGAGAACTTTAGCCATCGGGCTGGGTTGGAAGTAAATCGATGGCATACATGACGGGACAGAAAGCGGGATGACCCTTAAGCGCGTTAGGCCATTCAAGCGTAGGAGGGAATGTTTGTTATTTTCAACGTACAATACTGTGCGAGACGTAGTAGTGCCCGTCAGGCGAGGGGGTTCCTCGTGAGTATTGTGCATATAAACCTCGCCCCAGCGCCAGCGAGATTCCATTCGAGCAGCGGTCCATATAGCCCTCTCACCAAAGTTTCTCACTTTAGCTGCTCTCGTCTCAGAATTCGACGCATTCCATTTGCAATCATGGTTCAGTTCAAGTTTTCCACCCTTCTGGTGCTTGCAGCTACCTGCATCCAGGGGCTTCAGGCCACGGCTGTTCCTCAGGATTCCACCCAGGGGCTCCAGGTCGCAGCTCTTCAAGATTCCATCATGGGCATGAAGGCCGGGGACTTCCTCAAAAATTGCACTCTATGCGGCTTTGTCAAGCTCTTGCCATATTATGCTACTCCCTGTAAGCAAATGCCTGCTGCCACAAGGGTTCTGCTAACTTGTATGTGTAGCGGTTGGCCTTAATGGGGATATGACCATTGGATGGAGCCACCCATGTAATAAAACGCTCTGTAAAGAGGTTACCGAAAAATATAAAATTCCCCTGTCTGCCAAGGACGCCGAAGTTGTCCTCGCAAAGGACTGTGCGGTGAGTTCCCCACGTACCGTGTGCTCAGCTACAGCCGAAGAAGAAGCTGAATTGATATCATGAAAGTACTTCACAGCTGCCTTGAAACTGTCCCTCGCGACCGTCACTCTCCTTGAGCACCAGTGGACAATCCTCATCAACGCGGCGATGATCTTCGGCTTGAAACGACTGGAGAAGCTGATATTTCGCATCCGTGCTGACGCACTGCACAAGGATATGATTCTGGTGGAAGAACTCTTCAAGCTGTGCTACAAGGATTGCAAGCTGGTGCCACAGCTGTGGACGTACGTCAGTCTTCTCTTGAAGCTGAGCCTCCAGTGGCAGGTTTCACTGCCTCCTGCTTGAAAGAAGACGCACCCTTCACGCAAAACGATGAAGTAATTGATGAGTTGCCGCTGTTGAATACGTGATGGCAGGAAAATGGTGGCATCACTGGTGTTTGTAGTCGGGGGCGTACGTCGAGAGAACTAATTGTGGAGTATATAGCCGTTCCTAATGGCCCTTGCAGCTCCTGATCGTGAGAGGTGTAGCTACTGCGGCTATGTGACTGACGTGAAAGTGTAAGAAATGCCTCTCCTGCAAAAACTATCCAGGATGCGCATTGATCACTCAGACATCGGGTTCTTCCCACCTTCCACTTCGTAGAAATCGCAACCATAGCGTATAGTTCATGCATTCTAAATGTGGCTACATTCACAGCCGACTTGTGCCATGGCTGCAAGTTATATCCGTCTTGGCAACCGAATACAGCAAATATTTGCAATGACATACAGAAATCATAGCTCTGAAGGCGCAACATGCGTACCGTGGAGATCAAAGTTATTAAAGTTGCGAATGAGATCGTGGTAGAATCGGACACGTTCCATGTGGCTCTTCATCAAGATGCGCTCGTCGATAGTGTGAATGCCCTCGATCTCGCCCATGCGCAAGGGACTCCATCTATACACGTTGGGAGTGAGATCTAAAAGCTGTCAACATAACTTTCCGCTAATACCTGCATGTCACGCTTCTTACCGAGGTAATGACGAGTGTCCGTGTTGCCTGTCATAGTCTGGCCTGCAGGGACCACGGTGCCGTGCTTGAATGCAAATGTGTGTCTGATGGAGCCGGCGAAGACATCCCACATGGGCCCCTCCGTGGGAGAGATACGTGTTGCGTCGCTGGCGTCGCGCTTCTTAATGAATAGCGTCCCATTGTAATTGATGCGAGAATGGTCCTTCAGCACATCAACAGCCTTTTCAGAGGCAAATTTCCGATAAGTTTCGTCATCCTCGAATGCCTGGACCTTGATGCCATATCGGGACATGACGCGCTCAGCGTGCTTAACCACCCTAGCCTGCACCTGGAGAATGCTGTCCTGCGGCGCGACTCGGTAGTTGACGCCAAGAGTAGTAATCTCGGGCATTGCATTCATCTTCTGGCCTCCGTGGATGACGTCGACGGACTGGGAAGTCTGGATGAGATATCGAGTTATGTCGCTCGCATCAGCAACGTACTCGGCAAGACCTTCCAAGTCCCCGATATTGACCAGCTCCGTGAGCTTCGGGATGGCCTTGGGAGAGTAGCGGGCCTGGCACTGGAGATGCCTGTGGACGGCTCCGTCTTCGATGATCTTGGGCTCAAATGGGTTAGATTCCAGCTCAACGACGAGCTGCGACATGATGCCGATGCCCGTGTTCGGGAAGGGAACCGAGCTGTGGCCACCAACAACGTCCAGATCAAACCAAACGTCGAGGTATCCCTTTTCGTAGACGGCGGGCAGAGCGTACAGAACATCGCCAAATTGCTGCAGGCCCAGACCCCCCTCGTCTAGGATCATGGCGATGCCATCCTTACCGTACCTATTGAGCAGATGCTTGGATATCGCGCCTGCGCCCCGGTGGCCGGAGCATTCCTCGTCGAAGCCAAAAGCAAGAATAATGGTGCGCACTGGATTCCAGTCTGGATTCGAGAGTAATTCTTCCAGGGCGGACATGAGTCCTGTCAGACCATCCTTGTTGTCGAAGGAGCCGCGGCCCCAGAGCCATTCGCCATCATAGTGAGCGCTGAACGGGGGATACGTCCAAGTAGCTTCGTCCGCCACGGGGACGACGTCTTGGTGGGCGGCGAGTAGTATTGGTTTAAGGTCAGGGTCGTGGCCCTCGACGGTGTACACCAGGCCGAAGGTGTTGATCTTCTCAAGCGTAGCCCGCTTATGTCTGCGCCAATCAGTGCCGGCACTTGGATCTGAAGCCTCAAGAACACTCACATAATTGGGTACGTGTCTTTCAGGACGTCGTGGACATCGTAAAAGGGGAGCCAGCGGTCGTCCTCATCGAAGGAGCCGAGGTCATCGTAGCAGATGGAGGGAACCCTAACGAGGTTCTGGTGTCGTTCAACCTGCCGTTTGAGTGCTTTCTTGGACGAGAAAACATCTTCAGCTGACGGCAAGCCATCTTCAGACGGGTCAAGCGCTGGAGGAAGGTCGCATTCGAAGTCGGTTTTGCGCATCGAAGGCATCTGTTGCTGGGCGGAGCGGGGATTCGGAGATGGCACCAACGCCGCAGCACCGCCCGCGGCAACTCCGACGAGCAACGATAGCTTCATGAGAGCCAACTATATGGAAGTCAATTTACCTGGAGATTCAGGATCTAGCTGAGGGGCCAAGTACTGGGAATAAGTCACTCCCACTGCAGTCCGCACGAGAAATAAATACAGATTCAAGCCGCACAGCCGCAGCCGAAGCCGAGCCGGGGCCGTGCGGAGGAGAGCGATCTGCAGGCCGGCTACCGAAGCCGTGGGCCAACCCGGCCATTTCTCAAAGCAGCAGGAGAAAACGCTCAGCGGCGGGGTTGGTCCTGTACTCGTACGAATTCCGTACAGCATGCTCCACTGTGCGGATCGAATGCAGAATTGAGTGGGTTGTTTCGCAGGCAACCTTCGATGCTGCTTCTACGAAGCTCCTTGTGCCCAGCGGATTGAAGGGTGGACACATTGATCAGATGAACAGGAACGCACAACATATCCTAGTCCAGGACATTTCAGCGGCAATCCGCTTACAAGACTCCAAATTACTGGATAGAGTTTGCCATTCTTGGACCTGGCTTCGAAACGCCTGCTCGCGCCCTTTCCGTAAACTTAGGCTTTGTTTAATTAGTAGCACTGCGGGAATCACCTGCCAAGGAGCCGAGCCGTTACAGAAATTTCCGACAGCCGCATGGACTTGAATCCGCACCTGCCTAACACACGGATGCCTGGTGCCACAATCTGCGATCCAATTGAAGTTTCCCATTGACCGCTGCGAGTATGAGCCAGGTTCCGAAAAGCTGAGAAAACGTCGCTACTGCCTGTCAGACAGGCGCCAATAGCTTTAGTGAGGCTCCTCACGCAATGGCTCATCCCGAGTCAGGTGCGGACAAGAGAGGATAGATAAATAGCATCCGAAAAGGGCATGGGCGGATTAAGTTCATCTTGGCGACGTCAAAATATGTAATTATCGCAGTCACAGGGAGTGCTCCGTGCTTGAGGGACTGACACCCCCACTAACATGGCAACTTCCGAGATCTCCGACTTTAATCGTTCCTGCTTAAGACCGACCAACGAGAACGCCAAGCCAAGTCCATCTGGTTGCACAACAGGCGGCATGTTTACCATCAGGCCAACTGCGGCGGCTGACGTCCCTCTGCTCCCTGCAGTCGAGCGCTCAGCCGGCCAAGCCTTCAGACAAATCCCACATCTCGAATGGATCGCCGACGACGACGGACAGCCCGAGCATCGTCATCTGGAGCTAATACGGATCGGCGTCTCATGGGTGGCCATCGGAAACGAATCGAACTCACCTCTTGGATTCTTAAATGGCCAGCTTCTGGAGGGGAACCTGCACATCTGGGAAATGTCCGTCGCCAAAGATCACCAGGGCAAGGGCATTGGACGAGCACTCATGGATCAGGCGAAAGGGTGGGCGACGGACAAACAGGTTCCCGCCATCACCCTGACGACATTCCGAGATGTGCCATGGAACGACAAATTTTACGCGTCCATGGGCTTTACGGCGCTTTCGTCCCTTGACATTACACCGGCGTTGAGGCGTGTTCTTGAGGATGAGGTGCGCGATGGCTTGCCCCGAGATCAGAGGTGCGCAATGCGTCTGTTGTTGAGATAAAAACACCATTGCGCATGGGATGGCGGCAATAAAGACTCAGTTTTCTATTCGGGTGAAACCGAACTTGTACTGGTATCTGGAGACGCCAAACAATATAGACGTATGCCAGTTTGTGAGCTTGCATACTTCCATGTACTAACCATACTGGCGCGACTTGCCTTGCCTTGCATTTCAGCATGTCAGTATTTCATGTGGGAGCTTATTAGAGGCTGTATAATCTAAATCTGTACAGCTAAAGCATCGGGTTTACTTTGCGCTATCGCGCTGCTGTGCTCGCATAACGTCTGATCAAGACTATCGCCTCTCATGCATGGAAAAAGGAGCAGCCACCAAAATGACCTTCTGTGCCACAAGGCGTATCTCACAACTCCGAGTTGATCACAAAGATGTCGATGTCGCTATGCTGGGCTCTCTGTCACAATTTCTCCAGGGATTATCAGCATCCGGAGGACCCAGGGACCGAAGCAAGAGTGGTGACGACCTTGGCCAAGGCCTTGGGCAGCGGGAAAGGTGCCTTTCCACAGCCTCAGAAGGCTCCATTTCATATGCATGGAGGTATTCGAACAAGGAATGCTTCATGATATCGTTGTGGCCACAGCCAGCACTGTGTAAGCAGCACCTCTGCTCATTATCGGACGAATAACAACCTCAGCCTTGCAGACCATCCCAACATACGTTGAAATAATTCAATCCGAGTTCATCATCGTTTGACAGGTTCGCCGCTAACTATGTTATGCCCTTATAATAAATTGGACGATACTGGACGGCAGGTTTAGGGCGCTTAAGCATTGTCAGCTATGCTCGTAGGGGAGCTGAACCATGAGTGCCACAATTCCCCTCGCCAGAGGATCCGAATCCGAGCCCGCGGTCGGGAACCTTTGGCACCGACGCAATCTCCCGTCTAAGTCCGACTTGGAATGACACTACTAAAAACGCCCAGAAAAAGGAGGTCATTCTTTCGGTCAATATTAGTATTTATAATCCAACTACCGCTTATTGCCGCGCATGTTCCTGCCAGCCGTCCACTTCGGCAAAGACATGGTAAGACCAGAGTATCCAAGGCAGATGCAATGAGACAGCAACACCTCTTTAGAAACCCCCCATATCTATGTCCGCGGACGTGACCCCGGCGTCGGTACGGGGTTCGCGTCGCGAGGCGCCCCCGGATTTTCCGCGGACAAAAGAATGGGTCTTTTATCAAGCCACTGCCGTTAATAATCATTCCTGGCCAACGAGCAGCTGCTGTAGAAACTTGGGGAGACGGGGCTCAAATTTAATTGCCGATCCGCTCCCGGGCGTTCCGGCCCCTCACTGGCACGGAACCGCAGGGGTTATCCTTCAAGTCACAAACATAACCACCAAATGTTATCCAAAAACTTTGTGCGTGAACTTCATCACCATAACGATGGCCTCGCTCAAGAAAGCGCAAGATTGAGGCAGGTGGCATCACCATAGCTCTGAAACACCACTCGTGGCGAGGGTGGTCTGCAGTCTGTACTCCGTACAGAACGGAGCCTGACAGCAAAGGACACAATTTGTTTCACGTGAACGTGCGACGGCGAGTCGACTCAAACCATTTGACTGAGTCGCCCCATTGGCTTATAAATCTCTCGTCGACAAACTTGCGCAACCAGACCATGCCTCGCAATATTGTCAAAGTTAGAGCCGCGGGGATCCCACAACACGCCCTTCTTGTACTTCTGAGGCTCGCGTCTGATGCTGCCGAATGCCCGCCTTCAGCCCGAGCCGCACCGGAAACGCAAGCGTTCGCTAATGCGAGCTCCAGAATAGTCGGAGCTGCGTCCAATCGCACGCTGGCGTCAGTAACGGGATGACGGATGGCGCGTTGCGCTAGAGGATGATTATGAATCGGGGATCAAAATCGACCGCTTATCCCCGACCGGTCGTAGACGCGAAGCACCGATCGAGTAGACTTCCCGTCATGGAACTGACCGATGAGAACATGATTCGATGAGGTGGCGCTGACTTGCCGCCAGAGCCGATTTATTTCAACATTATTGACCTGTACTTGGCCCGTCGTAGTCACACCCTGAGGATGGATATATTAAAGCCAGCGCGAGGCTAGACAGCAGTCGGGAAGACTTGAACCAGACGTCTTGCAGCGCATAATTCGCCACAAATTTCAAGACGGTCGAAATCAAAGCCCAATTGCTATGTCTGATGTGCTTTTGAACAAAATATCCCCGAGGATATAGAAAAAGTTGGACAGCAACACACAACACCCTCTGTTGAGCGACTTGTCGCCACCCTCAAGCAATTACACCAGCGCCACACATCGCCGACTACACTTGCTTCGTTCAGCACCTACTGTACGGTGCTAATAGACACTATGGGCGCCATAACCAGAATCCTCTCCCGCCCTGTCAACAAGCCTTACCGTACGAAGAACCTTGACGAAGTGGATCGCGAGCCGCCCTATCTCAACGCCAACGGCAATGTCGATTTTCGCCCGGGAGATGTCGAGAATCCGAAAAACTGGTCCACTCGGCGGCGGTGGGGTGTCACCGTCTCCGCCGTCTTGTTGGTCATGAATGCCACCTTTGCTTCAAGCTCGCCTAGCGGCTGCCTTGGCAGTATTACTGAGGAGTTTGGCATCTCGCTAGAGGCTGCAGGATTGACCATCACGCTGTTCCTGCTAGGATACGTGGCGGGCCCGCTGTTCTTCGCGCCGCTAAGCGAATTATACGGACGAAGATGGGTATTCTACATCTCCTTTACGCTGTATATTGTATTCAACTTTCTCTGTGCGTGGGCGCCCAATTTCGGGGCACTGCTGGTAGGAAGATTCATTACTGGCACCCTGGTGTCGGCGCCGTTGAGCAATGGCCCTGGCGTGCTGGCAGACCTCTGGAACCCCTTGGAGCGTGGCAACGCCATGGCCGGCTTCGCAGCCATTGTCTATATCGGCCCTGCTCTAGGCCCCGTCATTTCGGGCTTTCTCGAACTGAAGAAGAACTGGCGATGGAGCTTTTACGTTCTCATTTGGCTAGGAGCGGCCACCTGGGTGGTAATGCTCACAATTCCCGAGACGCACGGCCCAACAATCCTGCGTCATAAGGCGAAGCGCATTCGAAAGCTCAAGATTCCAGGCTATGAGAACGTCAAGGCGCCTGCTGAGGAGGAGGACCGGTCCCCAAAAGCTGTCTACAAGATCGCGCTGACGAGACCATGGATCATTCTATTCGACACAATCTCGTTCCTCTGCGCCATCTACATGTCCGTGGTATACACGCTGCTGTACATGCTGTTCACCATTTATCCGATTGTCTTCCAAGAGAAGCGCGGATGGAACGCAGGAGTGGGCGAGCTTCCCTTGATTGGCACCGTCTTCGGCGCCATTCTTGGCGGCTGCATAGTTTTGTTTGACACCCGGCGGCGGACGAAAAAGATTTTGAGTGGTGAAGCCAAGATGGAAGATTACGAGCCAGAGGATCGTCTCCCACTTGCAATGATTGGAGGAATAGGCTTCGCCATTACCATGTTCTGGCTGGCGTGGTCAGCGGAATACAAGTATGCTACCCACCGCCTTCTATCTGACACCTGACTGTACATCCTGAGGCTAACACCACCACAGCTCTGTTCATTGGATCGTCCCGACTCTCGCGGGCGTCTTTCTGGCAACGTCTCTGCTTCTCATCTTCGTCGCCTATCTCGGCTACCTCGTCGACACGTATCTCATGTACGCCGCGTCTGCCATCGCCGCGAATACCATCACTCGGTCGGCGTGCGGCGCCGCCGCGCCCCTCTTCACGAACCAAATGTTCGACGCCCTCGGTGTCGGTGGCGGTGGAAGTCTTATTGGAGGCGTGGCCACTGTGCTGGCCGTAATTCCTTTCCTGTTCTACAGGTACGGCAAACAGATCCGTATCCGCAGCAAGTTTGCCCCCACGAGCGAGAAGAAGGCACAGCGCGTAGCTGATGAGGAGGCTGTGGACCCGACCCATGACGAGACGGATGATTCCCCACGGCTAGACAGCGACAGCACGATTGCGCCGACTGAACAGAGCTATAGCCAACACAATCTCTCGCAGGATAGTGGTGTCTTGGCGTCATCGAACGGTATTGGCATTGGCCCCACAGTCGAGCACACCAAGGAGCAGGTTTGAGGTTTCAAGAGTTACCTTTGGCGGTGTAAGGAGACTTGGCATCCCATTGGCGACGGAGCGTAGTGTTAATACACGTACGCAGCAGTTAGACCATGCAAGATAGACGGGCGAAAGAATTTTGAGTCATACTTACTCTTATCTGAGACATGCTAAGTACTCAAACATCGACAGCGTTTCCACAGGGAGCATTACCACCTGGGTAGTCATTTCATGACCAAGCCACATATTTCGCTGGGAAATTCGTCTAGTTGGGATTAAATATATTTCACGACGTCGTCACATGAGGATCTATGCATGCGTGTATGTATGGCATGCATATCCTGTGCGAGCATTGGGATCGAGTCTTAGCACTCCTGTTGACACAGTCAGCAGCACCATAGCAGTCCCACTTGACATTCTGCTGATACCGCAATCGACCCTATGTAGAGCCTGCCGATAGAAGCATACACGTGAATCCATGTGTTGGCGAAGGTACGAGGTCAAGAAATGCCACGTGACGAAGGCGACAGGATTACAAGGCGATAACTTGGACCTTGATGCTGGCAGTGCTATGCCAAGTCCAAGGGAATAGTTACAGGGCAAGCCACTAACTACTTGTAGTAACAACCGAGCAGTGGATCTCGAAGGTGGGGGGGTGGAAGTTGGGCGGATCTGGTGGAGTAGTAGACTACCAACATATACTAAAATAACGCATCGACCTTCCAACAAGTTGCGGCCATAGATTAGCTGGGAGATCGTCAGACTGAAGTAAAACTTCAATCCTACGGATGCCTATCTGAAGGTCGTGTGTTCGAGTCACACTGGCCGCATTTTTTTGTCGGGCTTTCTGAAGGATTCCCGATGATTTTTTTTAGCCGCCCACTCAATTAACGAGTATTAATACTCTGCCTTTTTCATTTATTTCAATTTTTGTTTTTGTTTTTTTTTGCATCATTTGACACTTGCATTCTTTTCTCCCAAGGGAGGACAAGAGACAAGGTATCCTCAAATCACCACACAGAGCAGGGTAGAGAGAATTTTCTGTTTACTGCGCACGAACGCGAGGCCGGCCTACCCTGAAGTTATGTTTCGCGCTGTGAAATGGGAAATTGTGTCCGAAAGCAGGAGTCAATCCTGCCAGGGCCGATTTCCCTTTGGTAAAGATTTACGGCTAGCAAGTCAGAAGGTTGGCATGGTCCAATCGTGACTACAATTTGCTTGAACCACCAATCGCTACCGCCTCCGGTGTGAGGTGAGACAAGTCGCCAGCCCGCTGTGCCCGGGGTCCGAAGCGAACTCCTACCCGCGTGCAATCTGATCGTTGGCGTGCTGTCAAGACTGGCTCCAAACGAAGTCAATGGAGAAGCGTATCATTATGAGAGAGATGACAAGCCGTCCCAAGACGGTGAACGCTTTTGACGTTGCAATCAATCCCAGCCAAAGACATGGATGCAATTGGAAGATTGCCCAACATCTGTTCCAGGATATGAGTAACCCTGTGCGCAGCCACAAACGCCGCCTCCGGGGGGTGGGGGGTTCAAATAGGCTCGAATGAGAAGAAATTCAGATGGCTTTCACTGAGTTGGACTTGCAAATAATGACCATACATGTATTCAGCTTTTGGGAGGTAACTGTCAGCTCACGCTCAGCGCTGCAACTTTTGAGCAACCTTGTGTCGTCGAAGCTGGGGGAACCCTTGGGCATCAAATCCAATCCCTTCCAACACCATGCCCATGTACTCCCCCCGAACGGAGCGCTTTGAGAAAATGGCCAGCTTACGTTGACCAAATTTAACCGAAAGTTGACCTCTGGTGCACAGACAAATAGGCAGCTGACGGGCGATGAGACTGCGGCAAGGGCATTCCTGCCTATCATTGCGTCACCATTGAGGCTCATATTCCGCCATGCCATAGGTCTAAGTTGACCCTTGATTGCGCATGAAGATGTTCGATGGCCGTTGACGATCGGCAAACTCGACATCTACCGCGTAGGAAATCTCCGGCCCCTCTTGGCGGAAACCAAGCTTCTCATAGACGCGCCTCCCCATGACGGAAGCCTCAGTGACTGCTTCCATGCCGTCCCGGGATTGCGCCTCGTTCAGGCCCCATTGAACGAGCTGCTTGGCGATGCCTCTGCCCTGGAAGGCAGGGTGGACGGCACACATGTCCAGCGCCATGACGGCTGGCGGAGATGCAGTGGCCTTCTCTTTGACAAGGTCGATTCGCTGGCGATGGAGAGAATAGTCTAGTTGGCATGCGTATCGCTGCTCCGCCTCGTTGCCGGGGTAGAGCGCCTCGAGATCCATCACCTTGCGCAGATCTTCGACCGGCTGGTCGCCATGCCCGGGCACTGCAGAGACCTGTACCCAGATGGCGATGCCGACAACGGTATGAGCTTCAGGATTTCGGGGATCGGGCAGTGTGGCCTTGAGAAAGATGGTGTTGGCTCTGCCCTCCTTGTCTCTCGTCGTGCTGCGCCAACGCTTTGTCAAAAGATCCGTAGCGCGAGCCTTGCCAGCGGCCGTATCCCATTCTGGATTCATAGTGGCCCAGATACCATCATTAGTCTGTCGGCCAAATGCCTCGGACATGCAGTCAAACAACGGATTAATGTCATTGGCCTCTATGAGCTCAATGCGCAAGTCTGCTGTGCCAACCTCGGTTGTCGCCGCCATTGGTTGGGACGAAACGATGTTTCCCGCGTCAGCTGGCATCATGTTGCCTTCGCGTACCTTGTACGCTGGTCGTGACAGCGTCGTGATTGTTCAATCGCAGGAGCAAGATTGACGAGACGGAAGCATAGTTGACGACGGCGGATTCGGTTCTCGTATGACTGGCCTACATCTCTGTTTCTATCCCCACAAATCCTCATCACGGGACTTCATTCGCACAGCCTTGGCAGTGTGTCTAGACCCTACTCACAAAGTACTGAGTCCATAATCGTCAATGTCTTCGTACTCGCAGCTCCATACTCTGTGCCGCTGTACGTATGACTCCCCTTTGAATTAACACTTCTTGGCGATAGCTGACGCCGGAAACCAGCCGAAGTCCATCGGCGGCGGCTCGCGATCCCAGCCCGTCGGGCGCCTCTAAGCGTGATGAGAAATGATGAGAAATTGGGTAGCACTTGCGAATGGCGCCCACCATCAAACTAAGTTACAGGTTCGGAACAAGGTTGCCGAAGGGCAATGCCAATGTCTCAATCGCGGACGCCGCCGCACAGCCGCCGCCTGGCTTGAGACACTGACTAACTCACTAAGTCCCTCGACGTGGCCGGGAGAATGACTAGCTCATGGCACCTCAAGCTGGCCACCTCGCTCTAGGCCTGGCTGTGCTCTAAGGACTTGTTTGCTAACTCCCACAAATGGCAGGTAATTCGGCGACTGACCGGTCGAATGTTCATGAGTTGGAGCCCGGGTCCATTTGGATTGCGTCGCAGTGAGGTCATGGCGGGCGCCATGACTCTCATGACGACGACAGCGCCTTCGCTGCTTCTGGGCCGAATGGCTATGCAAAATGCGGAAGGATTTCATGCTGGCTGTGCTACCCATGACACTGGCCCGCTGGTCTTGGCTTACGACCGGGTACGTATCGAAGGAGCTTTGTGAATAAAGAACCTTCCGCGTGCGCGTTGACTGGGAATCATTTCGGCAGGCCCTGCTCATTTCATGAATTCCTCAATGTGAGGTAGTACAAACCGAAAGCAATCTTTGAAGCAGTTCTTCCAAATCCGCGTCCCCGACCTTCCACTGACAAGCTCACCCAATGCGTGTTTCAACCCAGGCCGTGGCGGTCCTTGTGCTTGGTCTGTTTCCCTCATCAGGAGGCCAATTACGTTAAAATCTTTGGATATTGCGTCGACTAATGATGAAACAGGATTCTATGGAACTGGCCAAGCGTTGAGAGCAACCATTCTTGCAGATACAAACCGCGATGGCAAGGTGGACGTGACAGGCAATACCGACATTGCCGGCAAAGAAACATGGACCGATAAGAGGGGCGCCCTTTTCCTCGCCAACATTGGAGATACGGGCCAGCGGTGCTCGATTCTGATCAACGATGCGATGGAGAACAATGTCATCGATAAATGTCACGATGCCTCAGACAACGTGCAGCGGAATCCCAAATACCTTGCACCACTGAAGTCAGTGCCTAATCCGACGCTCAGCAACGCGGCCACAGGCAGTATTTCTGTCTCTGGACACGGGGCTGCTCAACATGTACGAATATTCCGCTGGGAGAAGTCCAGCTGGGTTTATGTGGCTTCCAACTACACATTCCCGGCAGAGGATCTTAAGGCCGGCCTCCATCTTGGCATCGACGCCCGCGACGTTCGACGTCCAGGCGTTTGGGATGGTAGAGTAACTGTCCATTTCAGTATCGAAGATGGCGCGGATACAGCAAACGACTCAGTGGCCCTTCGCGTTGCTCCCGTCCTGACGCATCACCATGCGCAACCCGCCACCCAAATTCTCACCACCGCATCAAGCGGTCAAGATTCACAGTCAACATTCGTTCAAGACTTGCAGAACAATACGTCGGACGCTGGAATCACGAAACCAGTCTTCCAATTTTCTACCGATGACATTTGGACGCAGGATTTCTTTGAGCCTGGCTACACCAGCATTCCTGGTCCCAACGGCCTGATCGTGCTTCATGTAATGATCCGGTCTACGCAGAGCGATCGCCCAGCTGGTAGATTGATATTTTCCAACCTGCGATCAGATTCCGTCGGCGCCGTGCAGTACCTCAAGGAGGGTTTCGGAGAAAGTATCGAATCCACAGGCAACTTGGAAACCGTCCCGCCCCACACGCATAATGGCAAGACGTATCGCGCCGGTCGAACAATCATGGGGTCATACAATGGAACTCAGCCGTACATGGTGAGATTTCTCGACGCCCAGGAAGTACAGCCTACAGTGAATATTGACACAAGCTGGCTCTTGGTCGGCCACACGGACGAATTTCTGCAGTTCCTCCCGGCTAAAAATAGGCGAGGCTGGGTCATGATGGTCTGCGATCCGCTGGCGGGACTTGACATTCTCGAAAGAGCGAAGGCGGCTGGTCACGGCGGCATCAAAGCTCAGTCTCGTCCTATCTTTGCCACTGACAACGGCCGGTGCCTGCCCAGCGACACCGTCGACGACGTGCTTAATAGGGGTAACGTGACGAGCAACTTTACCAGCATTCAGAGCATTACCGCCAACAACATCCAGGCAAATATTGACATTATCAAACGGGAGACTGGCCTCGAGGATGACGACATCATTCGCGTACCATCCCTCTTTTACACCGACGATTTCAGGTGCCCGGGAGATAATGACTCGGGTGACGCCACCCACAACAGTAAGCGCATCGCCCTGGCCAAAGCAAGAGCCAGGATTTTTGGCCGCGATAATCTCAACCCTGACTTACAAGTCGCGGCCTTTTACCCAGGAAGTTTGAATGGCCTGGTTCTCAGCAGAACGAAAGTTCTGGCTCCGAACCCCTGGGGGCCGGTCATCAATGGTAAGGACATAATCGCCGAGGCTGTTTCCGCGGCGTACAGGAAAGTCAACTACACCGTTGTTTACCAGGACGATTGGTTCTCGCATCATCTGGGTGGGGGCGAAGTGCATTGCGGAACGAACAGCATCCGTGAACCAACTCCTCAGTGGTGGTAGACCATATATCTGGAGATGAAAGCAATGAATAGAGTACACTCGTATCCATTCGCAGAAAACACGACTTTGGTTTGACACTTGCCTCTAAATCCTGGCTAGCAGACTTGTAACTAAGTGCTTGACATGTCTGGAAAAGGTGTTCGACAACGTCTCCAAATTTGTTGATAGTGCGAGTCGCGACTGGAACGAACAGGGTGTACCTTTCATTGAAGATATCCGCAGAGGACTGAAAGAAGCAAGTTCCATGGGAGCTTAAGTCTTGATAGAACTTGGCTAGTGATGTGTATGGTAAACATGTATCTCCGACCAACCGATGGGGGTTAGTCGAGACTATCATGCACCAGGTAAAAAGCGTGGAAGATGCGAGCTCTCATCATTTGCAGGATTTTTGACTTTATGATTTCAAGTCTATGAATTGTCCCGTCTTGGTTTTGATTGGGGGTTTCATATGTTTACATCTGAGAGACCGCCCTTCATTGGCTCGACTTTGGCCGTGGTCGATTGGCATGTGTCATGCC
The DNA here is from genome assembly GCA_024341135.1 of Tolypocladium album. Classification (NCBI taxonomy): domain Eukaryota; kingdom Fungi; phylum Ascomycota; class Sordariomycetes; order Hypocreales; family Ophiocordycipitaceae; genus Tolypocladium; species Tolypocladium album. The sequence goes on from JALHCF010000081.1 coordinate 416,629, forward strand.
TCCTCTGCGTGGGCAGCGGGCTTGTTTTGCTTGGTTCTGCAAACGTAGTTGAGGGTTTCGCAGAATTAGAAAGACATTCGTACAGAGTATGCGAGTCTGAAATAGAGTGAAATAGGTCTTCTGCGCGCCGAAAATAGATTTAAACAACTAGGGCAGCAACTTCTTCGGCGGACTGAGATGGCTCACTACTTGAGCGATTGTGTATCCATTGATACCATTTTTTCTGAGCACCCATCTCAATATTTTACGTCGAGTGCTTGAGGTTTAGTTATTGGGTGCTCTGTAAAGGCGAACTGCTGTGCGCCGCACGATGCAAGCCCCCGTAGAAAAAGGATTCAGTTGGTCGACACTCCGTCTGTTACAGTCCTGACACGAAAGTAATGTTTCGACGACGATTAAACTTTTATGAGCTTCAGATGACGAGCGACTGTATGGCTGATTCCTGCTGCCACAAGGCGGGTTGAAGAGGTATCGAAATTGCTCTTCCAGTCAGCTCTGCTCGTAATTATTCAGAGACCCGAGTCAACTCGGAACGTGAAACATAAGCCCGCATGCGGTCGATGCCGCATATCCGCACTCCACATGTGTCGGCCGTATGTTTCGTCCAAGCGCATATTGTAATTGGCTCTGTCGACCTGCATACCCCGCACTAGGCCGGGTAATCGGACCACGGGTGGTGGTACTATTGTTGACATGGGAACTAGAACATCGGAGGACCCCGAAGATAAGCGCAAAATTCTTCGGTGGCGTGAAAACCACCAGGGAATTCAAGTTGAGCTTGTGGCTTGCATGCTGGAGGTCTCCAAAGTAGACGGCCCCTTTCATTTCTTCATTCTTTTATATAGCTTTCACCTCACCGCATTGACACGCCGGCACGCGACAGTCTTTCTCTCGACAAATCAAACGTTCTTTCATAATACTTGCCTGCCCATGGAACTCGATCCAGAAAAGGGCCACAGCGTGGCTAACAACGTGGCCGACGAGAAGACGGCTTTAGACGTCGCTTCAAATGATGTTTCCGGGCCGAAGTCTGTCACTTCCCAAAATGGCGGCCTTCTATCCAAGCTCCGCGAAATAGAGGCTCGCATGGATAGAAGACTCGGCGTGGAGTCCGAAGCGATCAACCGCAAACGCGCGGAGGATAAAAAAGAAGTCTCATGGATTGAAGAGCTGACAATGGCCCTGTTGTGGGCCAGTGGCACCATGAATACCTCTTGCTTCGCAACCGGCTTCTTGGGCTGGCAATTCGGGTTGAGTTTGAAGCAGTCGATCCTCATTACTATCTTTGCTTCGATTTTGGGCGGGGCTGTTACTGGTTATTGCGCAACCTTCGGTGCCGCGACAGGTTTGCGCCAAATCAGCGTGAGCCGCTACAGCTTTGGCTGGTGGCCAAACAAGCTCATTGCGCTCCTCAACAGCATCCAGCAGATGGGATGGGCTGCCGTCTCATGCATCACGGGAGGCTTGGCCTTGACTGCAGTTTCCGACGGCCAAGTGTCTTTAGTCCTTGGCATCATCATTCTGGCTGTTGTTGCACTGCTCATCTCTTTCGTCGGCCTGAATGCGATCTTGGTCTACGAGCGATACGCGTGGATCATCTTTTTCGTCATTTTCCTGATCATATTTGGCGAAACTGGCAAATTTGCTGACAACGAGACTCCGGCAACTGCCACGGGTGCCACACTCGCCGGCGCGGTTCTGAGCCTGTTCGCAATTGTTTACGGTTCCAGTGCCTCATGGTGTACAATGGCCAGCGACTACTATGCCCACTATCCCGCCAATGTCAGCCGTGTCAAGGTCTTCTTGATGACTACATTTGGTATTTCAATTCCTACTTCCATTGGCATGGTTGCAGGCTGCGTTGCGGCCTCGGCGGTCAACAACAACCCCGACTGGAAGGATGCATACCTAAACGAAGGATTGGGTTATCTCATCCAGGACATTCTCTATCCAAGAGGCTTCGCAAAATTTCTCCTGACTCTCCTTGTCCTGTCAGGTATCAACACGAACGTCATCAGCATCTACAGTGCTGCAATTTCCTTCCAGCAGCTCGCACGACCATTTGCTCAGATCCCTCGATTTATCTGGACCTTGTTCTGCTTTGCCTGCATCCTGGCGTTGGCAGTCGGGGGTCGCGAACAGCTGAACGCCTACCTTCAGAACTTCTTAAGTCTGCTCGGGTACTGGTGCACGAGTTATGGCGTCATTTTATTCGAGGAGCATTTCATCTTCCGTAAGGGCAAGTTCGAGAACTACGACCTCGAGGGATGGAATACGCCATCCAGGCTCCCTTTGGGCATTGGGGCAGCGATTGCTTTTGGTCTGGGCGTTGTGTCGTGGTGCATGGGAATGAGTGAGACGTGGTTTACCGGACCTCTCGCCAAGCTTATTGGAGAGGATGGCGGCGATGTTGCGAACGAGATGACGTTTGTGGTCACTGCCTTGAGCTATATACCAGCAAGGTATTTGGAGCTGAAATACTTTGGTCGCTGAGATTGTAGTTGTAGCATGCCCAAATTGAGAGAGTTTTCGAGACTGTCCTCTGGGATGACTTGCAATCCTCCATGTATGTCAGCGGTTCACTGCGGATCTTCCTTCCGGAGTTTGCGTGCTGCATCCTCTCTATAAAGTCTGTGAGCGCTTCGTAATTATGTCTCGTGGCGTCATCAATAAGTATAATAAAGGAAAGCATCCTTCCTAAAAATCAATTTCGACCATTCTCATATAATGAAACCCTCCTACAGCATGGAAAATATCATACTTCGCGAAAGCCTGCGTAAGTATCTACTTGCGATGGAGATTCTCAGCGGTTTTGTTAAAGGTCCTAGTTGTCCTTCCGTTCACACGCAACCCCCAAAGCCTCATCGCCGTCATAACAATCATGAGCATGCAGATGTCCCCAAGCTCCCCGGACTGCGCACTGCCTAGGGGCTCTAGGGTGAAAAGCTTCGTTAACGTAGTCCAGGGCGGGAGGGACTAATGCCAGCATGGCAATGATCTCGCAATTATTGTTTGGTTGAGACGAGGAAGAAGAGGAACTTGACCATTACATCACCACCGCCGCCGACGCCAACGCAACCGCCACTATCCTCAGCAATAGGCTGGGTGCTTAAAGCCATACTGGAAAAGAATCGCACCAGCTCGAAGCAATAGTTTTACGAATTACCATTATTCTCTCCTTAATCTTCCTCCACTCAAACTTTTCACGACACTCCTTTTTACCAACCTCGACAGAAAAGCCGAACGTGGCTTCATATTCCTTAGATGGGGCTCCGCCCATCCTCAATATCCATACGGACGTAGTTTGTACCGGGCTCGAGCGCCGATAATATTATGGCGCTGCTGTTATTGAACGTGTAAGCCCTAGCGGACATCTGGGACTTGTCCCAGACTGCGGCAAGAATAGGATCCGTGAGTTTCGTTCCGTTGTGTAGGATAAATCCAGGCCGTGTCCCTAGCAGTGCCTTGCCGCTATAGCCCGCATGTACGTCGACATAAAAGAGTTGCTCATTCGAAGTCGCAGTGTAGATATTAAAGCTCTTCCAGTGCCTCCACGTAGAGTGTGCATTAATTGTTGAAGGAAACGGGCGGTAGGGAGAGAACGTTGTGGCGAGATGGGTTGCAGCCTGAACGTCGCAATACTCTGGTGGCGCTTGGTCATTGGGTTGTTTAGCGCATGGTGGCAGCTTTGTATCATCTTTTACCACTCCCTGAATATTTTCACTGTCTTCTCCGTTCGCGTTGGCGTGCGAAGAGTCATATAGTAAGGCAACGAAGGAGCCAGAGCACTTAAGTTAAAGATGGTGAAAGGGCGATGTCTCTACCGTAAGGAGTCCTTCGGGTTGATATTTCCCGAGATACGCATCCATGTCAATACCTCGATCAAGCCCATCCTCACCAGATGTAGTTGGAATAGGCATATCTATGCTCCGGACTGAAAGATGTTGCCAAGGTCAGAGCGAGTGAAGCACAGGCAGTTCCAGATGTCCGTTATAGACTTGAAGGAGTTGTCACGCGTGGCTTCGGATCGTTTGGTAAATTGATTGCTTTGCTACCTCAAAATGAGCAAGGCCGTAACACTGTGCTTGATGCAAAGTCTCCCCCCTTTTGTTCAGCGAGTCGTTCCGGGTTCGCCCTTTAATCCAGAATTCGCGCATCCGCCTTATCGAGTTGCCACAACAAGTCGTTCGGGGATCGCATCCCCGGCGTCGTCTGCTCATGAAACGGCGGTACTTGACCCAAGCACCGAAAACCAAGTCTCCGTGGCACACCCGCGCTACGGTCATTGGCCTCGTCGTGGCGGATCTGGACTCGGTCAGCGCCCATGGCGAACGCCGCGCGGGACAGCATTGCGGCCGCCCTCGTCGCCAACCCCCGGCCAGTCACATCTGAAGCTATCCAGTAGCCTATCTCGAGGCCGCCAGGGCCAATCCGCCGCATGAGGCCGCATGAGCCGATAATACGCCCATCGGCGATGATGGCAAAGTCGTAGTCCTCGCCCTGTTCCCACGACGGGCCGGCGCTCCGGGTCAAGAAGCCCTCGGCATCAGCCTTTGTGTATCCGTTAGCGGCCCAAGCCAACCATCTCCCGAGCTCTACTACAGAGGAGCTCGCCGCAGCGTAGAGAGCATCCGTGTCGTTTATGCGCCAGCGACGTAATATTAAGTTCTCATTGGCGTCCCGGAGCTGCTCGGGTGGAGGCCCGGGAGGGTCCAGCCGCCTGGGAACGGCTGTGTCGCTCATTGTGTCTGCTGTCGCGTGCTGCTGATGTTTGCGCGCAACATGGAGTGGTTCGGTTTCGTCAAACCTTCATGCATTGAGGGAACAGATATGAGTCATGCAGGGATTGAGTCCATCCGTAAGCGAGAGCGGAGGCATTGTCCGGACCTTGCTGCCGTCTTGGGTATAGCTCTCAACTGTGACTAAAGCTCTCGGGCGGCCAGGGCTGACAACAGAAGTTACAACGTCCCGCGGTAATGATGGGACAGAATCAAGAATTCGCGGAGAAGAAGGATTACTTGCAGTTGACGGGCTGGAGATGCGTCTACGGTACCAATATGCTGAGCCACCTCCTCTCAGGCCTCCAAGCCGAGGAGGCTGCCGTGGACGACTCCTCGGCGACCATTGCTTCCTCTGTTATCCTGAACGTTGACTAGGGCGAGTTCTTTTGCTCGCACTTCTTCGTTTGACGAACATGTCCGCCCTGTCCCCCCACTCTTAATCGTGGCCGTTCTGATGCGCTACCATGGCGCTGCCCTGCCGCCCGATCTTCGTGCTTCCACACATAACTCAGCGCGTCCGGGGCCGAAAGCCTGTAAGGCCGCTCGTGTGGTCTCCAGCGTTCAAAGGAGCACTTCTCGTCGCGGAAGTTCCTTTTCCATATCGTCAGCTGTGGTCCTGTGTTGTTGCAGCCGTTGATCATGGTATCGAATTGGCCTAGGTCCACTTCTTGCTCGTCGCTTTGATTTTCGCGGAAGTGGTTGGCGTCGGGCCCGCCTTGAGCAACGAGGGCAACGCTGAAGTGGATGACCTTGCCGCCCAAGTAGTTAGTCTCCTTGATGTCGCGATTGAGCGCTCCGACGGAGTTGAGTGTCTTCAGGTCCGCTATCATTCTCGGGACCGTTTTTGGGGTGAAATACGGAGTGCTTTCCTCGACCCAGTCTTTGACGATTCCTCGCCCGTGTGGACCGTCATAGTCGGGCACGCGCTGTAGTGAGAACAAGCGCCAGTGGCCGAGCTCCTGCTGTGCCTGCTCCTGCTGCGGCGTGAGAACGTAGCCGTGTGGACGACCATACGCACGTCACTCGCAGATGAAAAAGTGCATATGGTCGACTCGATCCTGAAGAGCCTTACGCCCGAACCGCCCACGCTCGAAACTGGTCGAAAGGGGGAAAAAGAACTGATGGGCGTCAGCCTATCTCTGGAGGAGGCCGAGGAGATACGCAGGAGTTTGAGCGCATAGAATGTACTCTCCATCTTCACTTTCTAGACCACCGACTGTTCCGTCACCGCGATTTGTGTCATGTGGACCTTAGGCATTCGGCGATGCACCTAGTATGACACGCAGTGGAAGTAAGGGGACCTTAAGCTTGGTCTTGGAACATGTACGAATACAGCGGCACCTTCACTCAAGAATAGCCGGGAGGCCTTCAATTGCCTCGCAAGGATGATGATTAAATCATGTGACACTGCAACGGGTACGGAGTACATGAGGGGGCCAACGCAGATTTCATGCTGTTCAGGACGCTGACGAACCTACCCCGCAAAGCATTCTTAGGTCCAGCTTGAAGTCCAACTTGAAGCCCGACTTGAAGTCTCCGACAGAAAGGCCAAAATTTCCGCAAAGATGCTCGCCTCGGATCATTACTGTCTGACTGCACCAGCCAAGGAGATTCGTCTTCTAGATCTCTCACCAGGGACCGGCACCGGGATGCTTTCTGGCCGGCTGAGGCGGGTGTCAATCGACAACATGCCTCCTTTTGTATCGGTGTCTCATGTGTGGGGCGAGTCAAAGGCTGAGACTCCCTTGCGTCTTGAATCAGGGTGCGGAAATAAAGACGTGCCGGTCTCTAAAAACCTCGAGTCTCTGCTTCTTTCTCTCCTTTGCCACGACTCTACCACCCTACCCCAGCTATGGGACAATAAGTCCATGCTGCCGATGTGGATAGACATGGCTTGTATCAACCAGGCCGATGTCAACGAGAAGGCAGCTCAAATCCCGCTTATGAGACACATATACTCGCAAGCGAAGTGGGTCCTCATCTGGATCAACGAGTCAGACAGCCGCCTTCTCTACGCCTTCCATTTCCTGCGGCGGTTATTGAAAGCTAAACCGCAGGTGAGCGAGCCCAAGGTTTGGACGCTATTCGATCCCATCGGCTGGGAAGCTCTTAAGCATCTGCTCTCCTGCGACTGGTTTCAACGGAGGTGGGTTATTCAAGAGGCAATAATTCCAAAACGGGCATTCTTTTTTTGTGGTTCCGATATAATGACAATGGACGACCTATTGCACGGGGTAGACATTGCTTGCAGCGCACTGATTGCACGACCCATGGATATGAAAAGATTGAAGGCTGCCACTATTGGGTCCGTCAGGCCCATTCTAGTTTTGAAAGAACTGAAAAGCGCACTTCACACCAACCCAAACCACCCAAATCTTCTATGGTTGCTTGAAAACTTACGCTCAACCCGGACCGCAATAGCGCATGACCAAGTATATGGGCTGCTAGGACTTTGCAGCCCCAAAGAGGCCATGGGCAATCCAATTCGGTACGACCTTGAGCCAGAGGAAGCCTTCAGGACCTCTATTGAAACACACGCTCGACTACACAACAATCTCGAGTTTCTTGGACTCTGCACGCCAGCTCAAAGGGATGGCGTGGAAGTCAAGGGGCTGCATCGATCGTTCCGCGGTCCATCCTGGGTGCCTAATTGGTGTTCGACTCGTCTTCGACGTTGCTTGGGCCTCCACGGAGTAGGCCATAGCGGCATTTTCAATGCTTCAGGCTCAAAGCCCGTCGAGTTTTCTTTCAAAGCAAGCGAACTAATTGTGTCAGGAATACTAATCGACAAAATTGCGGAACTAGGAGACTTTTGCGACACACGTCGACACGCCGAGTTATCGGACCCAAATTCGACGTTGTTTCGGCAGTATTTTGAATTTTGGACAGCATCAGCTACCTATGGGGACGGTTTGCCATACTCTCACACTGCGGATCGGGCCGAAGCGATCGCGCGCACGTTGAGCCTCTTGGGTGTTTACCTAGACCCAGTACCTGCACCATCAATCGTACCGACCATGTTCTATCGATGGTGCGAAAAGTCGAATCTGGGTGAGCAGCTGTCATTGCTTGGGCTCAAATCCAAACTAGTGGAAGGGTGCGAACGGTCATTCGTTAGAATGAAACGTCTGCTATCTTGGCAGCCATTCACGACAACGAAGGGATACATCGGACTTGCTCGGGAACAGTGCACGGCTGGCGATGAGATATGGGTGATTGCTGGCTGCAGCGTTCCACTGATCCTGTCACCTACGAACCAAAGTGGTAAGATGGAAGTAAAAGGGGAGGCTTTCATAGACAAAATCATGTTTGGCGAAACTCTCACGGGCTCTACAACGAGTAATTCGAAGTTTGGCTCAGTGACCCTTATATAGTAATATGGCATCCGCAATAATCCGAGAATTTCGACATTTGTGGTTCACTTTACCGTTCACCAAACCGTCGAGCTCCCCGTTGGCCAATTTCTTCAAAAGCGATGGTTCTATGGTATCATCGGCCGAGCAAAGTGCAGTCTATCGAAAGGGAAAGGCTAATGGCAGGCACCTCTTCCTCAGTGATATGGTAAAGGGTCCCGAGGCAATGCTCCAAGTAGTTTGAACTAAGCGTATCAATGGATCTCGGATCATCCCTTGGATAATGTCACATTTTTATGCGGCCCTGACTCGACAGCGAAGAACCGTCGTCGCATATCCTGTACCGATCCACACCGTTGAGGATCTCGGTGAGAGGAATATTCCACGAAGCTCAAACTGCCTAGTGTGGTTTATGTCCGGGTAATCAGGGCAAAAACAGACAATAAGATCACGATGATGAAAAGAGAATGGCAAAATGTGAAAGAAGTTGGCCTGCAACAATTTGTAGAAATTGCGCTATCTTCGATGACCTGGGGCGTCGGACAGTGAGGCAATGAAGGGAGAGGCGCAATGCTGAGAAGTTCAAGGACAATTACGTTGTCCACGAGGGCTAGGAAAGACCACCTTGTTAACGACGGCTTAGCCCTTTCGATTTGAGTCAGTAGCTGCTCTCATAAGCCGAGGCGCATGAAGTGCCTGGTATATGTACTCGAGCTCTTCAGTCAACCTGCCCACGAAAGCACTGGGCTACCTTTAATGAGTGACTAACCTTGGCCAACATGGTCCGCACTGCGTGGAGATCTGTGATTGAGAAAAGCCAGTGTTAAATCAGCGCAATACGCACGCGACGACAAAACAACTGGTCATATCACTCATCCCAGAACAAATGGCCTTGTCTTGTGCTGATATTTTTGGTGGTCGGTTCGCAAGCCGATATCCCACAGCGCAGGCTGCTGAGATTCATGTGCCGAAGCCTAAGGCCGAGGCTGATTCATTTGGGTAGTTTTCCGACCGTCTTGGGTGAGCATCACGTATAGGTCCATGAAATGTTTCGCAGTCTTTGTAAAGTTGAAGTTGCAGTTCTCATGGATCCTTGAACATATTCCTTTTGGCCAAAGACACCGGTGCTTCCTTTCCCTTTTAATCTATTCGTCTCTGCTTTCGACGCGGTCGAAGAGATCAAATGCGGTTCAGCGAGTATCGATACAATTCAGGTCAGGCAAAGCCTTTGGAATGAACGAAGCCAACGCCATGTCTTTGCGATAGTTGTCAAGCCTAGATGTAAGGCTGGTGGGCCGGGGCATGGTCACCACGCAGATGTTACTCCGTACAAGAGCACAGGAGAGCTGAGACTCTACGGGGCGTCACAACTTCATACAAGCCAATTTCTCGTCGTTGACCTCGCACCGCAGTCTCCAAATCCGATGGCACCTCCTCCCAGCGCCGCCCAGGAACAAACTGTGCCATTTCCACACAGCATCTACACGCGTGTCAGCAAGCGAACCATCAACGACGGCAACATCGACAAACAATCCCACCCTGTCAGCCTCAGCCACCTGAGCGGCGCTCGGCTCGACTCCCCTCCGACGACAAGCTGCGCGCGCTCCACCGCCCCGTCGAGCCGCATCACGTAGCCAGCGTCGCGCTGCCGCTCCGCCCCAACGGGCTGACGAGCTCTCTGTCCCTGGCGCCTCGCTGCTAGTGTTGGGTTTCATCAATGCCCAAGTCTCCATGTCAGCTTGGAGATGCGCCCGCCGCTGCGCCGCATGCCCATTCGTGGGAACGGGCGGCGGTCCAGCTGGTTTCGGCGGGCAAGTCCTCGTGTTTCATCCGGTCTTCCACTACTGAAGAGAAGACCTCTAACGCTACCCGCACGACAGAATTTTCGACAAACACGTAGTCTGGGAGAGTATCGGCTGCTGCCTCATCTCCAGTCTTGTTCTGCAAAACTTGAACCCGAGACCTTGAACAACGCAGCGGGAATGACCCTCGTGAACAAGATCCCCATGGGTATAATGTCAACTCGCAATAACTACTCGAGTTGTAGACGTTTCTCACACGAACTTATCAAATGTGCTGAGCTTAATACTAATTCACGTAAACAGTGACTCTTTCCACTACATTGATCTCATGTCCAAGCGGCTCCCTTCAGGTCCCGTAACATATGAGATTGAAGCCGCCACTTTGGTCGCGAGGCATCTCCGGCAGCTTGCTGCATCCTCCTCTCACTCATCCATTCACAAAGCTGGGCATTGTCTTTCGTTTTCTTTCCAGATAGAATTCAGAAAAAAGGCATTGTGACAGGCCTTTCCCAGTCGATATTATTGTCGTTACATTCGACACGGTCCCGACATGTGCCAAATATTCGATCCCACAAGCGGGTCTGTTTGCCGTAATTTCCGCTTCTCTTCCACCCTTTGCGGTGGTGTATGTCGTGGTCTTCGATGATAAGCTCGGCGTCAAACATTTTAAGGAGCCATGTGAAGGGATTTGGAGGCATGGCATGGATGCGTAAGCCGCTGTGACCCGCCAGCTCGGCGAAGACGACATACTCATGGCACACCCACCACTCGTAGAAGCCCATGGGAAAGCCCACCAGTTTCATGGAGAAGTATGTGAGAAGAGGGATGCCAATAATGTCAAAGAATTCTTGCTCGGTATCGGCGTAGAGCGTCAACAGCGGGTTAGGGTGTTTGGTCAGGTGGTGAGTGCGGTGGAACTGCCAGAGACCCCATTTACCGACTTCAAATTCATGCATCAGCCGATGATACCAGTAGAACCAGAAGTCAAGGACAATGCCGTAAATTCCGACTTCCAGTGGAAGCCAGAGCCAATTCATGTCCCCGGGTGTTTCGCTGACGCGGTAGCTGAGAAAGACAGCGGCGATAGGTCGGAAGGTGGATGTCGATACGAGGGACATCACAACCTTTGCGACCCCGACATCAGGAACTCCATCTCTTTCGTGCACATCGCCGTCGAGAAAGCCTGTTTGGTGGCCCATGTGACGGAGGATATGCAGTTCGCGGATGGCAGTAAGCTTGAAAGCGGCGCTGTAGAAAAGGAAGGCTTGAAAGGCAGAAAAGTTGTCGCCAGTGTATGTGACGTACAACTGCTGGATAAGAAGTGGGATAGCAGCATGCACTATCACCCAGCGTTGAGAGTAATAATTGGATAAGAAAGGGACTGCATCGCTCTTCTGGTGCACCGGAACCGCTTTGTCTAAGTCGATAGGGTGAATGCCTAGAACTTCATAAAACCAATGGAAAACTGTCCACTCGGCACGATCGAGGCGGCGCCAGGTCGACTTCATGGAGTCTTTTGGATTCGGAGGCTCAACTTCATGGTGCGTCTGTGTCTGCGTGGTGGCCATATTCCGAGTGCTTGATTATTTTCGCAGCCAGTTGGAAAGGCAAAAATTACTTGACGTCCTCGGGATAGGGGAGCTGTGAAAAGAGTGGGCCACAGGCCGTCTTTTATGCCCAGTGTGCTGCCCAACAATCAGCACGCGTGTGAGAGAGAAGCACGCGTTTCGTTTCCCTCGTTCATGTGATGGATGATGTGGCCCTTGACGTAACGTTGGTTGATAGACCTTCAGGTTTCAACTCAGCCGTCCATTGCCCGTATTGTAAGGCCACCTGTCTCCAGGCCATAGCAGCATCGCTCGCGGGATTCTATTAAATAGTTTAGCCGTCGTGCCGTCGGTCCATTATTGCCTTCGGTTCCCCCGGTCAAAGACCACGCGGTGGTGCGGAGTCAGGAGCCGGGACCAACCGATGGGCAGTTCCAAATCGGGTATTTCTTGCGGGTGGGGGCATGGTTTGTTTGGCCACGACTTGATTGAGCATGCGATGATGACACACAATGCGATCTGGAGTGGCTTATCAAAGCAACAGTTCCATTGAGAACAGGGGAGCCGTTTAACGTGCCGTAGAATTTACCCGCCATTTCTAAGCCGTATTTGACTGTTTCAACAAACGCAACTCCATATCAATTGACGCTAAGATGCTGGATGCACTCAGTTACCAGCTGAACGTCAACTTGTAGAGAGTATATTCACGAATACATGCAAATATGACCATTGTAGTACTTAACTGCCTTAAAAACTATAAGAACGTACATCATATGGCATTTTTGGGTCTGAAAACGAGCCCTCGGTCATCATGACACCTGCACTGACGAATTGAGATAAGGTCGAGGAAACGAAAAACACACTTTCGAGAGAATTCTATCGATTAGTAATTGAATAGTCATTTTCGTGATATTCCTAAGACAAGATACAGTGGCGGCTAGGGAAAATAAAACATCTACAATTATCGCGATCAACAACACAGGCTGGTGTTTGTGGGTCGTAGCAGTTGAGAGGGATGAAGACAACGAAGGCCTCACATTTTAGCCAATTGAAGGGCCTGTATTATACTGGGATAACTTCCATGTGACTTCGTACATATTGAGGCATTTCTCATCTTGCATTATATGCAAGCAAGGGACAAATGTCAGCTCGAAACGGGCTGGGGATTCATCTTTAGCGGCCATGTGACATGAGAAGCCATGCAATGTTTAGTGGGACACGGAGTTAGCCGCATATATCGCGACATTTAGAGATATGGTGTTAATAAAGGGCTCGTCCTGCCCAAAAGAGCCAGCAAATCAACAGCGCCGCATTGCTCTCAAACAAATCAGTGCCAATTCATCAATCCGCCTCGTGCCCAAATTATCGCATCCTGTAGCTGAGCTACCTATCGTGACCATGACTGCGACAGTATCAAACCCAGCACAGCCGTCGCCCCGGATCATTTCGGGAACCGAAATTATGTCAACCATAAAAAGGATCCTCAAGGAACAACTCGACGTCTACAACCACGTGGCTACAACTGTGCATTCCTCAAATGCATGCTTTGAGAATGCCATAAAGCCTTTGATGAACGTCGAAAATGAAATTCAAGGACAAATGTCAGTCATCGCCAGGCTACGCTATGCCTCACCGAACGAGGCGACTCGCAAAGCATCAGAGGAGGCTATCATGCTCGTGTACGAGGACTGGTCTCAGATATCGGCAAGAAAAGATATTTACAACCTTGTCAAAGGTGTGCAAGAAAGGCTGAGGATCTTGAATTTGAGGAGAAGAAGTATTTGGATAGCGTCGTGAGAAATTTCACCCGAAGTGGCCACGGCAAGCTGGACGATGTCCACATCAGACTCTACCTGGATAAGAGGAACCACATTGACGATCTAAGGCTCCAATACGACTGAAATTTGAAAGGGTTTGGCATCATTGTGCTTGCAGCAGCATAGCGTTCACCTTCATTAATCCTTCTTCAGCCTGGCGCAGATCGCTGTGGGCCCCTAATCCGTGACTTGAGTGATATATGTAGAGGCTTGGCCCTTCCTTGGGATGGTTGTCGTGAACAAGCTCGGCATATCTCACGTTGCATCACCATTACAGCCGCTGGTACATGCCGGCAAGTTCACCGTGGACCGAGATATGCCGAAAAAGGAGTTTTTCTCACGCAGTAACCTCCCCCAACGAGCTGTCCTCGAACCTAGCACCGGCTCAGCGTTTCAGTATGCCTGGAGGGAACACTATAAGATCTTAGAGCGCTGTAGGGATGGCTAGTAATATAGGAACTGCTAGTACTCCCCGTACTATTTTAAGAACCAGAGGGAACACTATGAGATCTTGGAGCGCTATAGATATGGCGAGTGCTGCAGGAGCTGCTGTTAGCGACCCGTGCGCTAAGACCGTAGCGCGATATGACCCGGTGCTGAGATGTGCACTGACTGAGACGCTCTGTACCGAGACGCTGAGGCTGAGACGCTGAGACGCCGAGACGCTGCGATACCCCAACAATGCCTCAGCACTGCAGACAGCCGTCAACCGCAACCAAGTAACAGGCCCCTTCTTCCAGACAGTGGCAAGGAGGCCTACGTTCATCCTCTACTACACGAACGCACTGCCACTTCCAGGAAACAAGATACAAACATCAAGGTCCCGGCATTAACATGTAGTCTTCATTCCCAAATAGGTTCCAAAGCTAGTGACCTTTCAGAGCTCAGATGGTGTGATTCAAACGGAGATGCCAGATAAGATCATGGCTGGTGAGGTTCCAGATCCAGAGGGGGATTAGAAGGGCGGCTAAATACCAGGTCATCTAGTATAGTATGAAAATTTCATGCAGAATCGCATTCGCCGTCTTTTCGTATATTTTCATTTCAGGTCTTTTGGCTGCTATAGCAAAGACTTTGCTAACATGAAGCATGTCAATGTACAACCGACTTGTTGCGATTGGCAGCCTCCTCTCTTTGAGCAAAGTGACCACGTTTGAGCCGAGATACAATCCATTTTCTCCCAGGAAGGAATGAAAGTGTAACCAAACGTGGAAGGACGTTCCACTCCCGAGGCAAACATGCTCGCCACTTAGTCTGCCTCTGCATAGCCCATTGGTGTTCAGCACAGATGCCGTTGCGAGAGGTTCGTTTCGAAAAATGCCGCTCAGGTAAGTGAACCCAATGCGCCATTTGGGACAACAGAGCTACATACCATGAGCATGATTTGCTTTCAATTTACTTCTTCATCTCCACGCCATCGGCAGCCAATGTCATGTGAGTCGCATCACATCTTGGCGTACTAGGGCCAATTTCGGCGTTGATTGACCCGCCCCTTGCGCTTTCCTTCTGCATCTTGACAATCAAGTCGGCTGTGATTAGACAACGAGACTACAAATTATGAATGAAAATTTTGAGCATACAGGTACGGAGTTTTCGAGGTACTGTCGTAGATACCGCTCCTGGAATGAAAAGTTTATTTCCCAACTGTAGTTATCGCGGAGTGCGTCTGGCAGGCTATATAACCAGGGTTCTTCACTGCAAGCGGGTTCGAGGCGTAGATTGCGTCCATCCCGTTGTCTAGCTTGCAGCCCTCCTTCTATTTAACGTCGTACTGATAAAGTACGTGGTCCTCCGTCGTTTTGAAGTGTATTGGAACCTCTCTTTCACGTTAAAATAGATGGCTTCCAATGGCATGTTGAAGAGTCCTCGCGCCATGCGACGTGCTTGTCAAATTGCACGTAACCTCTTCCTGGAGCTTTCATTCAGTCATTATCACCAGAAATTCGCAAGCAACAAGCTTATTGCGGGATGTACTTGGAATGGTATGCCGACGTTGTCGGCAACTGTGCAGATTTAGCAGAAGCTCATTTTCGTCATGCAAGGATATTTGTAGAGGAGCCGCTGACCAGGCGGCAAATAATTATATGAGATCGGGGTTAGAATAAATCAATTTTGCCAAGTATCAATGGCGGCTGTGTTCTACTTCATGCCATAGTACTGTACCCCTCTTCTTCTTCTCCTGGTAAAATTTCGTAATATTTGCAATCCATATCGAGATCGTATGCGCCGATATAGGTAAAAGATTGTATGGCTTTTATAACTAAATCACAAATGAACGTATAACCCGGCGGTTCGAATTTTCTCCCGTTAAGTACGAACATAGGGTTACTAGATATAGTATCATTCACAGTTCCGGCACTAAACGGTATGATTGACACGTTCTAATTTTCATATTTTATAAAATTCATAGCTCCGAACCTAAATGCTTAAGACTTATTTAGTCTTAACCGTATAAACCCTACATATAATAGTACTCTTAGCTTTATGTTCCATTCCTTCCTCGATAAGCTATCCTATCCTAGTAAATTACAAAAAGTCTAGAGGAGGGGGCGTAGGGGCAGGGGGCCCTCCCCTTGATCTCACTGATCTCGCTAAACGACGAGTACGGGCATCATACCACTGATACCGGTCACGACTCAGGGACCTCCTTAGCGCGAATGGGTTAGCATTAGGTGTCGGTCCTGACCGGCTGCCAAACTGAGCCCTCGTAGAGGCGTCCGAGTCGTACGATGAGTCGTAATCCGAGGAGCTGTCTTTCCAGTACGGAGTTTCTTCTGCGATAGGTTTCGGAAGAGGTCCGTAAGGTCCGATTCTTCTTACGCGGTCGATTTCCCAGTTGTCCATCCCCTTAAGCACCACGGCGGCGTTGCTCCATCCACGCAAGCACGAGAGTCTATCCACATCTGAACAAAACACCTCCTCCGTTCGGTTTTGGTTCCGTGAGATGAGCTCCGCGTCGTTTCCAGGCGGCGTCTGGTCGACGAAAGGCCGGCCCGGCGGCCGTTGGCAACGCCATCTCAAATCATCCCACGCCTGGTATTCCATGGCGTCGCCGGCCTGTATCTTGTTTCTCGCCTGCAGGCCGACTGTTAACTTGCTGGCCACTGCGGGGGAAAGAGCACCCCTCTCTCGAAGGCCATTGATAAAAGCATCCGTTACCATGTTGAAGTATGTGGTGCAGTCGCACTCATTCAGGTCGGCGCTCTCGTTGGCATTCTGGTAAGCCCTCTCAAGACAGAAGAGGCAGAATCCCTGGTATCGCATCCCGTCTTGGAACTTGAGATCATCTCTGATGGGCTCAGTCGTGCTGATGACGCAGCGATCACAGTGTATCGGATTTTTCCAGACCGGTGTCCAGCCCTTGGACACGAGGAGCGAGCCACCTTTGGGCGGGTGTCCCATCGGGCAGCGCCATAGCCAGGTCCAGGTTCGGGCCAGCTTGGCAAAGTGTCTCAGATCGGTCCATACATCCTTGACCTCGACATCGAGGTCGAAATCGGGGATCGCCAGCGGGTTGATTTCGCCCAGGCCGGCCGGGTCATCGCAACACCGCGGGGGCATGTATTTGGGCGATACAAGAGAGAGCGCCACCAGCCCTAACAGGCAGTCGTGGCACATGTAGTGTTTGCATGGGAGGCACGCGATCCCGCGCTCGCAGAAATCATACGGGTTGAGGCACTGGGCGCAGGTAACCGTGTTATCGACTTCGATACTTTCGCTGAGTGCTGGGAGTCAGCTGGGCGTATACTCCACAAAAGGGCGGAAACGAAAGATCAAAGTACGTGCCTGGCATCGCTCCCGCTATCCCATATCTCATCATATCTGAGCCTGTACGGTGTGTATTCGTCGCTTTCGCGGGCGGAATTATTGTCGCTTGCTATGCTCTCGGGTTGTTCCTCGAATATGTACCCGGTTTCAGTTCGCTGGACATTTGCAGGGAACCTGTCGAACACTCTGCCTGCGCTTTCAACTGGGGAATCATCTTGAGCTGCTGTTGTTCCGGGGACTTCCTCTTTCCTATAACGAGAATAGACATTGTGGGGAACATGTGGCATTGATGCCCTGTCTTTCTTACTGCTGGGACGAACATTATTAGGGGCATCTGCTGGCTCGAGGAGGATGTCAGAGTCAACTGGAAGCTTGGTGCCCTGGAATGCAGGTTCCTCCGAGCAATCGGAAACTGACGGTGGCTTATAGTTGGATACGGGCATACATTCTGTCGCTTCGTCCGTTGTGTCCGCGACAGATGGCGACTGTTGATTGGAGCCCTTTAAAGGAAGGGCCGTCTTGAGAGTCATTGTGCTCTCATTGCTGTCGGTGCTCCATGCCTTTGATGCCACTGAGATCAGCGTGTCATTCTCATTGCCACTCGCAACAGGTACACAGTTTCTGCAAAGCCAAGTTAGGACTCGCTATCAAATCAGAAAACTTGGAATCTCACGTCGGAGTGGAGCCGGTGGCTGAAGGCGCGAGTTGCATCGTCATCCATGGATGCTGGCTTGCTAACTTGGTTGTGAGACGGCCATTTGGATCAGCACAGACGAGCTTGGTAATAAAATCCTGGCCTTCCGGGGAGACGCCATTGCTCTCCAGGCTGGCAATGGGGAGTTCGCCCGCTCCACTGGCGAAATGGAATAAATCAAAGGGACCCGGGAACGCCACGGCACCAGTGAGCATGCGATAATCTACGGCTCCGAGAGACCACATATCAACTGAGGAGGTGTAGACTTCACCGGGCCGGAATCCGAGAGCCTCTGGGGCGGCATACCCGAACGTGCCGCGTTGCTGCGTGAGAAGGGTGGTCACGTCCTGGTAGCGGCGCTTGCTGATGCCAAAATCTGTAATTTTTACAAACCACTCTGGTCCGATTGTGACGACCATTATATTCTAGGGAGCCTGTTAGTCGGCAAAAGGGTTTTGTTTGGATTGTGCTCTGGAGCATGGGATTCGCGTACCCCAGGCTTCAGGTCTCGATGGATGAAGCCGTTTTGGTGCATGAAAGTCAGGCCCTCGAGGACTTGCGCCGTGATCTGTCTCGCTTCGACTTCGGGCAGCGGGCTCTTCAGGTGCTGTTCAAGATCGCCATGTTCGAGATATTCCATGGTGATGAAGACAGAGTCGTCGAGTTCGAACCAGCCATCTGAGCGAACAAAACAATGACAATACTTGTGCCGTGTTAACATCTTAGTCGAATGCAATTTGTCATGCACGTCAAATCGAGCGGCAGGGAGGCTTACATTCGGATGAGAGAACTTGGCTACTGCCTCAAGCTCTCGGGTATAGTCCAGGTCATCGCCCGGCGCAACGGATTTTTTGATCTCTTTGACGGCCCGCAACTTCCTGTCCCCTTCCCCATGGTCGCACTCTTCCAGATACACGCTGCCATATGCGCCCCGGCCGATGAAGGTCTTGCGGAACCATCGCTCCTCGCGACGCACGCGGCGCTCGTTTGCCGAATGACCTATGTCGTAAAAGACATGCAGCAGGCACGACGCGAGCACCTTAGTCTCGAGCTTCGAGTCACGCACGAGGTCGGAGAGCAGACTATTGTAGGGCATGGTCGCGCGATCGCGGGGCCGCGCGCCTCGCTTCCATTCAGGGCATTGAGGCCTGATGGGAAGGTGCGGACCGGGTGGTCTTGTTGTGTGTTAAGCTTGGCCGAGTCGAAAGCCGGACCCTCGAGGCAACATGAATATAACACAGGCCCGGATGGACAATTCAGCATGTATGAAGATGCCGTCCGGGTTCTAAGTCTGCGTGCCTTCCCCCGCCTCCTTCAGCTTGACCTCAGCCTCACTCTACTTATGATGCCTCAGGTATTCATGCAGCAGGGCATGTGTCATCGCCTGTCGGATCTTGTCAGCGCCACACCTGGAGCTTCGAAGTGTCAGCGACTAGGCAGTAGTTCATGTGGCCGCCGGCTCGTGAGGGAATGGCAGACGATCCTGGGTAATGGCATGCAGGCTTAATCCAGCAAACGCCATAACTACCAATCTGAGACACGAAAGTAATTGCTGAAGAGAGAATATTGAAAGACCGTCCCTGCAGAGTGAAAAACGCAACGTCGGTTGAGGCACAGCATTCATTAGCTATCAAGAAGCAGCAACTTTGCAATTGCCAGTCTAACGATACAGTATATCTGAATAGCCTGGTCGCTTCAGATTGAGATGCTGCTCAGCTTGAGTAAAATCTTCTCAATAAAGTGAACCCCGATCAGGATGCCATCGTCGTCGCGCATGTCATCTTCTGATCCAAAATCCTCATTCTCCTTGTCTAGGCAAGTAAGGCATGCTACGACGATGGCCGTGTACTTCTCTCCCATTCGAGTCGGCAGTCGTTTCCTGGCCAGCCCAACCAGGTGGTCCTTGATCCTGGAAGACGGCTGCATTACGTCGCTTTTCATGAACTCAAATTCGGCCGGACTCAGTCCAAGGCTCTCCGAAGGGAGTGGCACTTGGCCGCGCGAGCCGCCTTCGTCCTCGTCCACCTTCTCATAGCGAACGAAGCTTTCTGATGATCCCAATTCCAGCAGGCACACGCCCAGGCTATAAACATCGTGTTGCATGATGTATTCATCTTGCGCGAAGATACCCTGGCGCGAAGGATGGCGGTAGAGATTTCGTTCCCAGGCCAAGTCGCCACGGCGAAGAGTCTGGAAGCGGACGTTGCGGAACGAGTCGAAACCAACAAGATACGCTGACCCGAGAGCTGTTGCACTGTCATCCGGAAACATGAGCACCGTCTCTGGGCGAATGTTCTTGTGCACGAAGTCGCACGTGTGGACAAAGCTCACGGCCCTGGCGAGCTGCCGTGCAATGGCCAATATACGCGTCAGGCTATCCCTAGGGCCGTGCAGAAGATGGTGTCTCAGGCTGACCGGCTCGCGTTCGGATGTGGGCATTTGGAATATCAGGCTTATCGAGGCGATCTGGCGACTCTCTGGGTGCTTTTTCTTGACCAATCCATAACAAGAGAGGAGTCCAGACGTCCCTGGGTCGATCTGACTGAGTTTCCTCGCAAGAGCTTCCGCGTCGGCCCTGATCTGGGAGAGGTAGACGCCCGTTGTGCAGTCGATCGTGTCGACTGCGAAAAGACGTTGACCCTTTGAGGCTCGCGGTATGATGCGGGTGTTCGAATACGCAATTTCGGTGGCATGCTGCCAATCCAGTCCGTCCTCCGGAAGAAGGATGTGCGCCTCAGTGCCAGGTCCGCCCGTAAGACTGCTCCGAAGCTTCTTGGCGGGAGCAAGAATATCGATGCTCGCCGCCTTGGGGCCGGAGAGGGTCGACGAATCGATATCGCCAGACGAGTCAGAAGGCTTCGCTAATTCGGTGTCAATGACCTTGTCGCCGATGCGCAATATCAGGTACCACGTCGGGTCAAAGACCCTCTGCCACTGCTCCAACTGTGCTATGGTGTCGTCTATCTCGCGGTGGAGGAGGACAAACTTGACTAAGTTAATGCCCGACTTTGAGTCATTCTTGAACACCGACTCTATCTTGACGGCCGCGATTCGGAGATGGCTCTTCAGCGCCTCCAAGACCTGCAGGTGGATTCGGCAATGTTCTTCACCCATAGTGCCTGCGACTCGCTTCAAGAACTCGAGTTGCACTGCGGTGCGACTCAATATAGCTTCCAAGACGAGGATGTTGTCCTTGATGCTTCCCTCCGCGCCTTTCCAGAGATGGTACACTTCCCTGACCCGCTTGCCATACCTGCATGGTTTTGTTAGAGCTGGGTGTGGATGATTCCAGTTTCGCCAGCTGCCTTACCGGAAACACAGATCAGCTGCCGATGCTGCAGCTAGGACCAGTTCAGCGGACATAGCGGTTGTTCGATGGTACATGTAATCTCGTGCCGCATTGGCGATTAGAAGATTCAAGCTTCCCGACTGCCTGCAGGTTACGGGAAGTCGTGGTGGGACTTTCAAGTCATTGCCCGGCGGGGCTGGTCAGCAGCCCGGCGGTCCCCCTGTCCTCCCCCGCAAACTGCGTGTCTCGGCGTGCCCTAAGTGACATCCTTGCCCGATTCTGAGGAGTGTGATCCGAGGTCCCATCATGACCCGGGCCCAATGTGCTTTCCATCCCAGAATGATCGCACAACTGACCTGTCTGACTTCGTCATCCCTCCAGCCACAGGGTCGTCGCACACTTGATCCGCCTGCGCATCGGCGTTCAGTTCCCTCGCAAGTGTGACAATGCAGCATGAGCATGGAGCCAACACGCGTGTTGGGCTGTGGGAATGCCGACGACGTTACCCCGCAAAGCTACTTCAAGTCTTAAAAGAGTTGCAGAAATCCAGCGAGGATACTCACTTCGGATCATTACTTTCTGACTGCACCAACCAAGGAGATTCGTCTCCTGGATCTCATAGATGGGACCGGCACCGGAATGCTTTCAGGTCGGCTGATGCGCTACTTTTTTGTCGGTAGTGAATAGTGGTTCTGCATACAATGGTATAGATAGCTTGTCTTGAGGGTTAATGTACGACAGGGTATTGCGAGTAGCGACGCCCGTGCTATAAGCATGGCCTTTGTATATATTGTGCTTTATATCTTCAGAATTCTTGACATTTCTAAGTGCATCCAAGGTTATATGGGTGCTCTCCAAGCGGGCGTACCGCTTCGCAAGGAATGCTACAACACCTCCCGACCTATGTCCAGTCCTATATTATGGTACAGGCCAGAGAGACAGCTTAAGTTCGATTTGCATCGGTATAATGCTGGAACGGAGCTTTTGGCAATTGGCCCTCGCCAACACTGTTGCATTGGAGACTAGCGGCACTGACACAGCACTTACATACAGTACGGTAGCACTCTTTGGAACAAAAGTGTGCTTAGAGTGTATGGCCAATCTAGCCATCCAAATATGAAGCAGAAATATGGAAAAGAATCCCAAAGTATACATCCCATTAATCTCTCAAGCTGCCATTACGCTGCGGCCTCCATCTTCCGTGATGCGGTTGCGTACAACAATTTTCATGAAACTATGGCCGAGCCGCAGTAGTTCGGTTTTAGTCTTTGCGCCGTTGCCGTCTGAGTGGGTTGGTGTCGAGTACGAGTCTTCACTTTCCGTATTATGCAGCGAATCCTCGATCATGGTGCCATCACTCCGACTCACTGCCTTGGGTCGAAACACCGTGACCGTGTGACGACTGGGTTATTTCCAAGGGATAAACTTGGTCGGGTTTATGTTGGCAGATGGAACAGGGCGTCGGTGAGCAATGAACTGGGTGTCACATTGGTGATAGACCGGAGGTCGTTACCAATGATCGAGGTAATGATCGTGTTGATAGCTGGCTAGGTATCTATGCTAGAGAGGAAATATGGGGGGGGGGGGGGGG
>JALHCF010000081.1:439373-454229 GCA_024341135.1 Tolypocladium album
ATACCCAAGTGATCATTTCACTGATTGGTCCGCTGTCCGTCGTTCCGACCATTGTTCTGCGCGACCTGCAGTAGCGCCGCGCAGCCGGCCCGCATGGCGGCCCGCCTGCCTGGGGTCGTACAGACCGACGCCCTAACCTTCTGCCAACCGTAAGCCGTGGGAACCCACAAACCGTCGCATGATACCAAGTTAAGGATTCACACTCCTTCCTAGTTTCATTCCCTATCATAATTACCCCAAACTAGCATCCTACATGGTATTCTCTACATAAATCCGCGCACTTCATCATCTCGCCGTGATACTCGCACCAACCGTTCGTGCAGCAGTATCCGAATTCATACACCGCCTCCCAACAACTCGTGCAACCAGAGCAGCAGCCAGCCTTCCTAACCATCTACTAAACTATTAGCTACGTCGATCTGTCGAAAGTATACAAGATACTAATACTACTTACAGTATGATCGTCTTCATGCGTGATATCAAGTTGATGCGTAGCTTCAAGATACCCCTTAGCAGCAACCTCGACATCCTGGTCGCTCAGGGCGGGATATCTCGTCTTAATCATAGCAACTACGTCTTCAACTTCCCTAGTTTCTGGGAAGGCAGAGACAGAAACGAGCTGCCAAGTAATGAAGGAGAATACCGTAGTAAAAAGCATGGTTGCCCGGCACAAGACTGCTAGGGTCGCTTGATAGAAAGATATTTAGGTAGAATGTAAAGAGGGAATGGGGAGATGGTGCTCTATGGTCATCACCACGCTCCATATAGAGCTACCCATAGGTAAACCGTGCAAACTGTGCTATATATATTCAGTAGCATATTGTGCGAAGAAAAACTGCGTGTAGAGTTCATGGGCATCTGTAGATTATAGCGCACTTACTTCGAAGTAACGTTACAGTACAGTCATGTTACATACCGTCATACCGTTACGCCAATGGACACAGGTCTCAAACTGCCGTAGTATCTGAACAAGCTTGACGCATTCGTATTACGCGACTTAAGGCTGCGCCACACTAGTTATACCGTATAACCTCAGAAAATTCGTCGCGGCCCCACGAGGAGTCTTGCAAGGGAAAGAGCGAATCAGCTACCTTATCCTCAAATTAGGAATCAAGATACAGACTGATCATTGGTTCCCCCCGCAGAATAACTGGGATTCAGGCTGATGGATCCGCGACGAATTTCTGAGTTTATACGGTAGTACACTCACTAGCAGGAGCTCGTGTGGACCCTGGTCGAGAGCAAATGCCGAGACCCACACGGGCCCAGCCTATGTCTAAGCGAGGGTTGTATAGTCTCGTAATAGAGCCTATTTTTAAGCGAGGGTCGTATAGTCGGGAGCCAATACTGGCACGGCCCCCCGTGCCCTCATTATGTACGGCGATATTTAGCGCAGTGACTCCCCACAAACCACCTCTAGACTCTAGTCCTAGTAAACGTGTCGCCGACCAAAAATACCAGCCGACCGCCTAGCCGAAGGCTTCTATGATTTGACAAAGATATACTTGTCTGCGCTACCGGCTACCGAATGCAAAGCATCTTGCTCTCGGCTGTCTTCCTCGACCCGTCGCCATATCTCTCTTATACCCTTTCTCGCGTTCGCGAGAGGATTGTTACCCATCTCCTTCGCAACTTGGGCTTCCACGCGTTCGTCTTCTGCCGGACTCTAGTCCAAATATGCCATCTGCTCCTCGTTTGTCTAACTCCTTCGCCCCGTCGAAGTTACATAGCGTGTAGACATCTGCTTGTAGTCTAAGCACTATTTAAAACTCTGTTTGTCGTACCATTGCGGAAGACCTATTGCCTTGCGATATGCTTGGTTGGTCTTGATGCTGCCGCGAGGCTGCGCCTTATACCAGGTCTCCCGTGCCTTTAAATACCTCTTATATATCGCGCGTGGGTCGTCGTACCGTAGTTTCTCAAAGGTCGGGAAAGCCTCTTCTATTGTTGTAGATGGTGCTATACCTGGAGGCTCTATGGTCGCTGGAGTATCGGTGATTGTTGTACTCGGAGCAGGCTGGATAGACTCCGCATCTTCTTCAATTGGTGTAGTCTCTTTAATCGACGTAGCCTCTAAGATTCTTGCGCGTGTGCATCGGAATATCTGCAGCAAGTTTCCTGGTCGGTCTCTACACATATCAGCGAACCCACCGTCTATGGATAAGCTGTTGAAGGACTTGGAAGCGACCTACGCGCAAAGCGCAGCTGTATCTACAGACGTGGATGTTTAAGATGCCTAGAGAACCTTCAATCTAGATGGATCCGAATAGCATTGCTTCAAGACCCCATACCTGCCACCGGCTGCAGCAAAGGCAGCAATATTTGTCAATCTGGGCAGAAAGTCACAGTTTAACTATAGGGTGATATGTCGTAGATTGGGAATATCGGAAATCAAGGGTTTGTCGATATTAGAACCGCGCTTGTTGATCGTGTGCGACATATGGTGAAGCTGCTAAAGACTGCAGCAGAGATTTTCTTTATACATGGTGAGCAACAGCTGTAGATGCATAGTTCGTCTATTCAACGAATTGTTTGTAGACTGTTGAAATGGGGATATGGGTCATACAGCGTATCGATACACGCAGGCAGACTAGAGTCAGTCCCATCGCTAGGCAGAAAGTATGAAGCCCGCTGCACCTGTAAGCCTCATGCAGCCAATTCAAGCAATGCTTTATGGCCTTGTCATCTGACATAGACGTCGGCGGTATCTCACAGAAAGGTACAGGTAAGTAGACGGGTTTTGTTCGCCTCATAGCGTGCAAAGGATAATTCAAGTCAACCACCTTAACACCATTCATGATAGCTGAGTTTATAGCAAAGTTTTAGCCGATAGTGTAGAGGAAGGTTCTCACTAATCAATGAAATCAAAAGGGGCAAACCGGGCTTATACCTATTCACACGACGAAGTTGCAAATTTAAACATGCCGTGGAACTTGCTTTGTGGAAGATATGACGTTCTATACAAACGGTAGGTTCGAAGCCAGCATGCTTTCGGGCAGAATATGCTCATAATGCAGTAAATTGCGCAATATATTACGCATGTTGCAGAAAGATTCGTATTTGCACGGTGGGTTCTGGTAACAACGTTCCTCGCCGGCAACCCTGTAGGTGCCATCGCGTTGAAGAATGCTACTGAGCATCTACCAAGTATACCAATTTAAAACCACTGACTTCGTTTCGCCGAATCTGCTCAATTCCCTCCAAGATTCCCGCAAACCCACCGGTGCTCACTCTCGTCGGGTGATTTCTCAGCCCACCTGCATCGAGCCGTTCCTGTGCCAAGGCCATGAATTCCTCGGCGAAGGCCCGCAAATTAGGTTCTGGATCCCGCCCATAAGGTGCTGGCCAAGAACTCCCACAACCCCTTGCAGCGGATTCCAGTATCCAGCTCGGCTTGACAGCTCGTCGGGTCTTCTGGGCTTCCGGGAATGGGTCCAGGGCTGTGTAGCGGCCGCCGGCGCGGCCAATGGCCTCGTAGCAAAGTTTCATCATTGAGGTGACGGTGATGCAGTCAATGGCCCCTCCCAATGCGTAGGATTCGAATCCCCGTTTCCTCGTATCTGCTGCTTCTAGGCCTAGCGCCGCTGTAGTGGTTGTGTCTACTCGCACGAGCACCCGAAGTAGGCTACGAGTAGGCGCCGCACTGCCTTTGCCGCCTTTACCGCTTTCATGCTGGTCGCAGTATTCCTCCATCGATACAAGGTGCGGGGCATCCACCAGCCGGCAATTCGATAATCGAGACTGAGAGCAGGGTTGCTGCGGGAGCGGGGAAATATAGAAAGGATCCGAAGACGCGGGCGAAAGTAGCTCGGACCTGATCTCCCACGCACTAGCATCCGATGTCCCGCTTCCCCGGCCGCCAAGAATGATAAGAGCGCAAGGCCGCTTCTGGAGTCTGCCAGCGCAGGTGATGCAATCACGGGGCCATGCTGCATCAGGCCACACTACCACGGATCCACCCGGGGCTTGGTTTCGCGAGGCCGCGGCGTGGCTCGCGGAGGGGGCTTGGCGGTTTGCTGAATGAACCAGGAATGAACCAGAAACGGAAGTGTTGAAAGCCAAGCCAAGAAAAGAATCGCGGGGGCGGCCACAAGAAGCAACAATGAACCGGCGGGGCAATGCGCCTCGGTGGGGCGTGCAGTCCAGTGGGTAGTATCAACTATCACCCAACGTAAGTTTCGCACGAAGGGACGCAAGGATGCCGAATCCGGCACTTTGCCCATGCGAGTACGAGCCCGGAAATATAAACGAGAGATGGCTCAAGGGAGTTGCATGTAACGTTAGGGTTCGGCAGGACTCTCTAGTCCCGGCTAACATACATCCTAGCCGTTTTCGGTGCCACCGGTCAGCAAGGCGGCTCGCTTATCGACTACGTGCTGAATGATGCAGAGCTCTCCCGACAGTTCAAGATTCGTGCTATTACCCGAGATGTCAACTCATATAAGGCCAGGCAGCTGAAGGGCAAAGTTGAAGTAGCCCAGGGTGACGTGCTCGATCGGGCGTCCATTGAAATAGCCTTGACCGGCGTGCACACCGTATTCGCCATGACGACACCTACTTTTGGGCCTGACGCCTTGGAGATCGAGTACAGCAGTGGCAAGACAATCGCCGATGTCGCCGTTGATAAAGATGTTCAACACCTCATTTTCAGTACTCTACCATCTATCTCCGAGCTCTCTGGTGGCAAATTCACGAAGGTCACGCCCTTCGACGCCAAGGCAAGGGCGGAGAAGTACATCCGAAGCCTTCCAATCAAGAGTTCCTTCTATGCGCCAGGGTTTTTTATGGAAAATCGCCAGTCTCAGCCCTTTCTGGCTCCTCAACAGGTTCCCGATGGCACATGGACCTTGACCCGCAACATGTCTCCCAAGACCAGGATTCCCATGATCGCTGCCACTAGGGACACTGGCAAATTCGTTGGCGCCATTCTGGCTGAGCCGGGTAAATACGAAGGCAAGACGCTCTGCGCCGCGACGAAGCTATACAACGAAAATATCAGAAATAACGAGGAAGCTATATGGCTCTCTCTCGATGACCTCAACGGAGTGCCAGCGCAGGACATTGCCCGTTTTCCTGCTGGTAATAATGAATGCGACGGCAAGGACACACGATTCGTCCGCTTTTCAAGGGCAGATGTTAATGCTGTCTTGCAATACGCAAAGAGCTCAGCTACGCGCAAGAGGTTTTACGTTGCCAACGAGAAAAGGCTGTCTGAAAATGTGGATTTGTTTCAGCGGATCATTGTATTACGGGACGAGAATGCGCGCTTACTTGGATATCTCAATCATGCCGCATTTCGATTGGAAAGCCGCGTTGCCAAATCCGCTGACTGGGTTGAAAGCGTTCTGGACGAACTTGAACTAGTCCTGATTCCACAAGGTAAGAAGGAAATGCAACTCCTTCTGGACAAGAGGCGCCTTGAGCTTCAACAAAGCAGCAGCTGGATGCCACCGTGGTATTATGACTACTATTCCCGCCTAGTCCTTGAGGATTTAAATGTCAAGCACAACCAGATTGCAGAGTATTTCCCACTTAATCACACAGTTGAGGCTATGCTTGAGGTGTTCGCTTCCTGTCTTCAACTTCGTTTCGTGCCGCTTGATCCTGAGCTGGTATCTAACTCAACCTGGCACGACGACGTTCAATTATGGAGTGTATGGGATACACGAGAAGCATCTAATGGCGAATTTGTCGGCTACCTATATGCGGACTTGTTCTCGAGGCCCGGAAAGCACAAAGGCTCGCAATGTGTAAATATTCAATGTGGCTATCTCAAAGAAGTTGGGACCAGGGTATTTCCAGCAACCATACTCATGTGCAGCTTTCCTCGTCCGACAGCCACCAGTTGCGCGCTGCTGAAACACAGTGAGATGACTTCTCTCTTCCACGAACTAGGACACGGAATGGACGATCTGGTGTCAAGGACGTCCTCGGTTCGTTTCCACGGAACGCGGATGCCCCCTGATTTCTTTGAAGTCCCCAGCGTTATGCTTGAGAATTGGTGCCGGACGAAAGATGAGTTGAGACAGATGAGTTGTCACTACACAACGGCAAACCACGAATACTTGAAGTCGTGGCAGAGTGAGAATCCTGGGCAAAAGAACCCGCCCAAGAAACTTCCGGATGAACTGCTAGACCCTTTAGTAAAAAGTCAAAAGTGTCAACAGGGCTTTGTCGTTCCTCCGGCAACTGTAAGTCTAATTTGAGGTTCCTCTTGTTGCCTATTAGCCGTCTTAGACTTCTTCGCTGACCTATGAGGAAGTGTATTTGCACGCTTTGATATGGCGGTGCATAACGTTTCTACACATGAAGAGTGTTTGAAACTAAACCTTGCACTCATCTTCAATGAACTCACGGAGAGATTACGTCTACTGACCAATCCTAATGAAGAGGATCGAGGAAATCCCCAGGAAGACTTTTATCACCTTGTATCCGGCATGGACGCTGGATATTATTCGTATCTCTCGTACGTTATTCACGAACCCTTCCTTTCTGCCCACTTCCTCTCTTGCCTGGAAAACTAACGTCATCATTAGCGCGGCGGCTTTCGCTGCGGACATCTACCAAAATACGTTCGCCGAGAACCCTCGCAGTCAGACAGCGTGGGAGAAATATCGTTGCGGCATCCTGGAGTATGGTGGAAGCAGGGATGAGTTGGAAATGCTGGAACAATTTCTCGGCCGTCGCCCGAGTTCCAAGTACCTGCTCCACAGCTTGTAGAAGGTTTGTTCCCGACAAAGAGTCAATTTCCGAAGTCGTCTCAGGTACCACAGTGTCAGACATAATTACTTGGAGCCATGACGATGACGCCAAGGCTTTTGTGGGCTTTATACGGGGGCAAGAGCTCTCTACAACAGCAACCAGTTCTAAAGCTGCAATAAAATGTGAACAATTCTTCCCCTCTGAAGAAGCGTTGACGAATTGGTGAAGCGATGAAGAATGGACTGTCGTAGTCCCCCGGTCCGTTTCAGGTCCGCTCATTGCGGAGGGGGGGGCAGCTCCGTGCAGGCCCCCCCTCCCCAATGCCCGGTCGGAGCGTGCCGGGGCCTCCAGGTGGGACGCTGCGTACACGATGCTGCCGCGCAGTATGCTCCCTGGTCAGCGGCGTGAGGAATGCCTGCAATGCTACCTTGTTTCAATGAGGGATTCGTGTTCAATAGCTACACTTAGTGGAAGAGACGGCGGGAGTTGAGCAGGCTTGCGAAGCAAACGCCTGGTTGGTTCTCACCCCGATGAAATCTTTGATCTATCAAATGCGGTTCGACATGTAGATATCAATCCGGGCTAAGGAACGCATTAGGAATCACTGAAGTCAACAGTCATTTCATTGCGGCAGTTAACAAGTCCGGACGTAAAGTTGGCTGGTTGGCCCGGGCTCCGTCACCGGGCACGGTAGCACAACCTCGACACAAAGTTCTCATTGCAGGCAGCGGATTCTCCAATGGCAGGGGCAGCTCTGTCTTGCGCACCAGGTTGAGATGGCTGGACACCGTGTCAGTCGGCGGCATACTCAACCATCTTACGGCCGACTTTGACAAGATTGAAGACCGCATCACCCTGGATCCATGTAGATGGTAGAAGCAAGAAAGAGTCTATCTACTACCTACCTAGTACTCCGTAGAGCTTGGAACAGACATCCTCCACCATTTCCATCTTTCGGATAGACCAGCAAGCTTTAAGGGAGTGCCAACAGTTTTTCAAGAATTTCTGTCGGTGGCTGCGCCTCGCGCCTCGCGCCTCGCTTCTCGCTCGACGATGTCCTGGTAGACCTCCCTGTCTAGTGATCCACTGCGGCATACAGCGTGCTCCTGAAGGAGGTCCCAGTGGCAGACCCTCGGAACGGGGCCATGGGCCAGCTCTTCCCGGCGCGACCTGGTAGCAAAGCGCTCCAGTTCCATGGTAGAGAAGACCACGCATCAAGGCGGGCCAGCAACAACAGGAGCATCATAGTCGTCACAATCACACCCAAGCAAGCCTGGTGGGGTGCTGCAGCCACCCGAGCGGCGCTTCGGCTCGACTCCTCCCCGACTGCAAGCCACCCGCTCCCGCGAACCTGTCGAGCCGCACGACGGAGCCAACGTCGCGCCGGCTGCCAGCCATTTGCTCCACCGGGCTGGCCAGTGCCTCAGCCGTGGCGCCTCGTCTGGCGAAGGCTTCATTGTTTCATCCACTACCAAGTCTCGCTGCGCCCGCCGATGCGCCGCGCGGCCCATGGTGGAAATGGGCGGCGGCCGGGAGAGGGCTGGCAGCATGACGACGACGACTCAGTGCGGAGGTGCGCCGAGCGAGGAATGACTGGAGAGCGCAAGATGTATAAAGGGGCTTCGTTCGACACCGGATTAGCTGAATCTCCCGACAGCAGTTCGACAAACACATCTCAACACCTCCGGCCATCCTCCTCCGCCTGCCCATCATGGCCGCTCCAACCACCCGCAAGGTTCTCATCTCTGCCTTCGGCCCCGTCTCCAACGTCTCGGTCGTCACGGCGCCCATGCCCGCCCCCGTCCGGCGCGCGGTCCAGGTCGCCGTGCTCTACAGCGGCTTCGCGGGCGCCGACGTCAACATGCGGCTGGGCCGGTACCCCCTTCAGAAAGCCGCACCGCTGACGCCGGGGTACTGCTTCGTCGGCCGCGTCGCCGCCCACGGCCCGGACTGCAGCGACGCCTTCGCCACGGGCGCCCTCGTCGTCGCCCTCACCGTCTACGACGCCCAGTCGCAGCGCATCAACGTCCCTGAGAAGTATCTCTGCGCCGTGCCCGCCGGCCTCGACCCGCAGGTCGCGTGCGCGCTCGTCCTCGACTGGAACACGGCGTACGGCATGGTGGCGCGCACCACCGGCGTGACGGCCGGGCAGCGCGTCTTCGTCCACGGCCTCAGCGGCGCCGTGGGCTACGCCGTCATGGCGCTGTGCCTGCTGCGCGGCGCGACCGTCTACGGCACCGCGTCGCGGCGCAACCACAAGGCGCTGCGCGCGCTGGGCGCCCACCCCTTCGCCTACACGGACAAGGGCTGGATCGGCGAGATGCAGCGCCTCGGCGGCGCGCACGCCGTCTTCGACCCCCTTGGCTACGAGAGCTTCGACGAGTCGTACGCCATCCTGTGCGCCGCGCAGCCCAGCCGCCTCGTCGCGTACGGGAACAACCTCGTCACGCTGACGGGCGGCAAGTGGCGCTCGCCGCTGCCCTACATGCTCAAGACGCTGGCGCGCAACGCCGCCGTCTGGTCCAACAAGGCCACGAGCTTCTACGTCATCTCGCGCGACGACAAGAACTTCAAGCCGGACCTGGCGGCCCTCATGGAGCTGGCGCGCGAGGGCCGCGTTGACGTGCCCATCAAGCACGTCTGGGAGCTCGACGACATCAGGGAGGCGCACGAGAGCTGGGGTAAGCAGCCGGGTATGGGGTCCATCCTGGTTCGCGTATCAGACGAAGGGTCTTCTCAATCGTAGTGGGGAGTCGCATCGAGTACTTATTTTCTTTGCTCAAGGGATGATAATCATGATGGCGCAAAGCTAGATGGGCGTTGGTTGGCTCTTGCACTCACAAGGAGCTGTTATTTAGCACATGAGATATCCAAGCTTGCCAGTCTAGGTCAGAGACAAGTTAGATGATGTTAATGATAATGCAATACCGCGATTGCGTGCTTGTTACCAGGGCAGGGCTTCAGACTGATGCCTGACGGGATGGCCACGGCACGCATGCAGCACTAAGATCGTCGCGACTCCCAACATCCAGGGCGCAGTGATGTCACCGCCTTGACGTCACCGGCAACCGCACGCGGTTGCACAACGCCTCCCTCACTGCACTCAGCAACAGCGCTGATACAAAACAACTTACCTCACCTTGAAACCCTTTGACTCCAAACGACATCAAGTAAATCCTCTGGTCCGGCCCAAAAACTACGCAGAACACTCCCGAGTATCAACTAGTATAAAACAGCAACCTGACAGCCAAGATGCGCGCCCCGGCTAGCACCATCCTGCGCGCCGCCACGCGCCTCCACCCCCAGCTCCCTCCGAAGCGCCACTTCTCCCTCTCCATGACACGCCTCTCCGCCAAGGACGAGACCACGGCCACCGGCAAGCCCACGACCGAGCCCTTCGCCGACGGCGGCGGCACCGGCGCCAAGGGCCGCACCGGCGGCGGCGAGGCCCTCGGCAGCTCCTCGCCCTACGCCCCGCCCCGGCCCAAAGTCTTCAACGCCAGCGTCTCGGGCTCCGACGAGGGCGGCGAGCTCACCGAGGAGCAGCAGAAGGAGGTCGACGAGCACAACCGCCAGTTCGCCAAGAAGCATGACCGCGGCCACAAGGCCCAGAAGGACAAGGTCGACGAGAAGTTTTGGCACCACGACACCACCGAGACGGGCAAGAAGGGGGCGAAGGACACCAAGGGCTGAACAATCAGCCGCTGGCTGGAACCGGTTTTTCATCCACACCCTGAATCTTTCGCCGGCGTTTGTTTTGGTACAGTTTTGCGGGACACAAGGACATAAATGTGGCGCGGTGCACGCCACCAAGCAGGCAGGCGGCAACAACACACGATACCAGAGGAAAGGGATGCTCTTCTCATAGCCACAAGTCACAGTTTGTACAAGTACAGAGCTGTAGTGAACTCGACAAAAGTCAATTTGTAATGCCCAGTTTGTGACCGGGCGACGGGTGCTGTTGATTGAATAACCCCTAAATCCTCCCGAGATTCGCGGCGGCATGGCCTGTGCTGGAAGCGTGTTGTCCTCCAACCTAGCAAGTGGCAGCTGAGACCACTTTTGAGCGGTTGAGAGAGCTGGATGAAGCAGTTCCTGCATACATCAGGGTCACACATCCTGTGCCCGCATCGCCGGCAACCAGAACGAGAAGAGGCTCGCACATGCATCTCAAGTGCATTGCCAGCCTCTGCGCTTGCGCCAGGCCCTCCTCCAGGTCGGAGCCAGCGACGTTGGTCCAGCCGGCCAGCCTCCAAAGAGATGTGATTTCGATACTCGCGTACGTCCTCCCATACAACTTTGGAATGTGTTATCCACCATTATGGAATTCCCGTGTGCCTGCATATCTCAGATCAGTCGTGGTTACGCAGAGTGAGCTCTCAAAAAATGTTGCAATGAAAGAAAGGGGATCAGAGTAACTATGAAACTTTAAATAGATCATGCAAGGCATGCCTTGTCAAATACAATCTAGCGTAAGTTTGATTCATCACATCGAGCTGTTGACACTGCAGGTGCAAGAAGGAAATCAAGACATCTTACCATTACGTTGCGATTGGATCGGCGTGGTCACAGGGTCTGAGGTGCCGGCCACAGTTCGGCCTCGTGACTTTGGGTTTCGTAAACATCATCATTGCCAAGGAACAGCATGTGCTCATTATGGTCGGCCCAAGCTAGAAGAGCCAGCAATATCGCCAATGGCGCCGCGGACATAGTCCACGACGGCCTTAACCATGCCCTGCGGCCTTGCCTTGCCGTCGGCGCCGCGCACAGGCTCCGTCCCCATCGTTGGCAGCACGTTGTCGCCCGCCGACAGGCTGACGAACAGCGCAAAAGGCACAAGCCAGACGCACAGGCCAAAGTACGACGCGATCATGGTAAAGGTCGGCGCGTCCACGTCGTCAATGTAAGCCGATCGCTGGTACGCGCGCGACTGGCTGTGGGAAAAGTGCCGGAACCAAGCATAGTGGTCCAAAAGGACAAGGACTGGAGACGAACTTGTCAACCCAAAGCTTCCCTCTGGAGAAGGGGCCACGCGGCATACCACATGAGAGGATGAAGAGCGGGTCGCTGAGCTTCACCATGGGGAAGCGCCGCATGTTACCCAGGTACACGATGTGAGCCGTGACGCCCAGCAGCGTCGACCAGAAGGGGAATCCGTCGATGAGCCACAGCGCGACCTGCACACCGATGATGGTGTATATGAGCCGCGTCAGCAGACGCTTCGCCAGGACCGTGTGCTCCTCGACGAGCTCCGAGAGGTAGTAGAGCCCCGACGCGATGGCCAGCGTCAGGAAGCAGAAGCCGAGGATGGCTCCCACGTAGCCGATGAGGGGCAGGATCCACATGTTGGGACGGTGTTGCAGGGACAATGACAGACTGTCAAGGGCCTCGTAGCATGGCGGAAGCCAGGTGTGGTGGTTGCGAGGGAGAGAGGACGGAGGCAGGTTTTCACAGAACTGAGGACACGGGTCCAGGGGCCCGCATCCGGCATTTCAGTCGCGTCGAGCGGGCCGCTCTTGTTCCGCTCCGGCGGCTGACACAATTGTCCGTTCTCTACACGAAGGTCACGTAGTTTAGGTATTGCATCGTATTTAAAGTTGCGGCGACGCAAAACGGCATTGAAGAACATAACCTGCTGAATAAATTCAGTTCTTGTTTTAGATTATAGCATTATTTGCTACAAGATAGGCGAGTAGATCGGTCCCGACTCAACGGTCCGTTCAGGAACAGCCTTGCACTATTTTGTCCACCCCACCTAGCGCGTTATCGATACCGCCTCATCCACCACTCAGCACCGCGCCCGCGAAAAAAAAGTCCGGGGCGACAGCTTCAACGACACCAACATCGTCCGCCCACCATTCTCTGCCAATCTCATGACATTTCTCGCCGTATAGCGACGCTCCATCTCTTCGTCAAACTCACAGATTAGAGGACCAGAGCGTCCTCTGCTCCCGCGGCCACCATGTCTCGCCCCGAAGATACCCTGTACGGCCTGATGAACCCCTCAACCCACACCGCACCCGACGGCAGTGACTGACCGATCCCCAGCGCCGCCGACGTGCACTACGATGACATCGAAGCCCGCAAGTACACCACCTCGTCGCGTATCCAGAATATCCAGGCGAGCATGACGCGCCGAGCCCTCGAGCTCCTCGACCTCAAGAGCCCCAGCCTCATACTCGACGTCGGCTGCGGCAGCGGCCTGTCGGGCGAGATCCTCTCGTCCCTCTCCCGCGACGAGGGCGGCCCCCACACCTGGATCGGCATGGACGTCTCCCCCTCGATGCTGGACGTGGCACTGCAGCGCGACGTCGCCGGCGACCTGCTGCTCGCCGACATGGGCCAGGGCGTGCCCTTCCGCGCAGGCACCTTCGACGCCGCCATCTCCATCTCCGCCATCCAGTGGCTCTGCAGCGCCGAGTCGAGTGATACCTCGCCCACCGGTCGCCTCTCGCGCTTCTTCAACGGGCTCTACGCCTCCCTCCGGCGTGGCGGCCGTGCCGTCTGCCAGTTCTATCCCAAGAACGACGTACAGCGCAACATGATCACGCAAGCCGCCGTCAAGGCCGGCTTTGGCGCCGGTATCCTCGAGGATGACCCGGGTACCAAGAACGTCAAGCTGTACCTCGTGCTCACCGCTGGCACCAGTGCCGTCGAGGGTGGCCCTGGCGACATTACTGGCGTTGTGTCGGGCATGGACGGCGTCGACGTCATGGATGCCCGCAACAAGATCAAGGCAAACAACACCTCCATCAAGAAGGGCAGCAAGGCGTGGATCATCAAGAAGAAGGAGCAGATGGAGCGCAAGGGCAGGGTTGTCAAGTCTACGTCCAAGTACACTGGGCGCAAGCGTCGTGTCGCCTTTTGAGTGCGGACCGGTGTTTAAACTCTTACGAATATTTGCTTCAAATTGCGGCATGGGCATGGCGTTTGGGCGTTCGCCATTGGTATGACCAAAAGTTGTCACTAGATAGGGATGAATAGATACCCTTGCTTCAAAAAGCCTTCATCCATTGAAATACTCATTGCCATCACGTGTAAGCACATCCAGCCAAAGCAAGGCAGGTGCGAAGTCCCGACGCCAGGTCACTCATGAACAAAAGCATCTCTTTTCTATCATTGATCTGACGCTAGGCATAAACACCTTCCCTCGTCTGCTTCAGTGCCTCTACTCGGGCTTCATGGTGGGGAACGCCAGCACTTCGCGGATCGAGTAATTATCGGTCAAAAACATAATCATGCGGTCGACCCCCATGCCCCACCCTCCGGTAGGGGGCAAGCCGTGCTCGAGAGCGCGGCAGAAGGTCTCGTCAACCATCTGCGCCTCGTCGTCGCCCTGAGCCTTCTGGCGGGCCTGCTCCTCAAAGTTCGCCCGCTGCTCGGCGGCAACGTTCAACTCGGTGTAGCTGTCAAGGTCAGCATGCATACATCTTCGTATGTACGACAAGAAAATGTCACTTACGCGTTGCAAATCTCCTTGGTGGCGACGAAAACCTCGAATCGCTCGCAGAGACCAGGCGTGGTGCGCGACGACTTGGCCAGCGGCGACATCATCTTGGGGTGGCCCATGATGAAGGTAGGGTTATTCTGGATCCAGTCAGCTTTGCGTCTCATATCAAAGACGAAGCGAGGTACTCACGCATCGAGACTCGAGGAACTCGCCCACCAGGGAATCGATCATGCGGGCGTTGGTCAGAGGCGGGCTGCACTCGACGTTGGTCTTCTTGAGCATGCGCTTGAGGAACTCGCCAGTCTCCTCGGTGTGCAGTTCGTGGGCAGGAGGGAACTTCTCGCCGCAAGCCTCCTCGAGGGCAGGAATCATGTCAATCTTGGGCCACGGGGCCTCCCAGTTGATCTCAATCTCTTCGCCCTTGATGTTGTGGTACTTGGTCTTGTAGGAGCCATGGATGTGCTTAACCAGGCCGCTGACGAGTTCCTCTGTCATCACCGTCAAATCGTTGACGTCTGCGTAGGCCATGTAGAATTCCAAGCTAGTGAACTCTGCGCTTGTTAGTCGGTAGACCAATTCCAAGTTCATGAGAAGTACATACCGGGGTTGTGTGTGAGGTCGCAGCTCTCGTTCCTTAGAGTCGCATTGTCAGCATCGCCGTCGTGGGGGTGGTGTTGAGTTGGGGGGGGGGGGGGGGGGGGGGG